>OU015503.1:49508809-49718809 GCA_907164885.2 Dolomedes plantarius | reverse complement strand
AACAGAAAACAACAGAAAAGAATGAACACATTCATTTAGAAAACAATTTATATTTTATTCTTCAGTCATATATCTTTTCTGCGTGGCCTGATTTTTAACAAAAGTGCGATAAATTCTTTTTCCACTCCAAGAATTTCTTTCGTCCTCCATTTTTTTTTTCATTTTTTTTTCACTCTAAGTTGAAAACTAAATTCGTAAAAATACGAGGTAAATAATGGTGAGTCTTATTATTCTTTTTTTTCACCCTCTTAACCCCCTAAAGAATAGAAAGAGATTTTATTCTAGAAAAGTTTCTTTTTATCCATTCTTCCCCAGGATAAAAAAAATAGCAATAAATATAGTTATGCAACTGAAATTCTTAAAACTTAATAAAACAATAGCGTAATTATACTCGGCATTTGGCATAGCGTAGTGATACACTCGTCGCTGTAATTTCCAGAAAGAAAGTAAAAAGAAAAAAAACATTAATAACAGAAAAAAACAGAAAATCTTCGTCAGTTCTTTATGAGTTTCAAAATCTTTCATCGTGCCAAATGATCCAGAGCAAACAGCTGGAACTGATATGTATTTTGATACGTGAAAGCTTAGAGCTCATAGATTATATCAACTGAAGTGTCAAAGATACGCTCTAAAAAAATATTTTCAAACTCTGGACGTAATGGATTTAGAACTTTGCGTTTTATATGTAGTATTGACTGGTAATATATGAAACATATATGATACTGGGGATGCATGTGGCGATGAATACAATGACAGGAAATTGCATTTAACAGAGCGAAAAACCATTTATTAAGTTGTAAGTTTGATTAATGATACGGCATAGCATAGTTCAATGGTTAGAATTTCGGCCCAAGATGTGAAGATGATGTATTGGATTTCTGTCCAGGCATTTGTTCTTTTTTAGTGAGAAAAAGATATGAATGAATGCCATGTGATAGGTGAGGTTATAATAACTAATTTTTCGAGTCGCAACAACTAGTTTCTGAGAATTCCCCAAATGTGCATTATTTATGTTACAGTCATTGTAATTATCAGTGAGAAAAAAAAATATGAATGAGTGCGATGTGATAGGTGGGGTCCTGACAACTAGATTTCCGAGTCGCAACAATTAGTTTCTGAGAATTCCCCAATATATAGTAATTAAATTATAAGATAGGTGGGGTCTTAATAACAATTTTTCTGAGTCGTAACAAATAGTTTCTGAGAATTCACAAAATGTCTAGTATTTATATTACAGTCATTATTTTTCAGTGAGAAAAAAAAATATGAATGTGTGTGATACGATAGGTGGGGCATTAGCAACTAATTTTCTGAGTCGTAACAACTAGTTTCTAAAAATTCATAAAATGTACAGTATTTATATTACAGTCGTTATTTTACAGTAACAAAAAATTATGAAAGAGTGCGATATGACAGGTTTCTGAGAATTCCCCAAATGTACAGTACTTACATTACAGTCGTTACTTTTCAGTGAGAAAAAAATATGAATGAGTGCGATGTGATAGGTGGGGTCCTGACAACTAGTTTCTGAGAATTCCCCAAATGTACAGTACTTACATTACAGTCGTTACTTTTCAGTGAGAAAAAAATATGAATAAGTGTGATTTGATAGGTCGGATCTTAACAACTAGTTTATGAGAATTCCCCAAATGTACAGTACTTACATTACACTCGGTACTATTCAGTGAGAAAAAAATATGAATGCGTGCTATGTGATAGGTGGAATCCTGACAACTAGTTTTCCGACTCATAACAACTAGTTTCTGAGAATTCCCCAAATATACAGCAATTATATTATAGGATAGGGGAATTAGCACTCGTCATTTTTTAGTACGAAAAAAATATGAACGAGCGTGATGTGATATGTGAGGTCCGAACAACTTCTTTTCTAAGTCGTAACTAGTTTCTGAAAATATAGCCATTGTATAGTAATTACATTATAGGATGCGAAAACTGTCAGTCACTAGTGACACTTAAAACAACATCTGTAATTTTCAGACTACCTTTTGATATACCACTCTGAGACCCTTAGATAGAGGACGAAACCAAGGTCTATAGCTGTTAGATACACCAATGTCTGTTTCTTTATGATAAATCTTTCTTTTATTTCTTATCAGACAAAAATAGGGGCGACAAACCTTATCTTTTGTTGATCAGGGAGTACCGTATTTTTCGATCCAAAAGACACACATCAAATTTATGGGATAATTTTTAGAAAATCATATTTTGTGTTTTGTTAGCTATATAAAATTATTTTGGATTTGTTACTTAATAGAGATAAAAAATATATGTAATAAAAATATATAAATATAATAATTAATATACATAAAATACATATAAAATACATATAAAATACATAATAAATATACAGTAAAACCTCGTTGATCCGGATCACTAGATAATTCGTATCCGATTTGTAGACATATTTTTTTTTTATTTAATGTTCACATTAGATAATAATTTTTAACTATGATAGCAATAACTTGCTTTAAGTACGCCAAATATTCGTTTTTAGATGGATTTGATGTAGAGTTCCTGCATAGATTGTACAATGAATTAAGGTAATAAAATGCTTTTTGTTGAGTTTAAGAAAGCTTTTCTAGAGTGTCTCAGGGCATTGACGTGAATTGACTCAGAAAAGATATTTTTATATTTTTAATGTCTTGTAAACAATACTATGTAATTTTGTTACAAAATATAGTTTTTTGAACGGTAAGTCTGCTTAGTTAAGGCTGATATGTACTAAGAAAAAAAATCGTATTTCCCTTTTCCTCTTCTTGTAGACTCTTGTGGTGGGAGGAGTCCAGTTGACAGTTCGAGAATTCCACCCCCTTAGGATTGACATTTTGAGGGATTGTAATGGCTCTCTCTCTATTGGGGAGTTAAGCGCTGCCGCCCAAATTTTTTATTTAAAATGCATTTTTGTCAACAAATTACAGGTACATACCCAACAAACACAGAGGCATCGGGCCGGGGCCGGATAATTCCGGCCAGCCGATTTCTCCATTGCCGGGCCGGCGCATTAGGTCAGTATCGGATCCGTCACGGGCTTGTCCTCTCGCCCGCGACTTCCCCGTCGAGTGCTGGGCCACTTCCGGTAACAATGAAGCTATCGTGCATCCGACTGCGTACCGTGATTGAACCGCGAAGTTCCCGTCGATGTGGACATACCGCCTCACCATTGCCGGAGGCTGACGGGTCGGTTACGGGAGCAATAATTCGTGTCGACAGGCCGTCAAATACCCATCTCGAAACCATCAAAGCGCCGTCGATCAGGGTTACTTTCCAGTGCTGGGCCATAATTGGAATTCCGACAGATTTTCTAAGTTTTTCTTAGACCCCTTCCTTTCACATGCTTTTTATTTTTATTAATGAGATCGTTTATGATAACAGTACTTGTGAT
Source organism: Dolomedes plantarius (assembly GCA_907164885.2). NCBI lineage: Eukaryota > Metazoa > Arthropoda > Arachnida > Araneae > Dolomedidae > Dolomedes > Dolomedes plantarius. Next base: position 49,715,406 of record OU015503.1, on the reverse strand, counting down.
AACAGTGTTTATGATAACATTTGATATACATCAGATGATATATATCTGATATATATCTGTAGATATCAGATGTTATATATATAATACTTGATATATATAACATCTGATATCTACCCTTACACTTTATTTCTTTTTTTTTTCTGGCTCTCCATGTATAACTAGTATTAATATTTTTAACTTTTCTCTTTTTCTCGTGTATTTTCAGGTAATAGAAAATATTAATCTCTGCTAAAACCTAAAATTTTTGTTCAGAATAATCCCTTAAAATTATATTTTGTACATGTTATTTTAAGTAAAGTTCGTAAATGTTCTCGAGATAAGAAAATTATAATATTTTCCATAGAGGAAATTTATTTCATTCTTCTCAAAGTTAAAAGTGAGGTGTATTATATATTTGAAAACCAGGAATTACCCGATTATACAACTTTAATTGTTATAATTTATTTGAAAATGATTTAAAATTAAAATTGAAAGTAGTTCAATGTTTTATAAATTTTGTTCAGTACTTTTTTAGTAGTTGACAAGTGAAAAAATTTCATAGTTTTGCATATCAAAGAATGGTTCATTGTTAAAGCTTACCTGTTCAAGAAATATTTTGTTTTGAGACATCTTCAAATACGTCTTGATAAGTTTATTCTTTGGTGATAAAAATAATAATATTCTGTCATCCTACAGTCTTATATTGCTGAATACGATAAGACTGAAAAAAGGACTGAACAAAATTTATAAAACATTGAACTACATTCAATTTTAATTTTAAATCATTTTCAAATAAATTATATAAATTAAGATTATATAATCGGGTAATTCGTGATTTTCAAATATATATTACACCTCACTTTTAACTTTGAGAAGAATGAAATAAATTTCCTCTATAGAAAATATTATAATTTTCTTTTCTCGAGAAAATTTACGAAGTTTACTTAAAATAACAAGTAAAAAATATAAACATACCTCTCGGTCAATGTCCAATGACGGTATATTAAAAAATATGTTGGAAATAAAGAAAATCCCACACAGTCGAGCATCGGAGAGATAGAAAATTTTCAACCATGTAGAGAACTGCAGACATTAACTGTGTCGGAATATAATTGGCATAAATAGCGTGCGCCATAGGTTTCGCCAAAACAACATCGCCAATTTTTATACGTCCTGTATAAAGATTGGCGACTGCCCAAAGAGCATTCCCGTCTATTTTTAGAATTACCCCCCCCCCACCCCACACACACACACACACATACTCTTTCTGAGAAAACGGTCCTTCTGCTACTTGCACCTGCAAATGTCCACGGAGGGACATTTTTACCCTCCGTGGACACAGGGAGAACAAAGGAATGTCACCACCCCAAGCGAGGCACAGCACACAGCTGGAAAGTCGAGAGGGGGAGGAGGTGGGGGGGGGCGGATGCGCGGTTAAAAAAACTTAAAACTAATTTATTAGTAAAATAATGAATATAAAAATATTATCATTATGCTAGATAACTACTTAGAGTTAAAAATGAATTTTACAAGTATAACTGGAAATAAACAAAACTACATTGGTTTTAAAAACGGTACTCCACGTAGCAACCAGTTGGGAAATACATTTTTCGTTTTTGTTTTAACACGTTTTAACCCATCAAATAGCGTCGGTTAGGGCGGTTTTTGTCAGGTTGCTGGAAAATACTATTTTATGCCCTGAGCCTATAAATCACGGCCCGGGATAATTTGCACTATATTAATTTTGAACGTGTCCACCTCAACAACTGAAAAACAAAGCTTTTTGTCTCTAATTTTTGTGCTGGATTTTGTGATTGCTGACCAATAAAAATATTTCACAGGTAAGGAAACTTGATGATATTTTTTCATTAAAATATCAGAGCACCTCACTAGAATCAGCAGAAATCCATCAAATATGCCTCATTATTTACAGTGGCTCCCAAAAGTGTTCGTACACTTACGATTTTCAATGAAATAGGGGTCTATCCATTAATTAAAATGAATATTTCAGAATGCGTATTTAACAATAAGATGTATAATCTATTCTTAACAAAACTACATGAAATATTTTAAAAACATAGTAAAACTTTATTTTTAAGAAACCAGTAATCAAAAAGTAACAAAAACTTTATCCCACAACAGTCATCGAACACTTGTAAAAAAATCTCTACTTATAAGAAAATATTCTAATTTTTCGTTAAATTAATATTTAGTAGGATATCCTTTAGCATCAACAACAGCTTTTAAACGTCTGGGAATAGATTGCACTAGTTCTTTTGTAATTTCTGCATCAATGTTCATCCATTCTTCCATCATAATTGTTTTTAGTTCGCTTTTTCTTTTAAAAATGTCGTGTTTTCGTACTCGAACCTCCAGTTCTCTCCAAAAATGTTCTATTGAGTTTAAATCTGGCGATTGAGGTGGTGTTTTCAAAACTTGTGGACAATTATAGAGACACCAGAGGCGAACGTTGAGAGCCGTGGGCTTAGGATCGTTATCTTGATTAAAAAAAATTAAAAATTTCAAATACCCAAATTTTAGGCTGATAATTTTAAATTGTCTCTTAAAATATTTATATAAACAGCAAGATTCATTATGCCATCAATAAATACCAAATTACTTAGTCCTGATGTTGACATGCACTCCCACACAAGGACACCTCCACCGCCATGCTTAACTGTTTCTACTAAGTTCTTAGGATTAAGTTCCTCATTTTTCCTTCTCCATACAATTATACGCCCATCGGAACTAAAAATGATAAACTTGCTTTCATCGGCAAATAAGACATTATTCCAATAGGTTTGGGGCTTATTAATCACTGATAGTGCGAAGGAAAACCCGAGCTTTCTGTTTTTCTCACTCACAAAAAAAATTCTACGGGCAGAACGCCCATATAATCCAGCTGCTCTGAGAACTCGTCGAACAGTTTCAGGTGAAATTGAAGTAGAAAATGTTTCATTAAATTCTGCAGAAAGTTTACAGCACTCAAACGTAGATTTTTCACAAATTTTCTAATTAAAAATCTCTCATCACGTTTTGTTAACTTTGCCGGACGACCTTTTCTTATCTTGATTTTGATCGGATTTTCTTCTTTAAAGCGTTTTATCACATACTGCACAGTATAATGGGATAAATTAAGTAATTTAGCAACATTCCGAACTGATTTACCACAACTATGATGAAAAATAATCAATTTTCGATCAATGCTGTTTGTTGTTTCTTTGCAAGCCATTTTTAAATAATAAATAGAATATTACGGAATAGGCAAGCAAAAATTAAAGCCAATTGATATTTTAAATGCCACCACAGTTCAAAAATAAAAATAAAGCGCCAGGCGATAATTTTAGTTATGAATTTATCCGAAAATATTTCAGTGTACGATGACTTTTGTGAGATAGTTTTTGTTACTTTTTGATTATTGGTGTTTTAAAAATAAAGTTTTACTATGTTTTCAAAATATTTCATATAGTTTTGTTAAGAATAGATTATAAATCTTATTATTAAATGCCCATTCTGTAATATTCATTTTAATTAATGGATAGATCCCTATTTCATTGAAAATCGTAAGTGTACGAACACATTTTGGAGCCACTGTAGGTGTTCATATTCAAAATGAACTATTTCCCTTTTGGAACAAAAAATAAGGCATGAAATAATATCACTCTTAAAATTTTGTAAATATTATTCTACTATTTTAGATTCCACCCCTGATCTAAGCAACCAAGACCGACTTACTCTTGTAGTAAGATTTGTTCTATTAAGTAATAAATCAAAGCAAATGGAAATTAGGGAGCATTTTTGGGGGATTTATTTCAATATCAGATTTTCTTGAAACAGATAAATCAAATAGGTCTACAAAATGTAAATATGTGGAAAGTATGTTACATGATCCATTTAAAAATGAAAAATATATTATAGCTGAAGATTTATGCAATGAAACTGACAACATTGCCCTCTATATTTCTCTTGAAATGAACGCGTTAAATGTGATTCAATACCTATTTACAAACAACCTCATCTATCTGTGTCCAAATTTAGTGATTACCATACAAATTTTATTAACATTGCCTGTGACTGTGGCTAGCGGGGAAAGAAGCTTTTCAAAACTTAAAATAATAAAAAATTATTTGAGGTCTACAATGGGACAAGAAAGGCTTTCAGACTTATCTATTATTAGCATCGAAAAGGACATTTCGGAAGATATAGATGATCAGATATTATAACAGAATTTGCATTAAAAAAAGCAAGGAAAGCAAAGATTATCTTTTTGACTGACTTATTAAGTATATGTATTAATAGATATGTGTTGTATGTATTTAATATAACGTATTCATTTAGTTGTTATATCAATACATTAATAATTATTATGTTAGGTTATAAAATTAAAAAATAAACTGAATTTATAATATTTTCTGTAATTCGTTGTTTCATTTAAGGTAAAAATATTCCAGAGAAATTTCAATTAATCCATACGGTATGAGGGGGGGGGGGAATTATTCTCGCACACGTATGGCAGCTACCCTAGAAACTGCCCTGTATTTACTAGCACATTAAAAGCTACTAAATTACTGTCAACATTTACATACATACAAACACACACTTTCTAATTTTATCTCTGATGAGATGGAGTTTGTTTTTATGAAGCATATTCGAAAAATATGAATACAGTTCATATCAATGGGTGTTAAAACTTATAAAGTATTTGTACCTACATTTACATATACGTTGGTCTGCTATATGAAATTTATTTTCAGTCATCAATTATTTTTATTTCATTTCCTAGATTCATTCTTTATTGTTCTATACATCACTAGCTATAAAGTATGCGAATAAATACTGTAAAAATGACGAATAAAATTCAATGTACCTCAATATTTTAATAACAATATTATGACTGTATAGAGGTTTAAAAATGTATGATATGTTTTTAGTGTTTAATCTGTTAAACATTTATTGAAATGCATTCGGACGCAATTTCATTTAAAAGAGAACTGTCACTCGAAGTATTTTACTTTATGCTATGAATATATCTATCTTCTGATAAATAAAAACGGTCATGTTATTCATTACAAAATCAATATACTTACCCCCCCCCCCCGCGAAAAAAAAGTGCCGAAAATAAGCTAAAATGGTCATGTTTCTATAAAAAAATGGCTCCAATTCCTGCGTCACGAAATATTTAAATCATGAAATAATTATCAACACCATCACCGAAAAATTTGAAGTCCAAATAAGTGTAACCCAGCGGTCTACCAAAAAACGAAATGTAGCGCCTAACGAAATTGATATTGGCCCAATGCAACTGGTGGTAGGGTTGCCAAGTAAATCGCAGAGAACCTGAGTATGAAATGAAGCGCCAGATAGATACCCGCTTTGGCATCCAAGAGAGTCTGCCGAAAAGTCCGTCTTAATCAAAATGAAAAACAAATTTAGGCAGGTACTACTCTTTACTCTCTTGTGCATAAACTCTTGATCGAAAAAATTATCCATTTGTAAGTGGATGTTTATTTCATTTCTATATAAAAGCCAAAAATAAATTAATATAATCTAACAATAGTTGATGTCTGTCGAAACACGACGGCTAGATAGTAAATGAATGTACTAATACACAAATTATATTCAACACATCATTGTCAAATGTTGAAAATCATAATAATGCGCAGAAACAAATTGTGATTAAGCGGCTTCGCGCTTAGTGAGTATCTAAAGACAGATTTAAAAATGTCACTGAGCATGTGCAGAAAGCAATTTTTTTAAATTGTAAATTATCGCTAATTAAACAGCAAGAAATAAACAATTTCCATGAGGTTTACTGTTGTATTTCACAAATATAATTATCATAAAAATAAATAAGGCAGAGATAGAGACTTCTAGGAATAAACGTGTTTACCATTAAAACATGTCACTGAGCGTGCGCGGAAACAGTGAGTTTCTAAAGACAGATTTAAACATGCCACTGAGCATGCGTAAAAATCAATTGTAAATTATCGCTAATTAATGGAAATTGCTGTCACAAAAACCAAATTTAACAAATCTACAGATTACAATCTTTCGTTTAAGACCAAAATGAAGTAAATTGATGCAGTAGTTTTCTCTCACGGACTGCCCAAAAAGTCGGCTTAGCAAATTAAATATATAGATGATATATATTATGCATATATCACATAGTATAACCGAAAGATTATATTATGTCAGCCGTATACTTCTGATATAATTCAATCTTTTCATACAAGGAAAATTATGTGAATTTTTCGTGCAAAAGAAGTTGAGAAAGTTCACAAAAGTGAAATAAATATTTATGAAAAGTCTGTTTAATCTAATCTTCGCCTTCCCTTTCAAATCCATAATTCTGATGCAGATTTCTGTTACTTGTGGTTACGAATCGGACTATCGATTCCGGGACGTTACAGGGAGAGCGGTTTCGGGTAGATTCCTATCCAACCATCACCGGCCCTCAAACGGGTACACGCTACGGGATTCCGCGTCGGAGATTCGTAAATCACCCGGCAACGGTACGGATCATTTTCCCCGAGCCTATCGTTCTACCGGCGCCTCCAGAACCGGCCCGTCAAGTTGCCGTCAGTCTTGTGTTTGTTGGGTAAGTGCTGATAATCAAATAAAATTGGTATTGTAAGATAGCCTCAAAATGTCAATCCTAAGGGGGGTAGAATTCTCGAACTGTCAACTGCACTCCTCCTACCACAAGAGTCTGCAAGAAGAGGAAAAGGGAAATACGATTTTTTTCTCAGTACATAGCAGCCTTAAGGATTTTGTTTTGCTTATTATCCATATTACCCAGATTATCCGGATTTTCGATTGTCCGGTTTTCCTATGGTCCCAGTTAGTCCGCATAAACGAGGTTATACTGTATATAGTAAAATATATATTTTATTTTAATGTTACCTTCGGACCACAAGCAGCAACCCAATTTTAAGTCGACTTTTAATGCAAAAAGGTGAGTCTTATAATCGAAAAAAAATTGCCGGTGACCCTCTCTCAACGAGCCCTTTAAGAGGCTGAGAAATAGGTTTAATTTTCTGAATAAACGAACTATTTGTGTTAAACAACTATAATAAAAAGTTATAAATAAACTTAATAAGAATAACTAATTTAACGTAAACTTAACATCAAAGTAAAAGCCCATTAAAACTTTTAATGAGATTTTTCATCTTGCATTTGCTAGGTGTAAAACGGATGCGAAATGACTGTTACGTTGCGACTCCACGTTCCAGAAAATATATTAGGAATTTTTAAGGGGTAAGGTACCTTTTATAATCTAAGAGACTCGATAAAGAAATCCCAATTTTCAATTATTAGTAGTTATGAAAATAATTTATTTAGGAATATGAAAATTTTACTGAGCTAAACACGCTTTTTTCTTTATAAATGTGGCTCTCAAATTTTTCTAGTTTGAAGATAATTTTTTAAATTGTTTAAAATTTCACCCATTGTTTTTTTCAATGTTATGTCATTGCGCGCAGACTTGCGTCCATATATTGGTACATATTTTTTAGTTTTAAAATTAAGTTATATAATATATCTTTAAAATGACCAACTTTGAAATCAAAATTCTTAGTTCTTGATAGGGAAAAATTTTTTTTTGAAAAAAAAATTTAATTTCAAAAAAAGTTTCATTAATTTTACTGTAATTAAAATTTTTATGGTAGGAATAACATAATAGTAGGTCATGTTAATGATACATGTTTATATTGTCCGTGTATAAAATTACATAGTATTCTAGCAAAATGTTCTGGTGATAACATGTGCTCAATGACGCAACAATAAAAAAACAATGGTTAAAATTTAAAAAAAATTCTCTCCAAGCTAGAAAAAATTGAGAGAGATATTTATAAAGAAGAAAGAGTGTTTAACTCACAGTGAAATTTTCATATTTCTTAAATAATTACTTTTTAACTACTGAAAATTGAAAATAGGGATATGTTTGTCGAGTGCTGAAGAGAAATTTTTTCGGACCCCAAAGATCAGGAAACGGAAGAAATACAGATTTTTTTATTTTATATAAATTTAAGGAGAAAATTGAGTCCCCAACTTTTTATTCCCAATTTTATAAAATTGTTGAATTTGCGATCGGTTTGAAACGAGGAAACCATGTTTTTGTTAATCACTGCTGAGCACTGGTGAAGAACCAGCGTGTTAACATCTTTCCGGTTCAAGTAATAACGGGTATACCCAGAATTTTGGATATTTCGAATCACATGATGAATAAACATGCATGTTTCGTATGCTATTTTAAAACCGAGATTCGTAGGAATACGGAAATATAAATCGAGTATAAAAGTCAAGGAATATTTAGTGAAAAATTAAATTTTCTTCTATAATCCGGAACCGTCTAGGAACTTTCGATTCGCTTAAGGGGACAGTGGACTTTCAAAATTGTGAAATTTGTCCAAAAATTCGATTTTTTTATTTTATTGAATTGTGAAACTACGGACGAGTAGGAATGTGTTGCAAAAAGAATTTTTAATCTCTGTGATTACTTTCCTAGTTATAGGCATTTGTATTTAATTTAGATATTATGTGGTTACTAATAGCAATAACTTTAAATGTGTTTTTCTCAAAATAAAAATTGTCATGTCATACGAATATTCAAACTGCTCCAGGCGCATTTCTAATAATCGCATTGCTTTGAAATTTAAGTTTTATATACTTAACTGTATATCAAATAAATCTTATTGAAAAAAAGTTTGCTTCGTAGCTCAGAATTTCTAAATTTTGTACTTGAAAAGATGATTTATAGGTATTTTGCGTAATAAAAAGGGTGTTTCCACTGTTATTATTTTTTTCTCTTTATATTTTTAATGAATGCTTAAAATAAGCAATAAGTTTCATTGTTAGTTCTACAAGGTATCCTGTAAATAAAAATTACCATATTATATGGAAAAGAAATGCGCATGGAACATTTTTAATGAGGCCAATTTTTGATATAATTCATAATTCATAAATTATTAATATTTCATCTTTAAATTTTAACCACTTTTACATATCTATGGTTCTAATCCCATATTCAAATTTCAAGCAAATATATTGAAAACAAAAAAAGTTAGGTTTGAAGGTCCACTATCCCCTTAACTTAGCAGAAAAAAGCGGAGATTTCCCCATTCTAATATCGATCGATTTATACGTGAACTGCTAGTTAACCATGGAATATGAGAATATCATTGTATAACCTAAAAGTTTTATTTTATGAAGATTTTCAAAAATTTCGTTTTTTATTTATTTTCCCAAGCTTTTATGAATTTTCATTCAAACAAAGGAAGGTGTAACCATGAAATCCTACTTTGCCCCACAAAATATGTTCATTTAAAGTTTCTGCTTTACTCCAGAGAGCGAATGCTTCATCTGTTGTGCGTGATAGGATTTTGAATATGCATTAGATCAACATTGTCTGGGTACATTGTCATTGAATATATTTAGATAGCTTATTACAGCGTGCTTCATGAATTTTTCATGTTCCAAAACCCTTTTAATCATGTTTATCTAAAAAAATCATGTTATATATTAATGAAAGAAAAATTTAATTGTTAGCACAAATCAAACATACGTTTTTTAAATAGGAATTTAGAATTATGTAAAACAAAACTATTTAAAAACAAATTCGAGAAACATGTGAACTGTTTTGAAACCCATAATTACCCATATTTTTACGTGTGTTTATAGTTACCGAAACGTTCAAAAAGTGTTTTTGATATTAAAATGGAAATTTCTCATGTGTTTGCGAAAAACAGCCGATTTTTGGAAGCTTTTTTTTTCATAACGGTCACATCTAAATTTTGCACACTTTTTGATCTTTTTTACATATCTATCTATTGTTTTTTGGAATCATTTCTTCGTATAACGGCCACATCTTAATTTCACTCAATTTCCTATTTTTTTTACATTTCTGACATCAAATGATTTTTAGAAGCATTTTCTTGCAAAACGTCACATCTAAATTTCGCCTAATTTCCGATCATTTTTGCATTCTTGTCTATTACTTTTTGCAAGAATTTTCATACATACAGGTCACATCCAAATTACACACAATTTCAGATCTTTTTTGCATTCCTGTCAGCTATTTTTTAGAAACATTTTCTCGCATAATGTCACACCTAAATTTCACAATTAATGATTTTTTTTCATTCCCATATACTATTTTTTGGAAACATTTTCTCGCATAGTGTCACATCTAAATTTCACCTGATTTCCGATCTTTTTTGCATTCTTGTCAATAACTTTTTGTAAGCATTTTCTGATATAAGGGTCATATCCAAATTTCCTACAATTTCAGATCTTTTTTGCATTCCTGTCAGCAATTTTTATAAAAACATTTTCTTGCATAAAGTCACACCTAAATTTCACAATTAATGATTTTTTTTCATTATAATAAACTATTTTTGGAATAATTTTCTCGCATAATGTCACACCTAAATTTCGCACAAATTTTGTGATATTTTTTTCATTCCCATCTACTATTTTTTGGGAAACTATTTCCCGCATAATGTCATATCTAAACTTCGCATAATTTCCGATCTTTTTTTGCTTTCTTGTCAATTACTTATTGCAAGGATCCTATCTGACTCCAAGGCTGCCATTCACGCTATCGGAGCTAGGGAAATACCCATCTCTAAAAATATCCCAGATTGTCGGGTTCTTCTGGATAAGTTGAAGGCAGAGGGACGACAAATAACACTCCAATGGATTCCAGGACACTGTGATATTTATGGCAACGAACAGGCAGATATATTGGCTAAGAAGGGTACTCAAATATTTCAACAGCCAAATACTTTTAACTCTTTCTATTCCATAAAACTTTATATCAAAAATCTAATGAGACGAAACTGGAAAGCATTGCTCACTTCTCGCATTTCTTCAAGAAGTTGGAGGAATAGCTTGGGTCAAAATATTTCAGATAAGCCCCGTGAAAAGGCTGTTGCGGAATTCAGACTTACGGTAGGCCATGACTGCCTGGTTAACCACCTTCACCGAATTGGCATTTTTGCGAGTCCTAATTGCCCACTTTGTGGGAAAGATGAAATCATGGACAGGAACCATTTGTTGGGATGCTCGGCTCTGCGTGGAGACTCCGAGGTAAAGCGATATTGGAGCGCACGGCATCTGCTGATGGGACATTGACTGTTTTCTCTGACTGTTCCTTTTTTTTATATTTCATGTTCCTTGTTAATCTTGTTAACTTGTAAGAGTTTGACATTTTCCTTTGCCATTGGAAAAAAAAACAACTTATTAAAATAGGATTTTCTCACATAAAGGTCACATCCAAATTTTACACAATGTCAGATCTTTTTTACATTTCTGCCTGCTATTTTTCTTGAAAACATTTTCTTGCATAACGTTACATCTAAATTTTGCACCATTTATGATATTTTTTTCATTCTCGTCTACAATTTTTTATATTTCAGGTTCCTTGTTAATCTTGTTAACTTGTAAGAGTTTGTCATTTTCCTTCGCCATTGGAAAAAAAAAACAACTTATTGCAAGGATTTTCTCACATAAAGGTCACACCCAAATTTTACACAATGTCAGATCTTTTTTACATTTCTGCCAGCTATTTTTCTTGAAAACATTTTCTTGCATAACGTTACATCTAAATTTCGCACCATTTATGATATTTTTTTCATTCTCGTCTACAATTTTTTATATTTCCTGTTCCTTGTTAATCTTGTTAACTTGTAAGAGTTTGCCATTTTCCTTTGCCATTGGAAATAAAAAAAAACTTATTGCAAGGATTTTCTTACATAAAGGTCACATCCAAATTTTACACAATGTCAGAAATTTTTTACATTTCTGCCTGCTATTTTTCTTGAAAACATTTTCTTGCATAACGTTACATCTAAATTTCGCACCATTTATGATATTTTTTTCATTCTCGTCTACAATTTTTTAAAACATTTTCTCGCATAATGTCACATCCAAATTTCGCACAATTTCCGATCTTTTATACGTCCCAGTCTACTATTTTTTAATGGAACATTAACTCACCGAGATTCATGAAAGGCTGCTACGTAGGGAATTTCCTCTGTCTCTTCATTATATTTTACGCAATTATCTGTCATTTTTATTTCATTTAAATTTCCATATTGAGTTCGCGTGACTTCCCCAAAGGCAGTACACGTGTCACCGTGCATTCTTTTTACCTTTTACGTAAATGTACTTATAGCAAAACACATTACTTCATTAAAGTTCAGGAAAATTTCCTGGTACTAATAAAAGTTAAAAATCCCCATAATTTTTTTTATTACTTTGAAGAATAAATCATATTCTGTGAAAAGAGTTTCATTAAAACTTCGCTAATTGTTTTTAACGGAATGGAATTCCATTAGTGGAATTTTAAAAATTTTCTAAGAAAATCAATACTTTACAATTTCTGATTTCCTTTAAACCGTATTTTAACAGAATACGTGTATGTGGCAATAATTATGATTCGGACATGTTAGACCAGGCATCCAGTGTGCAAACAAATTGAATCGATGGGGAATTTTTAAAACTTTATAGAAGAAAATAAATACTTTACGATGTCTGGTTTCATAATAATCGTCTATTATCAAAGGTTTTATGGGATACTTGTTTATGGGAATTTCAATATAGAATGTCACGCAAGACTATCCTAAACAAACGAACGAAATATATATATATATATATATATATATATATATATATATATATATATATATACGGTGAAACATGTCTATGGCGGCCAGTAATAGTTATTACACGAATTGCTTGAATGATACGCTTCTTCAACTCATCCACAGTTTCAGTTCTTGTTTTATACACAACGGATTTAATGAATCCCCAAGCAAAAAAGTCTAATATATATTTATATACATAAATTATATATGTAAATATATTTATATATATATATATATATATATATATATATATATATATATATATATATATCTGTGTGTGTGTAAGAAAGTTATAATAATGCCCGTTCATTATTAACTGTCTCGCCTCACCTTTTTTATTTAACGCGTATTCTAAATTATCCTCTTTTCAATAAAGCACAGCCCCTTTACAAATTGTGACGTAGGAATAAACGAATTAACTAACTAGTTTGTCCCTTAAGGTACGTGCGAACAGTAAGAATTCTCACTAACCACAATGACTCAGGACCATATATATATATATATATATATATATATATATATATATATATATATGTGTGTGTGTGTGTGTGTGTGTAGGGCTATTAAATATGGGGGGCGATCGCGCGACCTTAAAACGGGATTTTAGTTATTAAAATATAGGATTAACAATTTAAAAGCATGGGAGTTCAAATAAGCGGCGTAATGTATAGCAGTGAAAATATAATTAATGGGTTGGCTTGATTCAATTTCGAAGAACCAGAAAAATGATTTTAGGTAGACGTAGCCTTGAGCTGGCGCTAAGAAATTAAATGCTTAGTTCAGCAGAAAGATCATCCGACATGACGAAATGAATAAGTAATGAGCGTCGGTAGCGCGTTAATAAAACTTAAGGACAAAGGAGATCTTCAGACCCATGGAGAGACAGCAACGGATTAAGACGTGTGCCGTAGGCGCACAGATTTAAATTAGGTGGGGTAATTAAAAATAGTTTGATGGGATTAAAAGGTTTAAAGAAATTTAATAAAGATGTTTAGGATGCTCAATTGGAGTGTTTTTATGCTTGTTGTGTTAACATCTTGCTGTTTGATGGATTTAATAATGATCATTGTCCTCACCACCGGTTCACAGACTGCATCATGTTTCTTCAGAGTTTCGGATTAACGTAATTAAAATGGGTGTGAAGAAATACCAGATCCGACATATATATATATATATATATATATATATATATATATATATATATATATATATATATATATATATATATATATAAGTATATATATATATATATATGTAATGTTATAAGAGATATATTTAGAGTTTCATATCAAATTATTTTCTATGTCGTCTGATTGGCCTAATTCCTGTCTACAACATACATTCTACTAACAAATGATTATTAGGAAATCAAAGATATATATATATATATATATATATATATATATGTATTCGATAATTAAAAAATATTAGAAGTAGAAAAAAAATATTAACAGGGTCTCTCTTTGATTTCCTAATAATCATTTGTTTGTAGAAGGTATGTTTAAAGAGACGGGAATTAAGACCTATCAGAAGACATAGGAAATAATTTGATATGAAACTCTAAATATATCTCTTATAACATTACATGGCGCTCAACTGTATTTAATACGCTATTGTTAGAAATTTTAAAAAAGTTCAAGTCTAATAAATGGGTGCATTTATGTTTGCCTGGCCTGAAGTTTTTTATTTCCACATTCACATATAGAAACTTCCCTCAACCAATGATACTTTGATTACGGCATAGTTACTGTTCAGTTCATTGACTCTCTTGTGACATATTGTTTCTCGTACTAGCAGAGAGTTTACCGAAGTTACTCTCACTGCGAAACTAAATAGAAGACTTACACTATCTTCTTGGGCAGCAGCCAGCCATACGGGATCTATCCAACTGTTCACTGGGAAGGAGACATTCACAGACAGGCAGTGTGATTTGTCCACTTTGAGGTGGTCGAAGCGGATGCATTCTACAACACGGCGGAGAACTCCAAATCCACACGCGGCACCCTGAAATGAATGGGAAAAATGTAACACGCCTCTAATATTGTGCTATAAAACTTCTCTGGATCAAATTTATTTACCAAAATACCCATGTATATCTGTTTTAGATTTATATTTCATTATGAGTCTCTCTCTCTCTCTCTCTCTCTGTATATATATATATATATATATATATATATATATATATATATATATATATATATATATAAATATATATATATATATATATATATATATATATATATATATATATATATATATATATATACCAGGTGGGAAAAAAGTCCGTAAAAACTTTAAAAATTCATAAAAACCGGAAAAATAACCAACATAAAAAACGTTTCCAGGGTTAGCATCGCTAGTTCACGGTATTTTTTTAAGACAGGAAAAAGAAATTTCAAAAAACAGCCGACAGATGACGCTGACGTACACAAGTCAAAAAAAGATACGCAAATAACGAGAAGAATGCTTCTAAATCGTTTATTGCAGCAGTAGGTGTTCCACATGACCCCCAACACAGGGGATAATACATTGCAGGCGAGTCACAAATCCAGCAACGGCAGAGTGCAGCAAGTCCGAATATATACATGACACCTGTCGGCGGATCGCATCTTTCAGTTCCAAAAGATTAGATGGATCAGACAGATACACCCGTTGACTTGTGTACGTCAGCGCCACCTGTCGGCTGTTTTTGAGTTATTTTTTATCCTGTCATAAAAAAAAATCCCGTGACCTGGCGATGCTAACCCTGTAAACGTCATTTTATTTTGGTTATTTTTCCGGTTTTTATGAATTTTTAAAGTTTTTACGGAGTTTTTGCCCACCCGGTATATGTTATAAAAACGCCCCACCATTATTAATTGCCTTTGAAAAGTTAACGCGAATTCTAAATTCCTTTCAACCTCAATAAAATACTGCCCCTATTTCCAAAACGAAATAACCGTATATTCTATTCTCATGAATGCACGCGCGATAGTTATTTTTAGACATGAGTCAGCATCACGCGTCTATCTCGCCCCGCCGCACCTGTTCAGAAAGTCATTCGACGTTGAATCATACCTTCACGTGTTCGATTCTGGCCAATTGAGGGTATTTTAAGTTCCTATATATAACTCTTTATTATATATAGGATACTCTTTATTATATATAACTCTTTTATATAGTTCTTTTTTGTTTTACTTAACCTGTCCAGTACCTATATAAGTATATAATCAATAAGGATGGATCGGGGTCACAGATTTGTCAAGAAAGGTCACAAAATGAGCTCCAGATGTACGGACATTCCTGTTAGACTCAGCCGGGAATACAATATGTCGTACCCACAACAATATGCCAAATTTTTTGGAACCAATATGGTAACTAGTTGTTTAAGGCAGTGGTGCGCAAACTGTGGGTCGCGACCCACTAACAGGTGCTCGTGAAAAAAATTATAAGAGTCACGGATTGTTTGAAGTAATTTTATGTCATACTGAATCGTTTAATGAAAAAAAGCTTTTATTTTTTATATCTACATATTTTTAATATGTTTGTTTATATTTTTTTATATGTTAGAAAAATTATATGACTGTTAAATTAGGTTTCAAATAGTTTTACCAAATACAAGTGTAAAGAGATGATAAGCGAGACATTTTTTTATTGCTATTATGTAAAATACATATATACCCAAAATGTATAGTTTCTTTTTTTCCCCTATTTTCCCTTTGTTAACATTCTCATATTTATATTTATATTTTGAAATTGTATTTCTACCTAAAAAATTTTCATTGGGGGTTGAGTGGTTTTTAAAATTTTTTTTAAAGGAAGTGGGTCGTAGTCGAAAAAAGTTTCCACACCACTGGTTTAAGGTGTAGCAGCATGTACTTTGAACTCTTGACTCAGTGGTTTTGGCGGTTTCTGAAATATAATTTTTTTTATCTGAATAAATTGACAACACTGTTTTCCTAATGAAAACGACATTTATTCGATTTGTAAAATGAGACGATGAGATATGCAATAAAATATGTTGCTGTGTAATAGTCATTTATTGTGCAGTGATTTGAGTCTTTTTATTGTGTAAACTTCGACGAAGTTTTAGTTAATACCTTGATAGTATTGTTGTAACCCTAATGAGTTACATTTATAATATAATGTTAATATTTTTTTACGATTATTTGGTGTGATGCAACTAACTAGGCACCTAATTCTGTCAGGCACAGTTCGAAAAGGGACCACTATGTGTTGAGTTTCATTTCTTAAATCCTTTAGAGCTCACCTAATGAAAAAAATCCTATAACGTTCCGTGTTTAATCCTCTAACACAGGGGTTCCCAACCTTTTTCCTACATCGATTCGATTTAAAAGAATAATTTTCTTCATCTACCCCCGCACATTTTTCTCTATAATCTGCAGCATACAACATAATTATAATACTAATAATTGCTTATAAAACACTTAAAGATAACAATTTGACTAAGAATATGAACAAAAAATTAGAAAAAGAGATTCATTAGGTTTATGTTTTATTATTTTTGTACTATTTTCATTTTTAATTTCACAAATATAAACAAGATTTCAGAAACAGATTGAAATTTCACTAACATCGCCAGGAGAAAAACGGAACTGCTTCTGATTAATTGCATCGGGAGGACCCATGTGGTGTTTAAGGTCCAGTGGATTTCCCCAGTTCTGCCTAGTGCTGATACACAAATAAAAGCCGACGGCGGCATTCGAGGCATATACAAAAGCGTCATGACATTCGACTTCAGATGCGTGGATCACTTCGCCTTATGTAAATCTGTACTTATGCATATTAAAACGGATATTTTTATCTAATAATTACATTCCTAAAAAATTAAATTAAATTTTAAAACAGAATTTTTTTTTCATAGACCCCTGGAATACTATAGACCCTTATTAATCTTCCATCGACCCTCAAGGGGTCCACCTGGACCCCGTTAGAAATCCCTGCTCTAACATATATAAAAAAGTGGTTTATCCAGACCAGCTGCTGATAAAGCGTGAGTTTTGCCTAAAGTGTTGTTCACGGACTAAATAATAACCATTAACGAGAACTTTTTTCCCTTATCAATTAAAACATAAATTGGTAATTCGTGATTTTGATGTGCCTTGCTTTCAGATTTTTCCAGAACACTTATACACTTAGTTGAAACATGAGTTATGATTTCTGGAGGACTCTATTGAGACTACCAACCACATCGTAAAATGGTTGAGTCATGAGCTTCGAAGGAAGGGGCTTGGATTCGAATCCCGACTAAGACTTGTAAATTCCTGAGCTGTTCCATCATAGGAACTGCGACATGGAACTCGACTTTTGTAATTATTTTGATTATTATACTGTCTTAACTCTAAAGAAAAAATACTATTTTCCTATTTCATAATTTCGAAACATCATTAATTCGGTCCCATGCACATTTATAAGTGCATTTATTTTATTTTGTAAAATCTTAAATTGTCTATGTGCTGAAAATCATTCCTGTGGTTTTTCGTACCGGGTTTCCTGGAAGAAAGGAATGTGCTCCCCGTATGCAGTTAAGTGTGACCTGTAACAGTACGGATAGTACACAAGGTCATTTGCGCAAGAAGGGAGAATTACTTGCCACCCTCTCGGTCATTAGGGGACATAGTTTTAATTGGTAATTAGTGATTTCGATGTGCCTTCCTTCCAGATTTTTCCATAAGAATACACTTAGTGCAAACATAAGTTATGATTTTTAGACCACTCTATTGAGACTACCAAACACATCGTAAAGTGGTTAAAGTCATGAGCTTCGATGGAAAAGGCTTGGGTTCGAATCCCGACAGAGACTTTCCTCTGCTGTTCCATCATAGGAACCAATGTTGGTTCACCCCTTTGGTACTGCCATTATAAAGTAGCCGAATAACTTTCGTGGTGCGACAGATGTCCTCAAGAGGAGTGTCTGCAGAGTTGTGAAACGCGAAAAGAAAGTTTATTGAGCTTTATAAAGCTTTAAAAAGGTCATGGGCCTATGGTACAGTTCCTTTCTCGTAGGACTGAATTCTGATACTTAAATATTTTTTTACTTTAAAACATATTTTTAACATCTGCTGTTATATGCGATTTTTTGAAAATCTAGGGTGCAAAACTTTGACACTTAAGGCTACTCTGTATTAACCCTATTCGATTCACTGACCTCAATGTTAACCTATGGAGAAAATGTGGCTAAGGATTGCCCACTTGGATATAACGATTTTTTTTTAATTGTACTCCATAATAGGAAAATAAACTTTACACCTTGAGGCATTTTTCGTTTTTTGAAAAAATGCAAATACAGTTGGTTCTCTGTTTAACGACGCTCTACTTAACGACGATCTCTATTTAAAGACGATATTTCCCGGTCCCGGTCCCTTCGACGTAAAAAAATTCTATTTTAAGACGATTTTGTTTCTATTTAACGACGATTTTTTCTTACATGATAAACTTTTTCTTCAACATTTTATCTACTGGAGAGTTACTTTCTGTGGAGTTTGATTTCAAAAACAGACCCGGAATTTCCTTTATGTTTGTTGCAATCATAGACTTGTTGCAGTGGAAAAATCCGGGGGAGGGGGGGGATTGCTGTTTCTCGGAAGATCGAACATTCTTCCCTGGTGGATCGAATTTCTTAGTGCGGGTGTGGAATCACTCTATTGTACCTACCATGTTGTCATGTGATTTACGAACTGTCCAAAAGCACCCCTTTCTCACTCCTTCTGGGAAGCACGTGTTCATGTTCAGAGAATTCATGGTTGGGTGTAGGAGCTCATTCCAGTACAAATACGAGGTGAGCAGAGCAAAATGGCATCAAAGCGAAAGCATCTTACGCTACACGAAAAAGTGAAAATTATTGAAAACTGGGAAGAAAGTGTTGGAATAACAAAAGTCCAATTCACAAGACAATTTCAGCTACCCGAGTCTACTCTCAAAGGCATTTTAGCAAGCAAAGAGAAAATTCTTGAAGCAGCACAAAAATTTGGTTTGGGATCCAAATCCAAACGGCAGAAAATTCAATGTGGCCGATCAGAAGAGTTTGAGAAGGCAGTCCTGCAATGGTGTCATCAAGCAAGAGCATCTAACATTCCAATTTCCGGAGTGATATTTAAAGAAAATGCTATTATTCTGGCAGAAAAGTTTGGAATGCAAAATTTTCAGGCTTCGGCTGGTTGGCTAACAAAGTTCAAAGAAAGATACGGGCTTGTATTTAAAAGCACATCTGGCGAAAGTGGCTCCGTAGATGAAAAAATAGTGGATGACTGGAAAATAGTGCTGAAGGGGAAATTAGATGGATATGATGAGAAGAACATATTCAATGCAGATGAGACGGGCCTATTCTACAATATGGTGCCTAATAAAACCTTAACGTATATGGGCGAAAAGTGTTTTGGTGGAAAACACAGTAAGGAGCGATTGACTGTTTTACTGTGCACTAATTCGGATGCATCTGAGAAATTTCCACCACTACTTATAGGCAAATCAAAGCAACCAAGGTGTTTTAAGAATATCACCAGGAAACCTTGTGAGTACCGCAATAACAATAAAGCGTGGATGACATCACACATTTTTATTGACTGAATTAGAAACTTTGATGCAAAAATGCATCGAGAATAGTGAAAAGTTTTACTTTTAATCGACCGATGCACTGCACATACTCCAAATATCCCTGGACTTACAAATTTGACTATCCATTTCTTACCAGCTAATTGCAGTAGCAAGTTGCAGCCATTAGACCTGGGTATCATTCCAAGTGTGAAAGCATACTACAGAAAGTCTTTAATTAGGAAATTAATAAACAATTCGGCTGACAGTATAAAAATTAGAAAATTTACAATCTTGGAAGCAATGCACATGATAACATCAGCGTGGAAAGAAGTTTCTTCATCCACAATAAAAAACTGCTTTCGCGTTGCTGGAATTCACAAATAACTTGTAGTGGAACTGCAAAGTACGGATGTAGAAATCAACGAAGATGACATTACCCCTAAAGAATGGAAAAGTCTTGTTGAAGATGAGGATGTTTCAATTCAAGATTTCTACAATTGTGATAAATATGTTTTAACAACAGATTTCAGAAATGTAGAACAAATTTATGAAGATATTGTAAACAAGTGTCAGACGAAGAAGGTGAAGTTGAAGACACGGAAAACGAGACACTGCCACCGTCTTACACAGATGCAATTTCTGCTCTAGATGTTCTCCAACGCTATATTACATCAAAAATGGAAGGTGACTCATTTAACATTTTAGAAAATCTGGAAAAGAGAATAACGAAAACAAGGCGAATGAAGCAATCAAAACTTTTTGAATTTTTTAAAACGTAATTTATTGTATTGTTTGTACTCTTTTTTATCAATGTAATTTAAAATAACTTTTTGTGAATAAAATAATGATGATAATAAAAATAACATTTTTAAACACGCCAATATATTAAGAAATATATTGACAGTCCTAAACCTGTAAAGTGTGAAGGGAAATGTTATTTTTTCACAATTTCTGTTTAAGGACGATCTCTACTTAAGGACGATTTTTCACGGTCCCTTGAAAGTCGTTAAACAGAGAACCAACTGTAATATTTTAAAATTTAATTTATTCGGGGAAAAATATGAAGGCTCCAGGAGTAAAACGACTTTACAGCCATTTTTGCGAAAATGAGTTAGCAGTGCCATCTTGTAGCTTTCAAGGAGTACTAACACCACGTACATTCATATCTGGGGTAGAACCCCTTTAAAGCCGTTAAAAATAGCGATAAAGTTTCGGCGTTCCCACGTTCTCCAGAAAAACCACGTTCTCCAACTTTCAAATTCGTTTTTCTCAAAACGAGGTTTTTGGAGTAAAGTGGTTTTACCCCTGGACCCTTCATGTGGTATAGTGTGTTTTAAACGCTCATCAATTCCTTTGGTGGACGAAATTTAGAAAATGAATCCAGCTGCAAGGTGCAGGAAAGTTTAAGCTACCTGAAATTACCATTTTTTATTAAATTATCAGTATTTATGTAGCTGTAAATAGTAAACAAACTTTCTCCATAGGTTAACATTGAGGTGAGCGAATCCTGTAGGGTTAGTACACAGCAGCCCTAACCCTTCAGCGGGCGCGCCCGTGTATAAGAGTGCAACATTTTCGTAATTTTGAATGGTTTGTTTTTACATGTAAGGTTTGAACGTGTAAGCAGTTTCTATTTATAGCTACAGCCTTTCTAATGCAGGTCTGATTTTCTGACCCTTGTATTCCTTTCCATTCATTGGTAGTTGTGATTTAACCGTGGTAAACCAACGATTATACTGGATTACAAAACGACAAAAGCAGGAGTCGATGTACTCGATCTCCAATGTGCAGCTATTACACGGTATCCCGCATATCACGAAGATGGACAGTCTCATTATTTTTTAGGTTTGGGGACATAATAGGAATCCATTCGCAAGTTGTCCTTAGATCCAATAATTTGGACAGTTTTGAAATAAGGCTATTGTATCTGCATTCTTTGGCCTTTAATTATAAATATATCTCAATATTATGAAAATTTTATATCTTGTCATGAAAAGCAGAATTATAGTTTTCAATTTGAAAAAAAAAATTATTACAAAAGGAATAATCAAGGTTGAAAGAGGCGTTGCACTTTGGGTAACGCGCGCCTGCTGGTGTTCCAAAAATTGGCGCGCCCGCTGAAGAGTTAAACGAACAACACAATTATAAGGACTTTCCAGGATATTTAAGATTTACGGAAAAACTTGACTCAATAGAACTCTTAAACAAACAAAAACAAGTATAACGTTCTAACAAAGGATATTTGAGGATAACGGGGAATCTTGACTGGATAGAAAGGGTTCCCCACCTCTAAATCACACTGCGACCACCCCGAATGCTTCCAGTGGTAGCAAGGCTTGAAGTCGCAGGGCATGCGCTGTTCCACTTCATTTGGACAAGGCTGCCCTGCGTCGCTAGGAGCTTGGAGTAAATGTCGGTTTCTAGTCATCACACCTGCCAAGAGGAAAGTTCGAGATAAGGCATCAGATTTTAAATGATACAGGAAAATACCACACAAAGAGTGTTTTCAGCTTTGCTTTTAAAATTGTTTAATAAAATATTTCAAAAGTGGAAAACAGTCTCACCTATGGGTCCACAAGCACTGCAGGAAGTTTTATTCCACGGTGACCATTCGGACATTACGCAGTCCACGGGGCAATCGATATAGCAGGGCTTAGATATCGGTTCTTGCAAGGATAAAGACTTATGATTCTATAAAAATAGTAGAAAGGAAGTAAAATCAATAAAAATAATGATAAATAATTCTAGAAACCTGATAATTTTAGCTGATTTTAAGTAAATAATACAAAAAAAAAAAAAAAAAAAAAAAAAAAAAAAAAAAAAAAAACTTGGTTCGAGATTTTTAAATACCAGCCCCAAATGTTATTAATTAAATTCATAATTTTTTTGGTCCTCAGTTAAATGTCACCAATTGTACTACTACATAACTACATTGTACTCCTACATAAATATCACCAGTTGCTATATTACTGATTAGAAAAAAAATAGCTGATTATAAATAAATAATACTACTATAAAAAAAACTCGTTTCGTGATTTTAAATACGAGCCCCAATGTGTTATCAAATTTATAATTTTTTTTCTCCCTCAGTAAAATGTCACCAATTGCTATATAACCAATTGCTGATTATAAACAAAAAGCTCATTATAAATAAATAATGTCACCAATTGCTATATTACTGATTATAAATAAATAGCTGTAAAATATAAACAATAGAAATAAACAAAAATTAAAATTCAAGCATAGACTGCTAAATCACTTTAACATAAAACATATCCTGCAAAGAAAACATAAAACATTTTCAATAGAGGATAGCGCAGAAGCTTCATATCCCCATAATGAAAAAAACAAATAAATAATCCAACATAGATAGATAAAAATAATACGAATATAGACAAAAAACAAACAGAAATCAAGCACTCTGGGCATCCACGCACCAACGGCAAGATTCTGTTAAGTGCCGGAACTGAACCATAAAACAACATAGAGGTAACCGACAGGTCTCGTCATCAAGGAGCCTAACCATATCAGTTACCTCAAGGGGAACTTTCTCAATAGGATGCAGGTAAGCCCAAAAAACATCCCAAGGCCCCAAGTCCCTCAAGGAAGCAATAGGTCAAAAAGAAAAATGAAAAGACAAACACAACTTACAGTATGGGCTCAACGCACCATACATGCAAGCACACAAATAATCCTAATGCTAAATAAATAGCTGATTATAAATAAATAACGTCGCCAATTGATGTATTACTGCTATATAAGTGTCACTAATTGCTATATTACTGCTATATAAACGTCACAAATTACTATATTACTGATTATAAATAAATAATACAACTATAAAAGAACCCTCGGTTTGTGATTTTAAATACGAGCCCCAAGGTGTTATTGATTAAATTCATAACTTTTTTTCTTCCTCGGTTAAATGTCACCAGTTGCTATATTACTGATTATAAATAAAAAGCTGATTATAAATAAATGTCACGAATTGCTATGTAACTGAATATAAATAAGCTAGCCGCTGCGCGACCAGCCTGGTCGCTTTTAGTTTTATATTTTCTTTTGCAAAACAGCTCAACCGAAAGTAATATATGTAAGGAATGTTACCATTACCTGTCATCATAAATATACGTTGTTAAGGGGTATTCTCTATAAGGCTGATTCTAAATCATCGTGATTAAAAAATATGAATTTCCATTACTTCAGAACAGAGTTAAAGGTAAGACTGAGAAACCCAACTCCAATGATTTTAAAAATTACACCCCTCTCTGTATGTACTATTTTTCAAAATTAAGATATCTACACTTCATCTTTACATCAAATAAGAAATTGTTGGGAAAAAATTTTTTCGCTTAAAAAATGGAGTAAAAATTCAAGTTCCAAAATATAGTGAGGATTACATCACTCCCTGCATGTACTATTGTTCACAATTCAGATATCTACACTTAATCATATCAAATAATAAAATGTTGGGAAAATTTCACCACTCATGAAAGGGAGTAAAAATTCAGCAAATACTGAAAAAAGTGTAGAAAATAAACTATTACGGGCTGTTGCTGCGCCGGCAACGGTTAAGCCTAACCTCACGATCAATTATGCTCTCTCTTTCACGCCTCTATGTTATTGAATGATTTCTTCACTTTCCTTCCCAATTTTCAATTGATCGTGCAGCTCGTTATCGAGCATTGCTGATTTCAGTGCGTAAATGCTTGTTGACACGCGGTTGCAAATTGCGGATTGCAGCTAATGTTTAAATCTGGTAGTAGCAGCCGTTGCCATTCGAAGTGTAGAAATATCGTCGATTTTTGTGCCGCATACCAACGCGTTTTATATATATAGATAGTTGATTATAAAGAAATAATGTCTCCAATTGCTATATTACTGCTATAGAAATGTCTCCAATTGCCGTATTACTGATTATTAAATAAATAATACAACTATTAAAAAAAAAAAACCTCGGTTCGTGATTTCAAATACGAACCCCAAGGTATGATTGATTAAATTCATATTTTTTTATTTCTTTCACAGTTAAATGTCACCAATTGCTATATTACTGGCTTTATTGATATTTTTAGAGAATATGAAAAATGTAAAAACCCAAATCTGTGAAAGTGATAACAATAGCACGCAAGAATTAATAAAAAATACTTTTAAGAAAATGGCAACAAAAGCAGACAACGGCAACTGTTACCGCAACAATCAATAACTACGAGAATGAAATCCGATTTAACAGCTAAATGAAAATTTCAAACCAGGAAGCCTTTACGTCTGACTGCACAACAGTAATATTTTGCCAATTATATCTTAGATAAGGAACAGAAGCAAATCCAATTTAATTTTTTGCTACATTTAGTAAATGTAGTTAAGGATGGGGGAAACTTTAACGCCAGGCCAGTTGTTTACACGATGAATGAAAAAGATAGCATGGATATTTGGATCAGTTACTTGTGAACAAATGACTTTTTTGAACAAATGGTGTAGGTGATATAAAAATAGATGTACAAAGATATTTTAATAAATGTATTATATTAGAAAATCTTAAAAAATAATATTCCTGCAAAACAGACTTGCAATGAATGTTAATATATCTCCGATATCTGTTTGTAAAACGTAGCTTCACACTCTGCCGAAATAAGATATCGAAAAAAAAAAGCTGTTATTTAAATGACATGTTTCAGATAAAAATTTAATTAGAATGATTTATTGTACACATTTTAACCTTTGTTGCTGCCATAACTATAAATTTTAAATTCACAAAAATTCGTTATAGTTGCCAATTTTTCTGACGTAATGGTAAATATTAACGAATTTTTGTGACATATTTTTATTATTCCAAATATTTTATATTTCTTCCTAAAATCTAACATTCGAACTTTTCTTTGAGCCAAAAAGATCTAAATATTTTAAAATGACTTGATTCTTTCTATACAAATACAACAACGTATTATTTCCAAAAAGTAAAAAGTTATATAATTTTTTAAAAATTATTCCACTGCGTGAATGATATTTACTCTTGGTTAAGAACAAGACGTAAAAAAGATTTTTATTAATAACCCATTTTTTATACTACCTCTGCAAAATTATGCAGATTTTTTTTTTTTTTTTTTTTTTAAATAGCAACAACAAAAAATTACAAACTTTGAATCTGAGTTCCGTAAATGTATTAGACATTGAAAAAATTTCTGTATCATACTGGCGCCATCTATGCGCAGTAATAGGAACTAAAGTCTCCCTTTTTCCCCCTCAACATATTGATAGAGGCAGGTTTATAGTAACGTAAATAATGTTTATCGCAATATTTTTCTGCTGAATCGACAATGCCGCCAATTTTTGAATTTGGCGTTTGTTAGGAAACAGTAATTTGTTAAAAAGAATTATGAGGAAATAATGGGAGGAACTTTTCTTACGAAATTAAAAATAGTTATTTTCGTATTTATTTTTAAATCCTCAGGGGCTAATAAAACAGTTTAAAACGGGTTTATGAAACGGAAGAAATCTTTGTTAAAGCTTCTATTTCATTCTTTTGATTTTTAAAATAAATGCAAAATTGCGGGATATCCGAATTTAGGAATCATTCTGAAGAAATCTTGAAATAAAAACATTTTCGCACAGTCATTACTATTTTTAATGCTTTCGTCACTAGAATACAACATAGATTAAATTTCAAATTAATCTTAGGTT
Source organism: Dolomedes plantarius (assembly GCA_907164885.2). Lineage (NCBI taxonomy): Eukaryota > Metazoa > Arthropoda > Arachnida > Araneae > Dolomedidae > Dolomedes > Dolomedes plantarius. The sequence continues at coordinate 49,688,566 of OU015503.1, read as the reverse complement.
TTTCTGTGGATTTGTTAAAGAAACCATACCTGGAAAAATGAGAGAATGTTCATGGAAAAAGTATTTGAAAAGTTAGCATTAAACAATAATTGCAACAATCAGGCCCTGATTTTCCATCAGGCCCAGTAGGCCCGGGCCTAGGAGCCCCCGAATGTTGGGGGGGGGGGCCCAAAAAAAATTTTATTTTAAAAGAAAAAATTCCCAATTCAATTTTTTTATTTTATCTTTTTTAATAGCAATTTTTTTATATGTCCTTACAAATTTGATTGATAGGTTCATCATATGTATAGTTATATGTATAGTTCATCATGTGTATGTTACAGGGTATATAAGGGATTAATAAGATTTCCTGGTTGCATTGTATTGGTGTTTTAATGATGAAGTTAATATATTGTATTACTTTTTGTTATTTGATAATGTTCTAGGCTTTTACGCTTCGAATAGCCAATTCTTGGTAAAATGGTACTTTCACAATGATTCACGATTATTTTTTTTGTGTGTCAATTTTGGAAATTTTACGCCCACATCAGTGTTAGGGGGGTGGCCATCCTAAGTTGTGCCTATAGTCAAGAATTTTCTAAATCGGGCCCTGGCAACAATGACAACTGGAAAACATAGACAATGTCTTTGATTACGCCATAGAAATTGACAAGTGGAATTTCTAGGAAATTTTCTGAATTCAAATTAAATGGAAAAAAACAATGGGAAAAACAAATTATATAAATAAAGGCAGAAATGTTTCAAATATGAAGGGAAAGTGAAAGAATACGGGTTCAAAATTTCCGATCAATATTTTAGGAACACAATTTGTTGTTCTGCGGTTTAAACTGCTGTTGAAGTGTATGTATATAGACGAAATAATCAGTTGAAACAGAAAACGGTAGAGAATAAATAACCCAAATATCAATGAATACGCATTATATTTTAAAAAGGACAAGAAATTTGAAATCAATGGCGGAAATATATTGAATTGTAGTACTTGGCATGATAAATAAAGCCTGTAAGCTCGAAGGAAAATTTAGGGTATAGATATATTATCTATATATATTAAAAAATAGAGGGTTTTATATATATTTTCTATATATATAAAACAGTTCCGTAACTGACTGACTGACAGTCACGCAGAGACCAAACCGCTGGGCCTAAAGGACTAAAATTTTGCATGGCCATTTTTCTTATAGTGTAAGGGTGCACTAAGAAAGATTTCTGAAAAATTCTTCTTAGATTTTTTTAAATTATTTTTTTACGCTGTTTTTGTAACATTTTTGTAAGTTTGCATTTAAAACAATAATCTGAAGGTGATAAAATTTATATCACTAAAAAGATCATAAAAATTCCTTTAAAATGAAATCTTTTTCGAATCTGTACCTCCATTTTCTGATTTTTGGGGAATTTTTAAAGATTGATTTTTAGAATTTAATTTACTAAATGCTGATCACGTGGTATCTTTTCTTTTTGTGATACTTTAAATTAATTTTGCGTCACGTGCATAACAACGAAATAAATTGAAATTTTTTTTCTTTCTAATGCGGCAGACGATTGGATATTATCCAAAAAAATATTAAATACAGTAAAAGATATGTTCCTCAAACTGTACTATATTAACTGTACTATAGTCTTTAGCATGTTCTATTAGATTTAATTTTAATATTTACTTTTACATTATTTTGTCTATAAATATATCTGTTACGATTTTTTTATAAATATTTTTTTTGGCATTAATTGCATACATTGACCATTGTATTTAATTTGAATGTACTCCGTAGCGAAGCACGGGTATTATATATATAAAACAGTTCCGTGACTGACTGACTGACTGACAGATAACGCACAGACCACCGCTGGACCTAAAGGGCAGAAATTTTGCATAGCGATTCTTCTTATAATGTATGGGTGAACTAAAAAAGATTTTTGAAAAATTCTTCTTAGATTTTCGAAAATTAAATTTTAAAGCTGTTTTTGTAACATTTTTCAAAGTTTGCATTTAAAATAATAATTTGAGATATCACGAGAAAGATCATAAAAATTACTTTAAAATGAAATCTTTTTCGAATCTTTACCTCCATTTTCTGATTTTTGGGGAATTTTTAAATATTAAATTTTATAATTTAATTTATTAAATGTGGATCACGTGGTTTCTTTTCTTTTTGTGACACTTTAAATTAATTTTGTGCCCCGTGCAAAACAACGAAATAAATTGACAAAAAATATTAAAATACGGTAAAAGATAAAATTTAACCACTAGACTAGTAATTGAGATGGAAGTTTTTTAAGAATTTAATTCAAATTAGTATGTTTTATGGATTTTAAACATACAAATTAATTGTATCCAGTGACCATTGTATTTAATTTGAATATTTTCTTCTACATTATTTTGTCTATAAAAATATCCGTTGAAATTTTTTGATATATTTTTTTTTATTTCATTTTGGCTTTAATTGTATACATTGACCAATGTATTCAATTTGAATGTACTCCGTAGCAAAGCACAGGATTTCAGCTAGTTTTGACATAAACGGAAAGATAGGTTAATATTCCATGATCTTCGTATAGGATAATTTTTTATTTATTACGGCTGTTAAAAAAAAACAATATTTGTTTTTATTTGATTTCAGAAAATGTCTACAGTATTTTGTGGTGATATAAGCGCTTATTCAAGTTTACATACTTTAGCGTAGTCTATTTGAGGAATTAAGTTTGGAAGGAAGTGTTGCTACTCGTAAACATCGACAAACTGCAGGTCAACCTAAATTCCCGTTTAATCAGTCCGCTAGATGCATTATCAATATTATTCAGAAGCGTAAAACCACGACCTCTGGCGGCAGAAGAGAAAAATAAATTCGTTGCAGTAAGAGAAATTTCGATTGCAGGGTAGGGCCGCATGCCATCGGTGCCTGTATGAGCTCGTGGGTCTCAAAACGCCTATAAGCCTAAGGGCCTGTTCATATAGAATCCGTCAGAGTTAGCGTTAACGATTCCGGTCGCGCTGATTGGTTAAATAGGTCAATGATTGGTACATGATTGGTTAAACATTTTTATGCTGACGTTGACGGATTCTATGTGAACAGGCCCATAGGACACATAGAATCCGTCAGCGTCAAATATTACGTGGGCGTTGATTGATTAAATGGGTCAATGATTGGTTTATGATTGGTTAAAAAGTTTTACAGTAACCCTGACGGATTCTATGTGAACAGGCCCTTGTTCATATTGCGTACATCTTCGCCATCGTTACTCATATCAAAAATTTTTTAACCAATCACAGGCCACCAAACGATCTGCCACGAAATTGTTCACGTCTGAGACTGGTTGAAAATATTTCGATGCGAACTTTGATGCGAGAATAGGTGTGATTGACAATCACACCAGTGCTCCCCGGTCTGATGATGAACTATTAATAAGTCCGAAACATGTAGCCCTCATTTTTAATTTATTGTGGAATTGAATGGACCGCCAATTTTTTCACCTTTCTTTCACTTCAATTCAAAGTATCCCAGTTAAATGAACAGAAAATGGCTAGTGCTGCCATCTGTTATCAGTTTAAAGAAGTAAAATCAATTTTTACAACCTTTAATTAGAAATTTTTTCAAGGTTTTTTAGGTTAAAAAAAAAATGTGCACCGTGCAAACGGTTCTTGCCCCTGAAGGGGTTAAATGTATTATTCACAAGTTTCCTGTAAGTCATCATCCAATAATGGACTCACCTTTTCGCACTGTATAGGATCCACTTGCCTACCATCGCTTCTGATACATATACGAGGCCTTTTTTGAACGCCTTCTCCACAGTACGCCCCCTTGGGCAACACGCAAGACGCCCATGGTCCCAACTCCCAGGTATGGTGGTGGCACGTCGCATTGAGGACGCAAGGCTCTCTCGCAATGAGTGGTGGACAAGGCTCGGCCGTAAAATTGGGTTTCCTGTACACAGTGCGTAGCATTTCTTGATAGCTCTCGGAGGTACAAGGCTAGTAAAAGAGAAAAAAAACATGTAGCTACGATACAAAATGTAAATTATGATAAATGATTTAATCGCTTTATTATACGTGCGCAAATCACTCTATAGGGGCTGTTCCCATGGTTACCTACCGGAAGCCCGAATCCCCTTAAGCCCGAATCCTGAATTTGCAGCTTCAATTGACAGGTGGTAAATATACATAATTATAAGTATAAATTGGGGTAATTCTAAACTTGAATAATTTATTTACATACCTACATACAATAAGGATCACAAATATTTTAATTTTCAGGCTCTTTTACGCCAGAAGTATGGAACCAGCATAGTAACTTCGATCACTACGAATCATATTGAATGTTGGCATCATGCCTTAATCAGTGCAGTTGGAAAATCGAATGTTAATATTTATGAATTCATAAATCAAGGTTAAAAATCCAACATGAGAACTCTGAGAATCAAATGGAATTATTGGATGCAGGCAATAAACCACCCAGAGTGAAAAAAACATTTCAAAAGTAATGAAAAAGTAAAGTGACTATATTAACGAAGAAATAACACTGCAAGCATTTATATCTGCTGTTGGTTATTGTTTTGTAGTATTTATTATATTAATAAAACATGCTTTAATTTTAGTGTTAACCGTTAAAGCACCTTTTTTTCAGAAATATATTTGTTTTGTTTTTAATATTCGGAATTCGGGCTTTCGGTGAGTCACCGTTCTCATTCGTCCGTTAGAGTTAGCGTCCCTCGTATTTAAATTATATTTAACCAATTACAAACCTCCAACCCATTAGCCAAGAAATTGTGAAGGTCTGTGACTGGTTAAAAATGTTTCAATACGAGTACGACGCTGACGGACGCAGGCTTATAGAGTCCACCTGTATAACGTAATCGCAGGCGGCAAGAGATGGTCATTAAAATCAAAAATCTGTACCTCATTTTCGTTATAGAATCAGTTGACTCCAAGTTTGGATCATGTGCATGTTAGGTTAGTGTATGTTATTATCAGATCAAAAATATTTGACATGAAAATTTTTGTTAATTTGGACAATTATTTATTCGTTGTTAGGTAAATACGTTTGGGTTAATATGAAGAACATGATACAGTCATGATACGGTCGCCAACCTGTGGCGATTTGACGCCAATAAGGCATTACAAATTGATGAACCCTGTGGGGAAAATTAACAGTAATCTTTCTAGCAAACCCCGAAACACGTCAAACCTTTGGCGTAAAAATTGGCTTGGCTGGAAACTGTATCATGTTCTTCATATTTACCTAAGTTTGATTTCGGTTGACATTTTGGATAGAATCTTTTATTTCTTTTATTGTTGAACTTTTACTTGTTGTTATATGTTTCGGTTTGATTTCGGTTCTTAATTTATAGTAGTGTCTCTGTCTAGTTGTTGAACTTTTGTTTGTTGCTATGTATGCAAGTTTGATTTCAATTCGTATTTTATAATCATTTCTCTACCTATTTATTGTTCAACTTTTATTCATCCTTATGTAAGTTTGATTTCAAAAGACATTTTTTAATAGTATCTGTGTCTACTTATTGCTGAACTATTTTTCGTTGCTATGTGTGCGAGTTTGATTTCAATTCATATTTTATTACAGTGTCTCTGTCTATTTATTGTTTAACTTTTATTCATCGTTATGCAAGTTTGATTTCAAATGTCATTTTTAATAGTATCTGTTTCTACATATTGTTGAACTTTTGTTCGTTGTTTTGTGTGCAAGTTTGATTTCAATTCATATTTTATAATAGTGTCTGTGTATATTTATTGTTTAACTTTTATTCATCGTTATGTAAGTTTGATTTCAAACGACACTTTTAAATAGCATCTGCGTCTATTTGTTGATGGAAATTTAATCGTCGTTATGTAACTTTGATTTCGACTGACGTTTAGTAACAGTATCTGCGTCTGTTTATTGCTGATCTTTTACTAGATAAACGCAGTGGTTTCATCAGGACAAATAAACATATTTTTATATTATTATAAAAATATGACTCAATACATCTAACGATAGTTAATGGGAAGCTGAAAGCATTAGCGTTTCTGGTGAGACGACAACATCAGAGAGTGACTTCTTAATACCCTGATAATACTTTTCACGATACCTTGTGTTAAGTTTTTCAATTTAGGGTTCACCTATAAAAATTCTCGACTAAAAAATGACAATACATACTATAAATAGGTTTGTCAAAAGAAAAAAAAAAGTCATCTACTTCAATTTTCACTTACCTCGGAGCATCTTTTAGATATTTCCCACGGCGACACCACGCATTCTCCAGGACAATATAGCCTGCAGGATTCAGTGCTAGAGGGTTTCGAGATAGGGTCACATCTTGACTCGTCCACTTCCGACTCTGTTCGCTTATTTAAACACCTGATGAAAAATAAAGTAAACTGAGAAAAGATACCTCAGGTATAATGTATAACATATCACTAAAGCCTCTATGCGACTTCTGCGCATAGTAAGCCTTTCTGTAACCTTTCTGTGATGCTTTTCAATAATAAATTGCTACCAGCATGCGTTGAAACTGTACCCATAAGCAATGTCGCTGTCATGAAAAAAAAATTAAAGTGGTAGGGGATCTACTGATCAATTTTTTCTATTTTTGGATTTTTCCTACTTAAGTTTAATTAACTCTTACCATTGTCAAAAGATGGCGATACTTCTCAAGTTTTGCCATCGCTACTCTCCCTTCACGCGAAGTAACTCAGTAAGCCTGTAGACTTGTAGAAGGAGAGACGTAAAACCTTGCTAGCTGTTTGTACCGGAAACACAGTTTCTATATAGTGTTGGATTATACCACATTCAACTTGGATTCCGTGAGAGCACTTACCGTGCTAATTTCTCTTTGCGTGTATCTGCAAGTTTCGAAGGATAGATATGCCGACATTCTTCTGCGTAAGTAAATACTATTGCTTTGTACTCAGCGAATTTTCTTATCTCGATAAATATAGTCCTACAACAAGCTTGTGATTATTTGAATATTATCAAAATGTTGAACTTTTCGATCTTCTAGTCTAGAACGGAAGTTCAAGACGAGAAGAACGAAAAGTGTCACTAGTCTCTTCTAAAACCTCCACTTTTTTTAGAGGGACCGAAATAGAACTTTTGACCTCCCACTGCAACATAAGACGATTAATTGCGACAGACCTTAGAAAAGTTATACAGTGATAGAAAAATTCCAGCGACCTTTTGAGCAATCTTTGATTCTTTTATTCAATATTTGCTGTGTGGTTCAGTTATTTTTATACCGGTACGAATTCTACTTGACATTAAGTGAACTGAACTTGCACACATCTGAATAAATTTAAAAAAAAAACATAATGTTTGGGTAAAAGGAGGGGAATTATCCCTCGGCAAACACTCTCTGTGAATTCGACCCTGCCATTACAGAAGTTATGCTATCGATTGGCGGGTCGAAACACTGTAACACTTTTTTTAGAGGGACCGAAATAGAACTTTTGACTTCCCACTGCAACATAAGACGATTAATTGCGACAGACCTTAAGAAAGTTATGCTGTCGAGACACAGTAACACGTTTTTTGAGACGCTGAAATAGAGCGCTTGACTTCCCAATACAACAAAAGACGGTTCATTGCAGAATACCCTAAGTAAGTTATGCTATAGACTGGCGGGTTGAAAGTCTGTAACTTTTTTTAGGGGGGCCGAAATAGAACTCTTGACCTCCCACTGCAACAAAAACGATTCATTGGGGTAGGCCTTAGATAAGAAATGCTGTCGACTGGGAGTCGAACAAAGTAACACTTTTTTTGAGACGCCGAAATAGAGCTCTTGACCTCCCATTGCATCAAAAGACAATTCATTGCAGAAGATCCTAAGTAAGTTATGCAATCAACTGGCGGGTCGAAACACTCTACCATTTCTTTTAGAGGCGCCGAAATAGAACGTTTGACTTCCCATTGCAACAAAAGACGATTAATTTCTACAGCCCCTAGGTAAGTTATGTTTTTAACTTGCGGGTCGAAGCGTAGTAATACTTTATTTAGAGAAACTGAAATAGGACGCTTGACCTCCCATTGCAACAAAATACGATTCGCAAAGAAAATTCACTTTTAAGGCACATTGCGAAATGAACAGACATTTATTTTAAAAAAAATTCCCTCTTCACATCAAAATATATCTCTGAGCTAGATTATCTAATGAAAGACGTTCTGATTATAAACTACTTTGCCCATGTTGTTTCTGTGGATAAGAGTGATACCGGAGCGGAACCAGAAACTGTTTTTATGGAAAGGGGTTCACGTCGAGAATAATAGAATATTTAATACGGTGATTCGATTTATTTTATTTAACGGAATGGTATGACCATAGAGGTACCGGTAGTTTCAAGGGATTATTTCTGTTTGGTTTACACTGGTCTGTGAGCTGCTGTCCATTCGAGTGAAATCGAATGCTGTTCTGGAATGATTTATCCTGGCTATGATGTAATTACGGCGTTTAACAAGTGCTGTACTGCTCGCATAGGCTGTTCATGGGCTATGGGGTTGTTACAGCCAATGAGAATTTGAGCAAAAGAGGGCGCTGTGCGCGCCTCTGAAGTGTGTAGGGAATTGGGCGGCTCTGTTCTAAGGTGATGATGATGTAGCAAGTAAACTGTAAAATATCTTAAATGTCTGTCCTTGTTTTGTCATGATAAATATTGTGGTTGTAAACCGAATGCTGTTTCTTAACCCGAACCAGATAACATTTTGAAACGACGTCAACTTTAGAGCGTCACAGGGGTGACGATGATTTTTGTTTCTTATTTCAAATGGTTCGCTCTTCTATCGTTTATTTAAAGGAAATTATTAGAATTTCAAAAATAGCATACCGCATTTTTTCACAAATAATTAAAATATAAATATATTATTAGCACCTTTTTTGAAAACGGAATACGATATCTATGCAAAGAATTTCGACTGTGTTGACGGGTATAATTGTTTAAAAAATAAATCCTTTAAATGCAAGCCGACAATCAGTAAGAAACATTTACATTTCTCCATAAGTAAACATTGAGATAAGCGAATCAAATACGGCGGATGACTACCACCCTTTAGTTATTGAATGAATGAATGTGTTATTGCTATTTGCTAGTAGGTAAAGCAATGATACATTTAAAAAACAAAATATCTAAAATTATAGCAGCAGTCGGATATTTCATATGAGATGAATCTACGAGTGTGTGAAAACCTCATTAGATTTTATGTCAACTAGCAAAAATAACTGTTATGAGGAAAATGGAAATTCTCACCTCACAGATCTGTAATGGGTGCCGCTTCCGCATAGAGACTCGGGATCATCCATTTCGCATTTAGACCAACCTCCGCTCACCCAATGGAAGTCCATGCAGACTATATTGCAAACATCCCTCTGGATCTCCTAGATATAAATGAGAAAGGGTTATACAGTTTCTTTCATTTATATGACTTTCTACTTCTAAAAGTCCCAAGTCATTAGAATGTTCCACTATAAATAAATTAATAAATAAATAAATTACACACACACTTATAAACTGAGTGGTGGCCAATGTAATATGATCATATACTCCTTACATCGTTGGGCCAACTTTCCTTCCCAATATTGTTGTTCTTCTGTTTGGCATGGACTTTGGGACATGTTGGTGGATGGCTTGAGGAATCTGGGGCCAAATCCGAAGAACTACACTTTCCAGTTCTCTAAGATTTGTTGGTACTGGATCCAGCTGCCGGACGCCCTTTCGACCTCAACCCAAATTCTCGAGTGGTTGGAGATCGGGTGACTGTGAAGGCCAACTAAAATAGGGGTATAGTCTGCGTCATGTTCTTCTAACCATCTTCTGACAGTGTGAGTTTAAAGGCATGGAGCATTGTCATGTTGGAAGTATCTATATCCAATTGGGTAAACCATCGACATAAACAGTTGTACTTGGTCAGTGATAATATTTGGCTACGTTTTGGCGAGGAACCGAACAATGCCAGGAAAACATTCCCCCAAACCATGACAATACGACCTTGAAGGGTTTTCGCAATACACTTAGGGTCCATGCTTTCATGCCGTTTTCTACATATTCACACCGTGCTACCTGTGCATGCATTAATTGTGCAATTACGTTTCAGAGATTAGGGTTACACTTTAATAAAAATTTAGGATATTTTGTGATAGAATAGATCATACTTAAGGTTGCTGTATACTAACCCTATTGGATCAGCTCACCTCAATGTTGACCTATGGAGAAAATGTGTCCAAAGATTGCCGACTTGGATTCAAAGATTTATTTTTACATTTAAAATTATATTTTGAAGGTTATAAATTTTATATCACAAGAAAGATCATAAAAATTCCTTTAAACTGAAATCTATTTCGAATCTTTACCTCCTTTTTCTGATTTTTAGTAAATTTTTAAAGATTAATTTTTAGAATTTAATTTATTAAATGCTGATCACGTGATTTCTTTTTCTGGTACTTTAAATTTATTTATCGTCACGTTCATAGCAACGAAATAGACAAAAAAAATTTTTTTTTCTAGCTAATGCGGCAGACGATTGGAAATTATCCAAAAAATATTAAAATACAGTAAAAGATATGTTCCTCAAACTGTACTATATTAACTATACTATATTCTTTAGTATGTTCTATTAGATTTAATTTGAAAATTTTCTTCTACATTATTTTGTCTATAAAAATGTCCGTTACGATTTTTTTATAAATATATTTTTTCGTTTTATTTTTTTTACATCAATTGTATACATTGATTGTTGTATTTATTATAAATATATTTTTGGCATTAATTGCATACATTGACAGTTGTATTTAATTTGAATGTACTCCGTAGCGAAGTACGGATTTTCAGCTACTAGTCCAATAAAAATGGTATTATCAGACAGCCTGATCTTTTATGTACCTTGCAACAGGATTCATTTCATAAATTTCGTCCATCAAAGGAATTTAGGGGCATTTAAAACATACTATACCAGTTGTTGTCCCTCGAATAATTTAAATTTCAAAGTATTATTTGAATTTTTTTTTTCAAATCACGAAAAAAGCCCCAAGGTGTAAAATTTCTTTCTCTATTATGGAGTACAATTTTTAAAAAAAATCTTTCAATCTATGTCAGCGATCCTTGGACACATTTTAGCCACAGGTTAACATTGAGGTAAACGAATCTAATAGGGTTAGTACTCAGAAGCTTTAACGCGAATACAGTTTTCAAATTTCCTCGCTATCTCCCAAAAGTCTTAGTACTCCGTAACATAAGACACACACACACACAAAAAAAAAAAAAAAAAAAAAAAAAAAAAAAAGACGCGAATCTTAAATCTAAAATATTTTGCATCCTAACATATATTTTACGGTCGGAGAATTTTTACGAAAAAATTAAATTCTTTTTATTTCATAACTGTACCTATAAAAATTTAAAAACGCTGCTTGATATATTAAGATTAATATCCAGGCAGACAGAAATCCTTAAATGTCAAAAGTTTCATGATCGATTTCCATCTCAAAAGAGAACTCGGACATGAAATTAAAACACCCCTTCTTTTTAACCCGGGAAGTCTAAAAGTAGATGTTTGCAAGTTTTCGGGGGAAGCAGCATCAATTCTCTGGCGCATTTAAATTCAGTGCCAATCACGGTTGCCATGGTAACTGCGACTCGTCTAAGTCCCTGCGTCAATCAGCTTTCTGATGGGTTTTTATCTGGGTTCACTGCTGAGATGAAGTATCAGGATATTAAGTAAAAATTTCTGAGTATTAGATGGAAGGACTCTCACTTTTGCTTGTAGCTTATTAAGGAATGTGTGAGAAATATATTGGATATCAATAAATCATTAAACACAGAAACTTAACTCTTTTTTTTATATGTAGTATGTGAAAATCGAAAAACGACATCAATATAGAATTACTGTAATATAATTTAACATTCCTGTGTTGTGTTATACAACACACGCATTAATCTATATATATATATATATATATATATATATATATATATATATATATATATGTGTGTGTGTGTGTGTGTGTGTGTGTGTGTGTGTGTGTGTGTGTGTAATATCCAGAACGTAAACTATATTTAACTATATTAATTAGGGTTAAAATTAGACAAATTAGCATTGAACAGTGATTTAGTATTCTAATGTTTTCAAGCCACGCTTATGCAACTCGAATTACATGCTCTCAATTCAGGAAGTGCGTTGTTTTTGAAGCGAACGGTACATGGTCATCGATAATTAATCGCTCGGAAGTTCGTCCACAAAGGTACAAGCGGGAAGCGCTTGACTATGATATCATCTGATGAAGCAACCATCACGAGAAGTTTTTCGCGCGCTGGGGAGGATAGCCGTTTGCTGCGGACGCGCCTGTCGTGGGGCTGAGAGTTTGAGGGAAATGGCGATTTAGCTGGGTTGATGGGGTATTTAATTAATGTTAATTAATAATGATCTTGGTTGTTATTGAAATAGTGTTTCTTTGCCACAGGCTTTATTTAACGACTGGCATTAAGTGTTAATTAGTAGATAAAATAGTACGCGGTGTAAGCGGATATATATATATATATATATATATATATATATATATATATATATATATATATATATATATATATATAAATAATTATTATTATTATCGCTATTAAACTCTTGAGTCACATTAAATGAACCATATCAGTTCACTAGTTTACAATTACGACAAAAGAAATTTATTCGGATTTTTTTAACTGGTGTAGTCTAAGGTTGATTTTTAGAAGTTTTTGGAAAACAGTATAAAATAACAAACACATTTAAATTTCATATCAATCACGGTTAACTTTCCTAAGCCCATTATTTCAGTTTAAGGTAAAAATTCATATAACACTATAAATCTGGGATTCATTTTTCTTTAAATTAGTCAAAACATTGTTTTTAAAATATGGTATTCTGATAAAGAAAAAATAAAACCAGATTTCAAGTTATTTTTAAGGCTCTAGTTACGATTACAGACTATTTGGAGATATCTTGGGGTTTCAACTAATCTGTGGCGAATGCCCGAAAAAAAATTATTTATTATTTTAAATCAAAAATAAAAGTGAAATTCAAGAATTGTCAAACTTCTCCTAAAATAGGAAAAAATACAAATGATTGCGCAAGTGGCATCTGCTGCTGTTTATTTACATTTCTTATAATTCAGTTTCGAGGGAAAATAAGTGGTTTTCAATTCCAATACGCCCTCTGACGGCATAATGAGGATCTTTTACTGAAAATTAAAACTATTCCATTTACAGGAAAATTGTTCCGTCTTAATAATGTGTCTATGAGTCGTGACCCAAAGGAAATTATTTGACTATTTTTGAAATATGTTAGATGAATCATATGTTGCCATCAATTGCATTCTTTGTTGAATTCGAACATTATTTTCTCTCAGAGTAAGGGTGAATAAACAATTCTGATTCATAAACAGTCAATGACAGTTTATCGTATACCTTTTTTGTTTGTTTGTTTGTTTGTTCAAAACACCTTTAGCAAAACATCTTCATACACCAAATAAACAGCTTTCAAATTTCGCGTTGAACTATGATACAGATATGCATAAAAGATTGTATCCAGTCCATGTGCATGTCGCCAGTGAAATAGCTAATAATCTTCCAAATGAGGAGCCTGGGAATACACACTCAAGAGCCAAAACATTATGACCACCTGTCAATAACGAGTTGGCCCACCTTTGGCGCGCAACACAGCTTCAACCCGCCTTGGCATGGATGCCACAAGTCCTTGGTAGATGGCCGGAGACAGATTGTAACAGATGTTTAAGCAACGGTCACGCAAATTCGAGATATTGCGAATTGGTGGTCTTTGAACTCTGAGCTGCCATCCCATGACATCCCAAATGTGTTCTATCGGATTGAGATCCGGTGAGTTAGGCGGCCAGGACATTAACTGGAATTCAGCATCATGTTCCTGGAACCACTCCAACACAATTTTAGCCTTGTGACATGGGGTGTTCAGATACCCTGTAGCATTCATGGTCTGCTCTACCACAACCACGAGTCCCAGAGACGCCCAAGAGAACGTCCCCCAAAGCATAATACCGCCACCACCGGCCTGTGTATGACCTACTGTACATTGAGGGAGCAACAGTTCGCCTGGAAGACGGCGTATCCTGACACGGCCATCGGCGTGATGAATGACAAACCGTGATTCATCTGACCAGGCAACTCTCTCCCACTGATCGATGGACCAGTCGCGATGTTCCCGGGCCCAGCGCAGGCGCAGTTCGTGATGACGCTTGGTCAGCAAAGGCACACGAGTGGGACGTTTGCTGCGTAGCCCCATATCCAACAGTGTCCGCTGAGCAGTCTGCTGCGATACTATTCTACTTGGCCCTGTATTGATTCCTCAGACTCTCCAGCAGCAGTTAAATACCACTTCCACCTGATCACGTGCCTTCCACGTCATCCAGGCGAATTCATTGCAAAATGTAGGGGTGGTCATAATGTTTTGGCTCTTGAGTGTAATGTTTTGGCTCTTGAGATGTTTTGGCTCTTGAATATTGCAATTTTACCCTAAGAGAAAAATTAAATTTGGCTATTGCACGAGCAGTAATGGAACCGGACACAGAAGATAATACTGATGTTTTGAAGCAAAAGTTTGCATTATATAAATAAACGAGGCATAGAACAAAAAATATTTTATTATTAGCTAATGTGATATATATAATATTGAATTCTTACGCTAAGAGAAAAATTAAATCTGGCTATTGAACGAGTAGTAATGGAGCCGGATATTGAAGATAATATTGATGTTTTAAAGCAAAAGTTTGCATTACGTAAAAGAACGAGGAATAAAACAAAAAATATTTTATTATTAGCTAATGCGATACATAGAATATTGCATTCTTACGGTAAGAGAGAAATTAAATTTGGCTATTGCACGAGCAGTAATGGAGCCGGACACTGAAGATAATATCGATGTTTTGAAGCAAAAGTTTGCATTATATAAAAGAACGAGGCATAAAACAAAAAAATATTTTATTATTAGCTAATCTATATATATAAAACAGTTCCGTAACTGACTCATTCATTCACTGACTGACTGACTGACTGACATACAACGCACAGACCAAACCGCTGGACCTAAAGGGCTGAAATTTTGCATGGCGATTCTTCTAATAGTGTAGGGGTGCACTAAGAAAGATTTTTCAAAAATTCTTCTTAGATTTTTTTAAATTAAATTTTTAAGCTGTTTTTTAAACTTTTTTTACGTTTGCTTTTAAAATAATACATTGAGGGTTATAAAATTTATATCACGAGAAAGATCATAAAAATTCCTTCAAAATGAAATTTTTTTAAAATTTTTACCTGCATTTCCTGATTTTTGGTGAATTTTTAAAGATTAATTTTTAGAATTTAATTTATTAAATGCTGATCACGTGATTTCTTTTTCTGGTACTTTCAATAAATTTATCGTCACGTGCGTAACAACTAAATAGACAAAAAAATTATTTTTTTCTCTTTCTAATGCAGCAGATGATTGAATATTATCCAAAAAAATGCATATCCCTTACGATTTTTTTATAAATATATATATATATATATATATATATATATATTTTTTTTTATAAATATATATATATATATATATATATATATAGATAGATATATATTTTACATCAATTGTATACATTGATCATCGCATTTATTATAAATATATATATTTATTTTTTGGCATAAATTGCATACGCTGACCGTTGTATTTAATTTGAATGTACTCCGTAGCGAAGCGCGGGTTTTCAGCTAGTGCTATATATATAGAATATTGCATTCTTACACTAAGAGAAAAATTAAATTTGGCTATTGCACGAGCAGTAATGGAGCTGGACTTATAGAAGAACGGGGAATAAAACAAACAAAAAATATTTTATTATTAGCTAATACGATTAAAAGTATAAAGCCGATATCCACAAACGGTGAATGAGCGTTTTTCATCGCCTCTACTTTCTGTAATACAATAGGATCTCGACTATCAGAAGATTCATTACATGCTGTATGGTTCAAAAATTAGGAAACTGGCTACAAGAAACTTTCTATGGTCCATGAATTAGTGGACTGTATATTGAAGTAACATGCTATAAATTAACAACAATAATAAGCAGCATTTATTAGAACCTATTGGAACATGTTAGAATATGGGAGCAACAGAGTCGTGCAAGAGCTCGTGTCCCGACCATTTATACAACTGAACAGCAAATAGCTGACTACGAAATAGTGCCATTACGGCGAGCGCCAAGCCAATGCTTGGCAACTCTAATGCGGTTTCATCGGGCTTAACACACGCATTGGTAATTTTGAAGTTCCATTATTTGAAGAGAAACTGAAAATATCAATTATTGCTCTCTTTTATTTCTAGTTAGTAAATTTATTTTATTTGAATTCAAAATCATGGGAACAGCTTAGTCAGACGCATCTTCGTTGGCGAAAAGTTGGCGCCTAAATTTTTTTGCGCCAACGTACCTCCGTTGGTGATTTTTGGCTCCAACTTTTCCCAATTCTTCACACCTGTTAGGCTTAAAGTGCTAAATGTAAACAAAAACATCAATAGCGACCAAGAAATAACAAATAAGTTGAAAACAAGCTAACCGCTGGCTGTATTAAACTTCCAAAAACATTACAGAAATCCCCAGCTAACCTCAGTTAGCAAATAAATTTCCTACATTACAAAATAGCAACAACGCATGCGCGAAAAAAAACCACAGTAGAAATAGCAAAAATAAACAAACATAATACAAAACATACTCAACTCTGCGCTAACGTTAAAAAAATTAAGAAAACAATCAAAATTATAAATCTCATTATTTATTATTAAGTTTAAACTCTCAATCTAATTACTGCTCCAACCTCATACGACTAAATAAATAAATAAAAAAAACTTCGCCAAAATCACATGGTTACTACGCCATATATAAAATCGCCAAACTTGGCAGAGAGGTGCGTCCGACAAAGCTGTACCAAAAACCGGGGTGTTTAGAAAATTAGAAACCGAAAACCCCGTGTTTTAGAAGTTTTCATAAACCCTAATTGTGCTTACTAATTAATCGAAACCATAATTAATCGAAAAAACCCTAATTTACCCTAATTAATTGAAAACAATCTTTCTGCATTTCCATTAAGTTCTGGCATTATAAAATAATTCTGACGAATTTAGCGGTATAAAAAAAGATTGGACTAAATTTAACAGAAGAAAAAAAGAGCACTAAAAGACACCAAAGTAACAAATGCGAGGGAACAAAAAAAAGAGGACATGTTCTCTTTAAAAGAGACATTTGTCTACCCTGAGTAAGCATAAAATGTCTTACCGTTTTATTAACCGTTTCCGGGCAGGGTCTGCCAAGCTCGTTGGCCGGAACTAATATGCTCCTCTTTCTTTCCCTGAATCCCTGCCCGCAAGGGACATTACAATCGGTCCAGTCGCTCCAGGAAGTCATTTGGCAGTCCAAGGGGCAGTCCGTCCAACACATATCGAGTTCAAGACCTGGAAAAATAAATCGATATCCACCACATGTCTCTTTCTTATGTATATGTGAAGAAAAATAAAAGAGTCCAAAGCAGGAGGAATACATGGAATGGGTGGGGTTCGTACACCTCTCAGACATTCTTCAAAATTGAGAATTGAAAATGGTTGTTTGCTTTAAAGAGTTAAAAAAGGAATGTTCTTCAGAAGTAGTTTATAAATTAAACAGGCCATCAATTTTAATTTCCGATTCGCTTATCCGAGAAAACATCGGAATACCGGAATATTAAAATGGAAATCATGAATGTAAATTATCACTGGGTAAAATAATTTTTTTAAGAGAATGTTTAAAAATAATAATTTTAAAAGAAAGTGTAGTAGTTTTGGTACTTTAGGATTATTCCGTCGACCTGTCAACGCTCGCGAAAATACGCAAATCCTTTGGCGCCATCATAATGAAAAGCAGTTTCCAAAATAAACATTCTAAACACATCAAATTTATTATTAATACAATAATATTATTAAAACACATTATTAATAAAAAGAATCAAAACAAAGTAAAAACCTCTATTTTTTTATAATTACACATTGAATTATTCTTGAATCTAACCATATATATTATTATCAATCTTTTTGGCGGCCAAAAGTCCTTGATAGCTTTTAAAGCGCAAACAAACAAGTCATTATCCTTGTGCAGTCGCCATTCACGCACATTTTCTTAGAAGAAATGATTCCATAATCTTGAAAATATGCCACTGCACTCTCTTCGGTGCTAGGCAAATTCTAAATTCGAATCATTTTGCAGCAGAGTTAAAAAAACAGTATATTTCAACACTCTAAAGAACACTAGAGCGCGTAGTCAAGGATTACACAGTAAATGTGATAAAATTTGCGGTTATTGGCGCAAAAGCTACCTTTAGGTGATAATATCGGGTTTGGCGAAAATGGTCGACGGGATAATCCCAAAGTACCGTAGTTTTAAATGTTTACTGGGACTGAATTTTCCGCAGTCATGGAATAAGTTAAAATTAATTATTATTAATGTAACAAAAAAAGCAGTAGTTTCTCCATGGAAGTATCTATAGAGCTATTTTAAAATGTTTTTTAAATATTTATTTTGATATATATTAAAAAAAAAACAAAGTACTTCATATATTAAATATAAATTCATTTATGAATTTACCCGTGTATTTCTTGAAATTATTTTATGTTAATTTACAAATCGCATTGTAAAATTGGGTTTACATGTGAAATAAACTGCATATTTATTCTAGAGTACAACAATTTTTAATAAGTATTTTGACTTTTTTCTATTTTTTTGAGATTTAAAGTTGATGCATTTTTTTATTTTTCTTTGTTCAACTGAAAAACTCCAAGTTTTGAGAAAATTTTTAAGGAAAAAAAAAGCAGAATTTTTAAAATTCATTATCGAACCGTTTAATTTGAGCATTATTTAAGGTATTTTTCTCAGTTGAAAAATTCATAAATCTGACATTGTTGCAAGCATTAAAAGCAAAACAATGAAAGATAATGCATTGTAAATATGCATTTTGAACTGTTTCTCAACAATGTACTCCAGGAGATATCGTACAGTTTGTTTCTGTATCTAAGTATGTTTGTGGACAAAAAATTTACTTCAAAATTAAAGAATATTATGAAAGAAAATAATTCATAATTTATAATAATAAATTCTTTTTGAAATTTTTCCATCTACTTAAGACATATCCACGCACTTTTATTCAGTTTCTTGTATTTTGTTTTCATGAAATAAGAAACTGAATTAATGTAGAAGATAATACGCTTTTAACGCACTTTTTGAACTTATTTTCCGGGCTTCTTTAAAACTATTAAGAGTTTTCTATATAATTAACTCTTTCTTTTATTGAAGTATTCCGCTATTATTTCTTAACTTGAACCGCTCTTAAAAGAAGGGTTATTATCTTAGAAAATACACTAATAAGAATTTCCTAAATAAATTAAAAATATTTTTGCTTTTGGTATTCAGTATGTGTAAGGATAAAACATGCCTTTTTTATAAGTCGTATTTCGTCTTTTTACTTTAAATCAATATGAAATTAAGAAATTTTAAATTTACCCGATTTTTTTTCTTTCATTAGGATTTTAATATAACCTGGCTATTAGGGCCACAAATCTTTCAGATAATTTCCAGGTTCTATCACATCTGAAAGATTTGTGGGAAAGAATGTGTTCCAATTTGTGTATGATGTAACTCAATTATGAAAATTTAAAAAAAAAATCTCAACTACAATTTCAAGATTTAAGTGACTCTAGTATTGTGTAGTACACTCCCCGAAATCTCAAAAAATTGCCCACAGTACGTATTTTATGTGATGTACAATAACTATGGGGCCCGGTATAAAGGACTTAATTCAAAAGAAGTTATTTTTAGATATTTGTTATTATCGATAAAAACAAAACAAAAATCTTTTGACTTGTATAAAAGGCTTAAGTCTATCAATTTTGTATACAAAAGTACATTTCATTGTACAAAAGACTCAAGTCGAAATTGTGTTTCTGCGATTGGAATAAAAACCAATAACTTGGTATATTTAAATCCCTGTTTTTGACTTAATCCCTTTATACCGGGCAACATAGATATACATCCGCTTATAAGGTGTTAAGTCTGCTGTGTACTAACCCTATTGGATTCACTTACCTCAAACTTAACCTATGGAGAAAATGTGTCCAAGGATTGTCGACTTGGATTAAACGATTTTATTTTTAAATGGAAATAATAAAGAAATTTTATACCTTGGGTCATTTTTCGTTTTTTTTAAATGCAAAATATATTTTAAAATTTAAATTATTCGTGAGAAAAAAAATCTGGTATAGTGTGTTTTAAACGCTCGTAAATTCCTTTGGTGGACGAAATTTATAAAAAGAATCCTGTTGCAAGGTGCAGAAAACTTCAGGCTATCTGAAAATACCATTTTTATTGGATTATTAGCGTTTATGTAGCTGTAAATAGCAAACAAATTTTCTCCATACGTCAACATTGTGGTGAGCAAATCCAATAGGGTTAGTACACAGTAGCCTTAAGTTACTCAGCAAAAAGGTAAACTGACGGTATGTATACTCTCAATCCGCTATGAAGTGCTAGTTCAAGGAGCTTTTTTACTACGGAAAATAGTAAATTTTCGTGGCTTTATTCGGTAGATTATACAAAAAGAAAACATGTCCCATCCGAGATAAGCCTTCACGAATCCCCTGAAAGTTCCGCATGTACAACTAAGGTTACGAGTATCACAGTTTCAGAACCACTTGTCTTACAATTAGAAATTGGTGTATGTTAATACCAGGTTCGACTCCCATTTCAGAGTTCATGTGATTGCCGACTTTGTAACGGTATCCTGTGCCGCAAGCATGGGAGACCAGTTGTCCGTTTATGGCGACGACCGTCCGATTTTCTCCATCTACAATGCAGGACATCCAGGTGTCATCTACAGAGGAAGTCAGGTTGGCTGGTAACACTGGGCATAAGTCTTCTTCCACGAGTTGGATTTTGTCCCGACATTCTTCATTGGATTTGCTGATTCCTGAAAGCATAAAATGGGGAACAGTAAAGTGTTTCTGCACGTTAATCCTTGCGAAAAAACTCAGGTTTATAAAACATAAATTGCTGTTTAAAAAGCAGGTAACTTCAGTGCACCCTAAACTTTTTAACATCATGGTATCATGGTGCGGAAAACTTTTTGAAACGAGTTTTATGTTTACACATTGTTGATTTTGTGATTATTTCTCAAACAAATACGACTAAATACACACACATTGACTCATTGAAAAATGCACTGCTGATTTTCAGCAATACCTGAAGCATATCATGGGTCACGGTTGAAATTTAGTATCGAAAGTGTCTCAACTTAGTCGCCTTTCTCCTTAGGGGAACGGTGGACCTTAAAATGTATTTCTTTTACTTTTTATCATAGAGATATGAAATTTCGTATATATATACATTTCACTATAAATATATAGAATACCCTAAAAGAAATATCCAATCTTATTATAATTTTAAGATTTTTAAAACAATCTAAACTTTATAAACTAAATTTTAAAATGCTCCTTGCTACTTAATTTTTGAAATATTTCTTCGATTTTTGTATTTTAATCACTTTATGTGAACAAGGGACATTGAACATCGTTTTTAAACTTTTTCAATATTTTACACAATATACCACATGAGTTTAATTAATATTCTTTTTTTAGTGCATTGAATTAACTTAGAATTCTCAAGTATTTTGTAGAAGAATAAGAATTATT
This sequence comes from Dolomedes plantarius, assembly GCA_907164885.2. NCBI lineage: Eukaryota > Metazoa > Arthropoda > Arachnida > Araneae > Dolomedidae > Dolomedes > Dolomedes plantarius. The sequence continues at coordinate 49,666,859 of OU015503.1, read as the reverse complement.
TTTCAAAAAATTCTTCAAAAATACTAAAAATTTTCACAATTTCCTATGAGCATTCTTTTTTTCCCCGGTTTCTTCCAAATTTCTCAGGATTGTCTGTGCTTGTCATAAAACTGTGCATATTTCTTTGAAACCTCAAATATTTTTCAAATTTATAGAACCTCAAACAAAGTAAAGATATGCAAAATCATTAAAATAATAACAGGCAAAATAAAAAAAAGTTATTTAGGTTACTAGATTCCTACAAGAAAAAATTCAATACACAATTGTCTTTATAAACATATGGTAAATTAATATTAAAACATTTAAGGTTTTTAGATGATATAGAATGCACATGGAGCATTTTCAATAAAGTTAAAATTTTTGAAATTTTTTTTGAAAAACAGACCTTATTCTCCAAAAAATCCTAGAATAATATAATTTACTCTCAGATTATAGACTTAAAATCTGAGAATAAAATAATTTGAGTTTGAAGGTCCCTTGTCCCTTAAACTGTATCACAAACAAATCTGGGTATCAATTATTAAATCCCCTGAATAGTTAATATTTGAGGTTTTATTTTTCTGAATTCCATCCTGATTTTCATCAAAATTTTGCCTTTTAATAAGTTATAAATGAAATTTAATTACTTTAATGAAGTCGAATTGTAAAATGCATACTCAGTTTCTTTGTAAATAGTATCAGGATTCTTCCTTATCAATTTCATGAATTTTAAACAAAAACAAGTAATATAAAAACAAAATTTTTTAAAGTCAATTCCTACTTAGGTCAACAAAGAAAAATTTGAGTGTGAACTAATAGTAGGAATTGAAAAAAATTATTGCCTGCCAGAACCTTGCCTACTGTGCGAGATTAGGAGGGGGGGGGGAAAGAGAGAGAAAAAGGTTGTCAGGTTGGGGATTTGATCCCGCAACCTACAGGACGGGAGAGGCCCGCGCTACCGCAGTGCTACCGTTTACAGAGTAAGAAGAGGGAAATTTCTATTCAAGAGCAAGAGACGCTCTAGGTCTAAATCTAAAATCGATTAATTAAATTAAATTAATGAATTAATATTTGAAAAAACTGTATTAACATCAAGTGTCATCCACTATAAGTTTAAAAAATGTATTTGAACTTGAGTGGATGAATAAAAAGTATTTTATTAACGATTGAAAATTTGAACAAGATATATATATATAGGGAGAGTGTGAACTAACAGTAGGAATTGAATTAAGCTGCAGGGAGCATTTAAAAAATCTAAAAACCTTAAAAAATCTGTATTGAGAAAAACAGATTTAAAATTTATTACTACACTTATCCTTTATAAATTAAATCGTAGAAGCTTCATAAATGATTTTTTACTTGAAAAGAAAACTATTTTGGTACTATTAAGCTACAGAATTTTATTTATTTATTTATTTATTTACAATAACACAATCAATATTACAATGAAAAGACAAGGGTTCAGAATTGTCGTTGGAATGAACAAATGTGAGCTATGCAAACTATTGTGATACAAATTTGAGCCACTTGTTAAAATCCCTTTGCAGTCAAAGTCTCAAGGAAAAAGCTTCTTCCATACTTTGTAAAGTTTTAGAAGAGGCATAATCTGATTCTTCAATTTAATGGGTGTACAAACTTTGTTGAAAAGTAATTGCATAAAAAAGTCATCAAAATTAATTCTATAACTTCTTAATGTTCTGGGGATAACTAAGTTCAATGGTTACAATTGAAATACCTCTAATCTTCCCACCGTTAGGGAAATTTTCTTTTTAGGAATGTGAATTAGTAGCACTTTAACTATCAAGCACTATCGAAAATGTTTTCATCCATTTTGATCTATACTTTGATGAACTACCTTTTTTAAAAATAACCTTCTATTATATATCTTAAGGATGTCCCCTGGAAATCACATAGAATCGACATACAATTCTCCTAAAATGTTCTTTCCCATTAAAAATTTACAGCACGTGATTTTAGGAGATTAAACTGCACTAAAATGAAAAAAAACCAGCGAAATAACTCCATCAAAAGATAAACACCAAGGGTCAATAATATGTTCATATTATAAAGAAACTTTACACGAATTTGTATTAAAAATTAAAATTGAAAACAAATCATCCAAAACAATCAAACTAATTTCTACGATATCGTAGGTATTACACAAAAGGGTGTTCTACTCACGACTTGGAGCCATAAAGCCTGAAATTTATCCCTTCCATGGCCAAAAACTACGGCACTCCTTTTTGTGAACGTAAAATTTACTTAACAAGGACTCTATAAAATTAGCTTAATTTTCTTAGGGAACATTAATATCGTGACAAAACCTCTATCATTACCATGTTTTTATTAACTTGCTTTCTTGTTTGTGCGTTTGTTTGCGTGTGTGTTTGTCCAGTACAAATCTTGCAATCGATTTTTAACTAACTTCCCGACTAGCTAGACATTTGAAACTTTTAGAATAGCTCAGAACACGATGACACTTCATTTTTTTAATACTTTTAGCCATCTTTAAGCAGATTTTTACCATGCTTTTATTATTTTCAGTTAATTTTGTTTTGTAGACTGGTGCAGCCATGTATCGGCCGGGACGGGAACGAAAAGTTAAACGCAAGTTAACTTAAAATTAACTTCATTTTGTTTCAAGTTGATGGGATAATTCATCAAAATAATTTTAAAAAAGTATTTATTAATACATAGAATTGTCAAGTTTATATGATTCAACAGAAAATTTAAAACCATGGTATATAAAAAGTTCGTTTTATCTTGTAATCATGGTTCTTATCAAAATATTAATGGTCACTAAGAAATCGTTTTAGAAATTTTTTATTCAGAGCTGTTAGGTATCCCCAGAAAATATTCCAGTAAACTGTTCCAAGTCGCAAAAAATTTCCAAATTTTTGTATTCTCAAAAACTTTATAAAAGGCAAAATTGATACCAAACTGTCGAAAGTTAGCTCCAAAAAAATTTGACCAGTCACACATAGAATCTGTGTAAATATAACCGCATTAACTTGCAAACAAAAAGTGCGTGTTGATTCAGTATTTTGTTCGCAAACTAAGAGCTATACACACTATTTTACAAAATTAGTCACACTATTCGAACATCAGAAACCTTTTTATCTAGACTGAAAGTACTCAAGTAGAAAAGAATATTTTTATAAATGAATGAAACAGAATTATTAATGAGATTTATAGGACTGAAAACACAGTGATGCATGAAACAGCTAATCGCACTGCCTGGTTTTTATTCTTCTAGCACTTTTGCTGTTGTTTTAGTGTCTTTTCAACGGGGAATTTTTATTTCCATGGACAATTCTTTCCCTAATTTGTTCTCGGCCAACTCAGGTTTTTATGGTTTTTATTTCTTGATTTAGTACAAAGGAAGGGTATTAAGCTACTTAAAGTTAAGTATTTTATGAACAAATTGTTTGTTTATAGTGTCTGAATAGGGACGAAAAAAATTATCTTATTCCTGTTTCTATGGACATCGATTTTACCGATAAAAAGATAAGACTACATCACTTAATATGTGATGAACCTTCACGGACGAGAGTAAGTCCAGAATTTGCAAAAGTCTTTCGTCTGTTATATTCATGTACCTTTTTAGACATTCTTATAATATCTCCTGCCTTCCCCTTTGGCAGCAAAACAGAGGTGACATCATAATATAAATTGTTTCAAAAGAGCATTAACATTTTCTCACAACAGCCCATAACATAAAGTCAATCAAAATCGGAGTGCACATGTAATGTATCAAAAGAGATCAACTTTCAAATATGCCTCTTTACTCCCAAATTATAACACTATTTAGAGTGAAGCCTCAATCCATTGCAAAGTTTTATCTTGCGATAGTGCAGAGACTAAGCACTTAGTCTGGTTTCCTTTTGATAAAACTGAATGTGCAACACTACAGCTCAGATTCAAAATATTAGAATAATTGAGAAAAAGTAATAAGAAAGAAATTATTTTCCATTTATTTATTTTTGATACTAAGTAAATGCAATTAAGTTTCTTATAAATTAAATCTGGAATGTTTAGATAAGATTTTAACATTTACAAAATATAAAATACAATAAATTAGGTATACAACAGCTTTCTGAAACACATCAAAATATTAGAATATTTTATTTTACGCAAAAATATTACCTTATGAATATGAAGTAAATGGTAATTAATATTTTGTAGCATCCCCTTTAGCTTTAATAACAGCGTACAATCGATTTTACATACTATATACAAGGTGTTTACAAACATTTCTATCAATATTAGCCCAAATAGACTTTATATGTGCCACTAACTCAGTTTTACTTTAAGGAGAATTTTCTTGGAGTTTTTCTTCATTATACCCCATAAGTTTTCGATGGGATTAATGTCTGGTGAGTTTGGTGGCCAAGGAAGTACCTTAATTTTACGTTGATGGAAGCAATTCTAATGACACCGAGGTATGTGGTGACGCTAAATCTTGTTGAAAGATGAAATCATCTTCAACAAGATGAATAAATCTTCTGATGATGGAATCATGTAATATTCCAAAATTTCTTGATATATCTGAGAGTTAACCTGTTCGTAGACTATGCATAACTTTCCAGGTCCTTCTGCGCTCATGCAACCACAAACCATGACACTAGCAGCAAATATTACCGAACGTTTAAGGCATTCTTTATCAAATGCTTCTTGCTTCATTCTACAAACTCGAATACCTAGATTACCATATGAAACACAAAACATACTTTCATCACTAAATAATATATCTTCTTCGCTCCATAAACGTCTTGATTTACACCAATTCAATCTTATACGCTTTTGTTTTGCAGTCATGAGAGGTTTTGTTTTCGGTACACGAGATTCAAACTTAAATTTATGGAGACGTTATAATGTTGTCGATTTAGAAACTTCAACTCCTTCTTCTTTCCATTTTCGGTGCAAGAATCGCACACTTAGCACAAGCGTATAGTTAAGAAAACGGTTTTTCTTAACTATACGCTTCAGTTTCCTGTTATCTCTAGCAGATGTTTTTGGTTTTCGGCCGCCATTTCGGCGATTATTTTGTAATTTTCCATTTTTTGAATATTGTGTTAGTATTTTACTAAAGCTTGATTGCGAACAATGTAAATAATTCGCTATATAACATTGATTTTTACCGTGCCGATACAAATCAACCATACGAAGTTTAATAGATTCAGGAATATCACTCACACGACCCATTTTAAGACGAAAAAGCAAACAAACTGCAAAAAGAATACTGATTTTAAATAAAATCGTCTGAATTTAATCAATGATGCCACCAGTTATGAATTTGTCATAATTAAAGGAGAATTAATGTGAAATATTCTAATATTTTGAACCACTTGAATAAATATTCTAATATTTTGACTTTTCAAAATAATTTTTTTTTCAATTAATCTTTTCAAAAATGATATTAATTTTAAGATAATAAATAAGTTTAATCAACAATAAGTTCTTAATAAAAATATCGTTTGCATATTTGCATTAAAAGACATTAAATTACCAAATGATATTTTCAATTTGTAAAAAAATGTAATTATTCTAATATTTTGAATATGAGCTGTAGTTCAGAGGAATCAGCACAGATAACGGAGTAAAGCGTAAGATCTGCACATGGCAATAGAATTTTGCGGAAACGTGCAGTTGTGATCAAAAGTCAACATAAGATTCCACAGAAACTTGAAGGAAATGGACCACGTAAGTCAAAAATTTAAAACCAGAGATTTTTTCCAACCAACCTAGATGACCTAATCTCCAGAATTACTACACTGATATCATCGAGGACGTTACGTCAGATATAATCTGAAGCATATCCGACGTCAAAACTGATTTCAGATGGGGCGTCTGGAGATATTTTAGAGGTCAGTCAGGTCAAGCTTTCACTCTCTATGCTGAAACTACAAGTGTTACACCCCATTAACATGGTGATAAAAAATGTTCATCTATCTCTCGTTGTCTTCTACAGTCATGCAAAATTGTTCTTGTTGAAAAACAGCCATTATTGACGAAATCGCCTGAAATGTCAAAGCGTATTCCACCTGATATAACAGAGGCATTAGTTTTGATTCTAACATAAGACATACATATGAAAAGCCTCCCGACAAAGAAATTCTTATCTATTTAGCTGTATAATCGAAGAGAAAAAAATTCCTTTTTAATCCCTTTCCTCAAACCAAACCATTCAAGTATTAGAAATCCTTAGAAAACTAATAACTAAAAATTTTCCCAGTTTTAGTACTATTGTATAATGAGGAAACTAAGAAAATGTTTCAATTATTTTCCTGTGTGATCGATCACAAATGAATCGACTTAAATTGAGGACAAAATGTTCAATGAAGTAAGTATACAAATACATCGAATTAACGTGGGGAGAAAATTTTAACTGATGTACGCGCACAAAGAAATCTATCTGATATGAAGAGAATGTGCTAACTGAAGTTCGCGCACAAAGGAATCGAATTAACTTAGAGGCAAAATGTTAAATGTAATAAGTGCATAAAGAAATCGACTTAACGTAAGAGGGGGGGATGAAAACAGATGTGCGTACTAAAAGCGACTTAAAACGAGGAGGAAATGTTGACTGAAGTTCGCTCATAAAGGAATCGACTTAGGGGCAAAATGTCAAATGAAGCAAGCCATCAAAGAAATCGACTTAACGTGAAGGGGAAATGGTAATTGAAGTTCTTAAAAAAATGAATCGACTTAAAGTGAGTGGAAAATATTATCTCAACTTCACTCACGAAGAAATCGATTTAACATGAAGAAGAATAAATAAAGGCCCGTTCACACTGCATCGTTACGTTACTACATCAGCTCCGAGATTGTTGACATGACTTGCGATTAGTTTCACGTATTAAATGGTCAATGAATTGAGCTCTGTAATTGGTTAAAAACTTTTAACGCTGACGCTACGTAACGCTTCGGATTCAGTGTGAACAGACCGTCAGTAATGAAAAGAATATGCGCGTAATGAAGAAAAACATGGTGTACGTATCAACCCTACTACCTACGAGTTCCCTGCTACGGTATCTCTTCGCTTCGTAGGAGTAGTTGCATCTAGACCAGGCTGACCAAGCGGAGATAGCGCAGTTGGAGGAACATGCCACCTCGCACGATCGAAGTCCGGATGGGACGTCCTGGGTTGGTCCATCGGGCAAACCGATCCGACCAGTCGGGAGGCAGAAATGGGGCTCGACTGACCTGTCAGCAGCGTCCAGACAGGTTACATCTGAAAAAAAGGAAGGAAAAAAATTTAGATGCTATGCATTTGGACTGGCGACAAAAAATAAAAGGTGTTGTTGTTGCATATGCCACTTGACCGACAGCAACATCAGATCAAGTACAGAAGGATATGGGCGATGAAGGTGCGGCTCCTGTTTTGATTGGCAGCACAAGGGTCGGAGTACGACTTGGCCAAAGGACCAGTCCCGTAATTTTTATTAGAGTCAAGTGATGAGATAATAACACTTGACCCCGCACCTCCAGAGGTAATTTTGAGAACTTGGAGGACATTGCAGCCGCGACACATTTTACGTGCACCAGCCGCCATTATTGTACATGACAGTGAGTTTTTCAGCGTAGGGCATCGGACCCGTGACTATCAGATCACTAGCTCGCTGCTTTTGCCAACTGGGCCACTGACTTCACTAGGGATCTTACCGTTGATAGATGTATACAAGTGTCTAAAATACTTGATATTTGTTTGTTAAGAATATATAAGGCTCACAATAACTGCGAGAGTCTTCGTATTAGACAGTACTTTCAAAGTCGTTATTGTCAATGTGATTTTGAAATTTTTTTAATCAATCATATATATATATATATATACTGTGAGTAATATCGCGTAAATCATGGGGATAGGAACAATCAGCTAAAAAATGCCAGATTTGGATCTTGATATGGATGGAACCAGTTATCTATACATATAAAACAATTCCGTAACTGACTGACTCACTGACATACACCGCACAGACGACCAAACCACTGGACCTAAAGGTCTGAAATTTTGCATGGCGATTCTTCTTATAGTGTAGGGGTGCACTAAGAAAGATTTTTGAAAAATTCTGCTTAGATTTTTTTAAATTAAATTTTTAAGCTGATTTAGCAACTTTTTTTAAGTTTGCATTTAAAATAAAAATTTGAGGGTTAAAAAATTTATATCACGACAAAGATCATAAAAATTCCTTTAATATGAGATCTTTTTCGAATCTTTATTTTTCTTTTCTGATTTTTGATGAATTTTTAATGATTAATTTTTAGAATTTAATTTATTAAATGCTGATCACGTGATTTCTTTTTCTGATACTTTAAATAAATTTATCGTCACGTGCATAACAACTAAACAGACAAAAAATATTTTTTTTTCTTGCTAATGCGACAGATGATTGGACATATCCCAAAAAATATTAAAATACAATAAAAGATATGTTCCTAAAACTGTACTATATTAACTGTACTATATACTTTATTATGTCCTATTATATTTAATTTGAAAATTTTCTTCTACATTATTTTATCTATAAAAATATCGCTTACAATTTTTTTATAAGTATATATATATATATTTTGTTTTACATCAATTGTAGGGGAGACCTGTGTACCTAGGGCAACTTTTTCCAATGAACGGAAACAGAACCACTGACCTGTTTAAAATTATGCAACTGATATGCACACATTGTTATACTAATTGCCATCCCATTGGGATTAATATAAATACTCAAAATAATAAATTCTGTGAAATAGAAGGTTTTTTAAGAAACTTCACAAATGGCTCTAGGTACAAGACAGCATTGTAGCTAGGGCCATTCCCAGCATCCAATTACTACACGCTGTACTGTAGTATTTCTTAAAGGGTCCAAACACGCCTCTATCCAAAGGTTGAAGCTTATGGTTGGTATGTGGAGGAAAAGTAAGCATAACTACGTCATGTTCTTTAGCCAAAGTGATTGCTTCAATACTGACGTGGCTTTCGTGATTGTCCAAGAGTAACAAGACATTTCGATGCTCTGAACATTTGACGTGGTGAATAAAATGCTTGAATGCCAATATATATATATATATATATATATATATATATATATATATATATATATATATATACATATATATATATTGGCATTAATTGCATACATTGACCGTTGTATTTAATTTGAATGTACTCCGTAGCGAAGTGCGGGTTTTAAGCTAGTTATTCATAAACACTTAACACAACTTGTTCATAAACATATAATAACTGAATGATTTTAGCACATACAAGAAGCTTCGCAGCTGAAGCATGGCACATCGCTATTATCTACATCAATAATTCTCAAACACTGTGTCGCGTCATTTTAAGTGTGCCGCCACTGTGAATACCCATACATAAGCAAAATCAGAAAAGTAGTTCAATCAGTTCTACCTTTTTAACGGGAACTCGCTGAACCAATGCGGATGACTATTACAGTTCTGGACTGGTAACTATGGACTATTCTAGTTATGGACTTTTAAATCTGGATCAAGAAATGAGAGTAGCATTATCAGTTTTACGCACAAATATAAATGAAGTTACCGAAAAACTACAACCTCAAATTTCGCATAAAATGTAATTTGTAGTTAAATAAACATTTCGTTTACTTTGTAATGCAATTTCGTTTTATATTTCAATGAAAATCATTTCGTATGCTATATTTACAAAATATATTATAGGTACATCAATCAATTATCCAAGTAAAATTCCTTTAAATATTACTTTTAGTGGGCCGCAAATTTTTACCATGTTTTTATTAACTCGCTTTCTTCTTTGTTTGTTTGTTTGTGTGTGTGTGTGTGTGTTTGTTTCCGGTACAAATTTTGCAATCGATTTTCAACTAACTTCCCGATTAGCCAGACATTTGAAACTTTTAGAACAGCTCAAAACACGATGACAATGCATTATTTTAATACTTTTAGCCATCTTAAAGCAGTATTGAATTCATTTTCAGTTAATTTTGTTTTGTAGACTGGTGTAGCCATCTATTGGCCGGGACGGGAACGAAAAGTTAAACGCAAGTTAACTTCCAATTAACTTCATTTTCTTTCAAGTTGATGGGATAATTCATCAAAATATTTTAAAAGTATTTATTAATACATAGAATTGTCGTTTATATGATTCAGCAGAAAATTTATAAACATGGTACATAAAAAGTTCTTTTTATCTTGTAATTATTAAATAATTAAATATAAGTCACAAAAAAAGGCTGACTCACTGGTATATATCATTAAATAAAAATACAATAATTTTTTTTATATACAAAAAGATTAAAATATATTGTAAGAAGACATCAATTTCATCAATTCCATAATACTTTAACAATATTTTTCTTATATCGGGACCTATCTCCGATTATGCACAGACTTTGGGGCCCAGTACATACTGTTAAGAATTTTACGAGTCTATGGTAATCTTGCCAAATATGAGAGTTATCGCCAAATTGGCGATGGATTTGGTGACTCATTTTGGTTGCCAAATTTGACGATATGGTGCCAAACGGTCGCTAACCTTCTAGACCTTTCTAAAAGCTTTTAGAGATTTCTAGCTGGCCGACCGATAGGGGACGTTTTGGAAGTTATAAATATACCTAATATTGGCAGTGGAACTCAGTGTTCATTTTTGCTCAGAATTCAATGTATTAAAAGTGCGTTAGGCGTGTATTGTATTGAAGACTCTGTTATCCTGACTTGCAATTTTAGAGTTTTCTGCTGTATGGAAGGCAATTGTTATGTGTTTTCTGTTTGAATTTGTGTATGCGCCTGAAGAATTTACAGAATAATAAATTTCATTTTGTGTGCACTTTCTGAAAAGATTTTATTCAATCCTCTCGAACCCAGGAAAACGGAACAATACATTAGGCAAGGGTTCAAATAGTTCCGCGGGGAGCTAAACAATATGTTATTTTAATGACATTTCCGTGGTAACAACCCGACTATAGATAAGGTAGTTATATATGTTTTAAAGCACCACAGGCTAAGTCCCTGGGGTTAGTGCACAAATCCAAATTGCGAGTGTGGGAATAAATTCGCATCGACTTTTAACAAATTTACGAAATAAAGCTTTCACTCTGAATATGATTTCAAATAAACTGATTTATTATATCCTCTAAACTTCCAGCACAGGTAGTTTGTGATTTATTATAGTGCACTTCGATAAATCATCGAGAGACAGAGAGAGCAGCTAAAAGCACATTAATTTCTTTCATAATTTTCTATTGCCTCTGAATTATTTAATTAATTTGCCGCGATAAAAGCCTCCGGATATGTCTCTCTCGGATAATAAGGTTGAATAAGTTCTTTGTTTAAAGAATCTCCTTATCTCGAGTGTTTAAGGGTACGTACCGAATAAAAAAGAATCATCCGTTTCATTCATTTGAAAATGTTTCCGAGATTGATTATTATCTCATTGTATAACATTGTCTTAATTAGAAACAGGCCCTTTTTTCACCGGACATTGATACATGTGTTAGTTTTGAGTTTTCAGCATATGTGTCTCTTTACCATTTTTTTTTTTTTTTTTTACGGTATGGTATGTTTTGAGCACCGTTAACTGCGCTTTTGATTTAATGCAATACAATTCGAATCAACATTAATCGAAATCTACTTGACATGTAGTAATATTCTATTTCCTTTATCCTGATTTTAATAAAAAAGGGTACCTTTGATGTTATTTCAGATGAAGCGATATCCGCCGAGACCTTTGATGCGATTAAATAAGACAAATGGCGGTACAGAACTACGGCTTTCATTGTTATATCTTTTTCTGAATTCAGTAATGCTGAACACACAGCTAAACTGCAGTGACTAGTTTTTGGTAATATTTAAGAAGTTTTTATTAATAATGAATAGTTAAATGAAAATATCAACAGATTTATAGATCCTGGTGACGTTTTAATTTGAAAGGTTTCTGTTAAATATCGTGTATATATATATATGCGTGTGTATATATATATATATATATATATATATATATATATATGTATATATATATATATATATATATATATATATATATATATATATATATATAACAGTTCCGTAACTGACTGACATACAACGCACAGACCAAACTTCTGGACCTAAAGGGCTGAAATTTTGCATGGCAATTCTTCTTATAGTGTAGGGGTGCACTAATTAATTTTTAGAATTTAATTTATTAAATGCTGATTACGTAATTTCATTTTCTTGTACTTTAAATAAATTTTTCGTCACGTGCATAACAGCTAAATAGACAAAAAAATATTTTTTTTTTCTTGCGAATGCGGCAGACGATTTGACATTATCCAAAAAAATAAGAAAATACAATAAAAGATATTATGTACCTCAAACTGTACTATATTCTTTAGTATGTCCTATTATATTTAATTTGAATATTTTCTTCTACATGATTTTGTCTATAAAAATATCCCTTACGATTATATATATATATATATATATATATATATATATATATATAGAGAGAGAGAGAGAGAGAGAGAGAGAGAGTAAGTAAGAGAGGGGGAGATGTATCTATCTATCTGTACCTTGGAACGAAAAGGGCCAAATTCCATATTAATCGAATGACAGTTCATCAATGTCAGTTTAAGGATTTTAAAAAATCTTAGGACGTTGGGCCTTTTGACTGATCCCTTGACATTAGACCTTTGAGAGGACATTAGCCCTTTTGACAATTAATCTATATCCTACCCTGTTTTAACTGGTGCAGTTCACTCAAATTTCAAAGTTTAGGACATTGGCCCTTTTTGTTTCAAGGTACGTACACACACACACACACACACACACACATATATATATATATATATATATATATATATATATATATATATATATATATGAAATATATATATATATAACTAAAATTAAATAACTCAACAGAGCTAGATAATTATAGGAAGAATTTAAACAAAAAAAATAAACAGCAATCACGTTCTTAGGGCTCTATACGCACCTTAAGGCAAGATTCTGTAGTAGTACCAGAACTAAACCAAATATCGAGGTAACCGACTGGTCTCGTCATCAGGAGGCCTAACCAAATCAGTTACCTCTAAGGGGGAACGTTCGGAATAGGATGCAAGTCTAACCAAAAGACATCCCAATAAATATATATATACACTGCTGGCCACCCAAATTGCAACACCAAGAAAGACAAGAGATATCACAACAAAATTTATTTTGTAGATAACATGTTGACCAAGTATCAAATGATTAAATTTATAGACTTCTGTGAAGTGTAGTTCCTGCCAAAATCACTAGCCAGAGTAGCCGCCATTGTTGGAGATCACCGCTGCCACACGCCTCGGCATTGATTCAAAGAGACTTTGGATGAGTTCTTGGGGTACAGCAGACCAAGCAGCTTCCGAACGTTGCCAAAGTTGATCTGCTGTGGCAGCTGGGGATGGAATATGGGTCAATCGTAGAGCAACCATGGACCACATGTTTTCTATCGGCGAAAGATCCGGAGAGCGAGGCGGCCAGGGAAGCAATTCAATCTGGCGATTGACGAAGAACCGTTGGACAATGCGTGCCACGTGTGGTCGCGCATTATCCTGTTGAAATATGGCTGTGGGCAAGCCCTGAAAGTAAGGAAGGACAACTGGCTCCAACACCTCGGAGATATAGCGCTGGCTGTTTAAAGTACCGGCAATGCGTACTAGAGGTGTGCGAGAGTGATATCCAATACCGCCCTATACCATAATACCCGGTGCAGGACCAGTGTGGCGGTGCATAACGCAGCTGTTCAGCATCCTCTCTTCACGGTGTCTCCAGACTCGAATGCGACCATCGTGGTGTTGCAGACAGAAGCGTGACTCGTCAGTAAAGAAAATTTCATTCCATTCTGCCGTCCACATTATTCTGTCATCGCATCATTGGCGGCGGAGACGTCTGTGGTTCTGCGTCAAGGGTAGACAAAGCAATGGACGTCTTGCGAATAGACCACTCCGCTGTAAACGGCGTCGAATGGTACGCGCAGACACTGGATGATGCGTTACAGACTGCATGTGCTGTGCTATGGTTCGTGATGTGACTGAGCGATCCGGCACTGCCATGCGCACAATTTGCCTGTCATCACGTGAAGTGGTGCTCTGAGGTGGATGCGATCGAACACGCCGGTCCGTCGTACCCTCCTGCATCCAACGATCACATATGCGCATTACAGTTGTTTGGTTTCGTCCAATACGACTACCGATTTCCCTGAAAGATAATCCACAATCTCGGTAGGCCACTATCCTTCCTCTGTCGAACTCTGATACTTGATCAAAAGATGATCGCTGTTTTCGACGAGGCATAATTGATCGTTTTTTTAAAAAAACCACAAGAAAAACACAATTGCCGAACTTGAAATCGTCGAAATCTCCAAGCCTTAAATAGAGCTTTGAAGTGGCGCCACAGGCGCGCGTGATGTGCGTCTGCGCCGAAATTCTAATCATTTGCATATCTCACCTCCGCTAATGCATGTTGTAAATTTCATGTTATTTGCATGTTTCCTTCAGGGTGTTGCATTTACAGTGGCCAGCAGTGTATATATATATATATATATATATATATATATATATATATATATATATGCACACTACATGTGTGTATGTGTGTGTCCGTGTGCGTGCATACAATGCATATTATGCTTGCATAAAACGCATGCATTATCACTTTACCACCATGCATTGAAATAAAGAAAAGACAGAAAATCTAACGGAAGTTCACCCAGTAGTCGATAAATTTTGTCTCCGTCTTAAAACAATTATCTTACGTGAAACGGCATCTCGTTAGAATTTATTCTTTAAGAAAGGAATATCATAGCACCTATTTAGTGGGGTCCGGGACACATTTTAAAATTTTGTTTATTTATTGAGTTAAAATTTTGGAATTTTTTTGTGATGGTCAACCATATAATTTGTAAAGAAAATCACATCTTAAAATTTCTCAAAAAGTTTTTTAAAAAATTTAAAATTTAAAATTTTTAATAAACGTTGGGTAATTTAAAATTTTCATAACTCGAAATATTACTTGTCGAATTTCAAAATTTTTTCATTTAATTAAACAGAAATATATAAGTTTTAATTTTGATTCAGCATTTTTTGAAATATTAATTCTTAAAGAAATTAAAAATATTTAGATTATTAATTACAAAAAAAATTATGTAACTTATATTTCAAAAATCTTATTTTCAAAAGTAAACATTTTTTTAAAAAATTTGCTGAATCAAAACTAAAGTACAATAGTTGAAAAAGACATGTTCCAAGTTTCAACCATTTATCTTTAACGGTTCTTGACTTATAAGAATTTAAACACGAGAAATGGGGAAAAAACCTATCATGCAGAAAAACGCACTTACAGGTTTAAACAACTATTGGCTATTATTAGAATGTTGAAGAAAATAATAATAATTTAGAATAATGTGAATTCTAAATATTTAGAATAATAATGTTCTAGATAAGGTAGAACATGATTTCTACGTCATTTTAAGCGGAAAAGAACAAAAAAATTTTTAATGCAATAAATTTTTTTTTCAAAAATTCGAACGATTTTGTGTCCTGGACCCCCTTAAAAAAAAGAAACATTGACTGAACTGGAGTCCAAGGTACAAGACGAACTAATGAACTCTTTTAACGTACGACCAAGTTAAATTATTTCTAGTCTAAACGAGTCTTCAGAAATTTAAGCTTTTCTTGGATTTGCAGTTACCCTTTTACGACCTCGCGAAAATTTAAAACTCCGCCAGGGGTCGAGCTCAAAAGCAATCTTTACTTAGGGCATCAAATGTAGTTTTATTCCGAAATCAAACTCCAATACGAGCTAAACAACTTTTGGAGAAACAAACTTGGCCAATACATCACCCCACTAGAAAAGAAATCTCCAACTTAGAAGACCTATCGGGAGCTGTCTTTAGGGTTGCATTGTGTTCGAAATGCACTTGATTAGTTCTGCAATTTAGTTGTCGGTAATTGCCCTCGGAACAAAAGATTTGAGATTGAAATGCATCTACGAAATAGCTGCTGTGAAGACTTTTGAGTAAATCGCTGCAGAAAAAAAATTACTTTGGCTCCAGACGCTGATGTTAAGAAAGGGAAATAAAATATATAATTTCTGTGTATTCTTCAGTTTCCTTTCAAGATATTATTTCGAATCTTTACATAGTGATTTCATTACGTAGGACTGAGAGATGGAATTCAGAACTAGAGTATAAATGGAGAGAAATATAATTAAAATTGCAATAAAACCCAATCAATATATATACACTGCTCAAACAATTAGGGGAGCACATGGTTTTAACGAAATTACGCAAATACTTACACCGATAAGTAACATAAAATAAATCATCCATAATTTAAAGCTTAGCAGGGAACAGAAGAAGAAAACTTCATATATAAATCAAAGTTCATGACATCAAAAACCAGAAAAAGAACATAAGGGCGGAAATCGGGATGTTGCAGAAACGTCTGTTAACTGTGAAATTCAATTGCTTAACTGTGAAATTCTGCCTTAACTGTAAAATTCAATTGCTCAGTTATTCTTTTTGAGAAAAGGTGACTTGAAAATGTCTCAACAATGTGATTTACCGGAAAACATGGCATGGCGTATTATAGGTAGACTTCAATCCGAGCAAACACAACGTAGTGTCGCAGACGCTGTTGGAGTCGCCAGAAGTGTCGTTGCAAGGCTGTGGAATCGATTCCAAGAAACAGGGAATGTTAGACGTTGACCAGTCCATGGTCGGCCACGCGCCACTACAGCAACTGATGAACGGTATATACTGTTAACAGCTCGTCGAAACAGAACAGACAATGCTACTCAGCTGCAAAAACAGTTGCTCTTGGCAACAGGACGAAGAGTGTCCAGCCAAACAGTACGTAATAGGCTTCACCAGGGAGGTCTCTATGCACGTAGGTCAATGGTCTGCATATCGTTGACCTCAAGCCACCGTGCGTCCCGAAGAAGATGGGCTGCTGAACATCGAGATTGGGAGCAACATGATTGGAGCCAAATGCTGTTTACAGACGAGTCCCGATTCAGTCTGGAGTGTGACACCCGACGTGTTTTGGTATGGAGGGAAAGGGGCACTCGAAATAACCCCACATTCGTTCGTGAAAGGTCACAATACAGACGAGCTGGTTTTATGGTATGGAGTGGAATCAGCATACGTGGACGCACGGACCTGCATATCATTCGGAATGGTACTTTGACGGCTCGAAGGTATGCAGACGAGATACTGAGGCCTCATGTCATACCTTACGCTCAGCCATTGGAGATTCCTTTGTTTTCCAGTATGATAATGCCAGACCGCCTACAGCTCGTCTTGTGGAGAACATGCTTGAAGCTGAAATAATACAGCGTATGGAATGGCCAGCGTGCCCTCCTGACCTGAATCCAATCGAGCATGTTTGGGACATGCTCGGACGACGCATTGCTGCGAGACCAAGGCCTCCTTTTACTCTCCGAGACTAGGAGATTGCACTTCTTGAGGAGTGGAACAGTATTCCCCAAAGTCTTATCGATAACATCATCGCATCCATGGAAAACAGGTGTGCAGCAGTCTTAGCTGTTTGAGGAGACCACACGTCAAATTAAAAATCTTGCATCATTTCTAAACAATACTTTTTTTTATCGTTTACATGTAACCAAATTGTTGCCCTAAATTATATTTTCATGTTTTTTCTATATTTTCAAAGAATTAAAGCTTAATTACAAATTTTTTACGTCTTTTTTTTCTGTATTGCGCATTAATACGCGTTTGCTATCCATTTTATGCCAATACCTGGCTGTCTAGCACGGTTTTCTTAACTTCTTTGCTTGCTCCCCTAATTTTTTTTGAGCAGTGTATATATACTAGCGGACCCGACAGACGTTGTGCTGTTCAAACGTTGTAAATCCAAAAATCATAAAATTATTTTAATAAACTATAAATTGTTTGGACCGTTTTGATGAAAAAATGTTAAAAAAATTATTTTTAAAAAACCTTACACCACCATGCGTACAGTTATCACAAGTCGACCTATCTTAAAATTAGCAAGAATGTGGACAAAATTTCATTAATATGGCTATTAGTATGACTAATCAATGAGCTGTTCAATACTTCATAAGTTGCATAGAATCAAATGAGAATTGACAATTTAAATTTGTAGGTTAAGTTAATTGTTATTCACTGCACATGTATACAGCATTAAAATTCATGAAAATAAAAAAAATAAATTCTGGAATGCGATTGCAGCGCTGCCTACCGGATCCAATTATTTAATGTACGTGTATAGACATCATTAAAATTCATGAAAATAAAAGAAATTTCTGAAACGCCTTGGGGCATTTTAACGTAGGATTACGTTCCTCCCTAACGGTCCTTCAGAAAGCAAAATTTCAGATGTCCTGCGTCGCGAGTTACAATTTTGGCAGCGAGCCCAGTCTGTATTGCTTGGGCAAGGAGTAAATAGTTAAGCAGAAAAGTACCAAAATTGTCAAGTTTATATGATTCAACAGAAAATTTAAAAACATAATATATAAAAAGTTCTTTTTATCTTGTAATTATTACTGGATTATCAGCATTTATATAGCTGGAAATAGTAGAGGAATTTTCTCCATAAGTTAACATTGAGGTGAGCGAATCAAATAGAGTTAGTACAGAGCAGCCTTAATGATGTTTTATCATATAATGTCGTCATGATGAACGAAAGCAGAGTTTCATAGATACGATGCTACAGATTGTTCGCAAGGGGATAGTATCAAAAACTTAAAAGTCTTTTCTCAAGAGAGCCTTAAGTGCTTGCCATAGATAACCCCATATAACGTCATTATTTACGTTTCTGATGAATCAATTTAAACAAACTAACAATAATAATTGTAACAGTAACATAATAGTTATTATTCATTTTGGGGAGAAATTTTTAATAAAAATATATAATAATGAAGTTTTTATTCAATAAAAAATAATCTGAAAACTGAAATTACTGTTATTACTTTTTTTCACTTGCCAAATCGATTACCTGCTTTAGTCAGGCAGAAATCGTAATAATATCGATTACTCCGAGGATATCTTATCTTATACATTTTATGTGTCGTTAGATAAAAGCTACATCTGCAATAATACTTTCTACAATGTTAGATTTGAATTTATAATTCCAAAAGGAATTTTAAAAAAGAATGTATATTATTTTATCATTTTCTCCGAATTTTGGTTTACGGAGTTAATCGATTTGGCAAGTGAGCGGCTGATATGTCGGACACAATATTTAATTAATTTTGGATACTTTAAAACCTTGAATTGCATATAAATGAGAGTATAACTGCCAAGAAATAAGATGATAAAATAACAATTAAAATAACTTTTGAGCTTGAAGTTTACATAACCTGTCAAAATTTGCAAGTTCTATTACCGTCGGATACCGAAGACAGGGAGTTTTCTTACAGTTTAATTGCTTAACATTTGTGTTTTGGGTGTTGATTTGCCTATGATTTTATATTTTGAGTGTTAATTCACCCGTGTTTTTAAGTTCTCTTCTTTGGGTGTTACATCATCTATAGTTTTTTGAATATTAATTCCCCTACGTTAATTGTTAGTTTCTAAGCTACAGCATGCATACGGTTCTAAAACCTGCAAATTTTGACAAGTGATGTATTTGTGCTTTGTGGTTAATGGCTATGAATGCTGTCTGTTTGTTATTTTGTCACGATATACATATATATATATATATATATATATATATATACACAGGTGGTTATCAAAATAATGGAAACACTTAGAAAAACATGAAATTCCTTATTAATATGGCATAGGACCATCTGTGGCATTTAATACCACCTGAATTCACTAAGGAAGTGAATTATGCAAGTCATGAATAGTGGTTAAGGGAATATTATACTATTCTTTATGGATAAATCGTCAATGTTCCTGTAGACATGCTATTGCTGGATATTGATTCCTGACTCTCTTCCCTAAAAGAGACCACAGCAGTTGGGTGATATTGAGGTTTATCGACTGTGGGGGACAGATAAAGTGTTTGACTTGGTCTGTATGCTCCTCAAACCCCGACCTGACACGTCTAGCTGCATGGAACGGAGCATTATCATCATGGAGAACGCCATCTCCTACAGGAAACAATTTTTTCACCATAGGATGGATCTCGTGGGTTAAATCTTCGACATAGTCCTTCCCAGTCAATCTCTCTTTCGGGGTTACAATAGATCCCTTCTGAAAACCATGAGATGGCCGCCGAAACCATAAGAAATTTCCTCTCAATGTTTGACAGCTGGCATGATACGAGCATGATCATACCCTTGTGTAGGTGTTTTCAGACATACGCATGTCCTGTTGCAGGGGACAAAGTTAACAATGATTCGTCTGACCAAATGTCATATTTCAACGTATCACTCGACCAGGATTTGTGCTCGTGGTACCACTGTAGAGGACGGCTTGTTTTCACATCTGTTACAAGTGACTTGGGAATTACTACCCTGCCGTAAATGCTTTGTTTTTGAAGTTCTCTTTCCTGTAATGACTGGTACTGGAGTCTGCAGATTCAGATGGAGCTCTACGGTCACTTTGGCTGTAGTTGTCTTCTTTTTTGATGTCACAATCCGCTTCAACACCAGTCAGTATCTTTCACTTAGCTTTTCCTTTCGTCTATTATTCTGCTTCGCAGAGGATGTCTTTCCGTGAACTCTGTATAAGATCATGACTTCCGATATGATAGCTCGGTAAACGCCCAAACCCATGGGGGCTGTTGTAACAGATACTCCAATTAAACGCGCTTTAACAATCTGCACGGTCTACAAGATTTGACATCTTACGCTATCCCCCTAAGATCCTGATGTCCATAGTTTCATTACTGCTACTTTAGAGTAGAATAATGTATACAGTATATACTATAAAAAAATATTGGCCCCTAAACATGTTTTTTAAGGAATACGAAGCACTTCCGTAAACACCACTAATATTGATGTGTTTCCATTATTTTGATAACCACCTGTATATATATATATATATATATATATATATATATATATATATATATATATATATATATATATATATACACAATAAGTTAACAATAAGTTAAAATAGAAAAAAAAATACTAAAAATAAAAATAAAAAATAAAAAATAAAAATAATAATAAAATTAACTCTTAGTAGTAATAATAATAAAAAACTAAATAATTAAGAGAAAAATAGTCCTAAAATACGGTAACCTAAGTAAGTCTGTAACTGAGAATCCACTACCTCAATGGTTGCAAGTTTTGTGACGTCAGTCATCTTGCGGTTACAAGTTCTTAACTTCCACTTTGACTAGCGCCAGGTTTGGTGTTCTTTGGTTAAGTACTTTTATTCAATCTTAATTCAATTATTAATCAATTCTTCTGTTATTCATGGATTGTACGGTGTCTGAGTGCGTTTATTGTATAGATCATACTCATCGGAAACAATCCATTGGTTTTTAGACAGCATTGATACCGCTGATGAAGAAATGCTGTCAAAAACCTCATTCATACTTTTCTTTTCATGTTATTTGTTCCTGGCTGCAAGTAGCTTTAGAGCTATTACTGGTTTTCTCTTTCATCTTATATATATATATATATATATATATATATATATATATATATATATATATATATATATATATATATATATATATATATATATATATATATATATATGTATGTATGTTAGTGTGTGTGATTTCTTCATATTCCATAAAGTTGAATAAATTTGTTAACTTTCTTACGTTAACACATTAACACGTGGCACTACAACCATTCCATGCTATAACCATGCAACGTTCTTAAATTCTTTTCCTCAGTCTTATTACGGTATGATCCAATTTCCCCGGTCAAATACCTAACAAGTCATTCTTTACACGGATCTGAGTAATGCGATTTAGATTAAACCACCTTAAATGTAAGTCATTTAAAATTAATCAATCTTAATAAAAGGTTGAATGCATTCACTGGAATAACTTTAGCGTAACCTAAAAGGGATTCAGCTTACACAATACTCTTCCTAAATTCAGCAACATTTCCCTTTTGTGCATTTTAATAATTTTTGAAGACGTAAACATTATGAATATAAATCATAGCACTAATTAGCAAATATAAATCCTAGGAATATAATTACAAGTAATGTTAAGAGAATAGAATACATTCCATTATGATTTAAGCAGATAATTCGTTAGAAATATGTTTATAAAATTAAGTAAAATATCTATTATACATCGCTTTTTTTTTAATCAATGCAAGCACATTGTCTTTGGCCATTGGCCCATTGAATAACCGTGAGATTTCACGTTTCTTGTAATGAGGGAGATATTGGTAATAGAGAGGGATATTGGAGGGCCATATTGATAAACTAATATGGCCCTCTGGTGCCACCTCCATTTAGACTGAGCACCTTTACGGGCGGCATCTGGGGTGGGGGGCTCGTATACTTTTCCAACCCTTACAATCCAATGGAGGGACTTTTCTGCTTACAGATTTAACATGTCCATGTACGGCGCAGACACGGAGAAATTTAGTAGAGCTTCTTGGGATTTGAACCAAAGACCGAATTCCGATGCAAAAAGTTCTTGAATGCTCCACTTTACTTCACTAAAAGTGTTGTTGCTGTTTCTAATGCCTTACTAGACGTAATCTATTTCAGACCAGGTCCATACCGGCAATCGAACAGAGGGAAGCGGCTCCGGTTTTTATAATGGCACCACAAGAGTCGGAGTCCGCATTAGCCAGGTGCCACCTCAATTTTCACTGAGCACCCCCAGGGGTGGCATGAGGGGGGTACGCACCCTCACCCATTCTCTCTGACCTCAGAGAGGGACCTTTCCTGTCTACGGATTTAACGTGCCCCTATCCAGCCTACACACGGAGGTGTTTAATGGCGCTTGTCGGATCCGAGCAGCACCGAAATTCGACGCGCTACCACAAGGCTAACTCGAGCCCTCAATAAAAGTTTTCAGTCAGGTGGGTAATTGTAAACAGAAGGGAAATATATGTTTTGAGAAAAGAAATATAGGTTACATTGCCATTACACTATCTCATTAACTCCCCCCCCCCATAACTGCAGAGTATTGCTGGAATTCAAGTTGGATGTTATATACACTGGTTATCAAAAATTATGAAAAAGTCCCAGAAATAGCGATTACTCAAAAAGTTAAGCGTAGAATTTAAAGAAACTTATACACATTATACAACACATAGGTAGGAATAAAATAGCATAAAAAGAAATCGCCAACCAATTATGGTGTTATAGAAACTAGCATATGTATAAAATGAAACAATCGGATGTATCAGTTTGGTACAGGAAAAGTACCTTTAATATGGCGTATGATCCCCTCGATAAGCAATACCGCACATACAATGCAGCACGATGCAATACAGCACGATGTGTGATGCTGTCAATTATGCGGTCTATGAGTTCTGTAGGAAGTGACAGCCATTGCTCTTGCAAAGCAGTTGAAAGCGTGGCTAGGGTCCTAGGAGGAGGATTGAGAGCAGCGATACGTCGTTCTAAAGCGTCCCAAACAGGCTCGATAGGATTCAGGTCCGGTGATCGAGCTGGCCACTCCATGCGCTGAATTGTTTCCTGCTCAAGATAAGCATCCACGATGTGACTCTGTGCGGTCTCGCGTTATCGTCCTGTAGCACGAAAGCATCACCTATTGCCCCGGCATAAGGGCGCACATAAGCATGAAGGATGTCATCTCTATAGGTGTGAGCATTCACATTTCCACGGGAAAAAACATGGAGGTCTGTGCGTCCACCCAGACCTCCTTAGAGGCTAAACCTGGACTCATTCGTAGAGAGAACAGCCCTACATTGACCACGCGTGCAGTGGACAAGTTGACGTGCCCACTGCAAACTTTCCCGCCTATGGCGTGACGTGAGCGGGACGCAAATGGCTGGTCTCCTCGCAAAATACCACCTTAGTGAAGCCTTCTACGCACGGTTGACATTGATACCAACCTTCCGGAGCTTGCAGCGAGGGGGGGAGGTAAATCCGTCTGAGTTCAGACGGAGTTGCGGTTCTATTGCTTCGTGCGCATAATGACAAATATCGGTCATCGGCACTCGCCATAGCGTATGGCCGTCCTTGGCTGAACCTCCTGGATGCCGAATCCGTGGTTAGAAATTGTTGCCAAAGTCTATCAACCACAGATAGACTCACATTTAGCCATCTGGCCATTTCTGTCTGACTTTGTCCTGCCTCTAGTCTCCCAATAGCTCGTCATCGCAGTTCTTCGGTCAAATGATACCCGGAGGTCATTGGTACAATTTGGCTATGCCAGATGTCTAATCTCAGCCTCGCGGCGACAATTGCCGCCTTGCTCTGGGCCAAGCACTTTTATGCTCTTTGCAAATGACGAATTCCGACTGCAGCGCCACTATTTTGCATAATGTAGTATTGTTCAGCACCTTTTACTTAACAACATATTAAAATTTTAAGCAGATTGGCCTAGTTTTGAACTTGTTATCCCTCTTTTTGTGATTTTTCCTTAATTTTGGTAACTAGTGTATTAATATTTGTGGTTGAAGTATTTCTGAGAAAAAAGTTTGATAAACGGTTATGCGAGGCTTGGAAGAAATCTTTGTTTTGAGGAGAAAAATACTGAACTAAAGCAAAATCAAGTCAAATATAACATTCTCTATTATCTATTTTTACTGTTATGTAAAGGTATTGAGTCAATTTACAATTATCCCACAAACGTTCCTGAATGGGGTAAATGTATATATATTAATTTTGGATAGATGTGAATGGTGTTATTTAATAAATAATTTAATAAATAGCGTAATGGCACCAGAATATCATTCAATATTAATAAAAATAGTCAGTACATGGCACCGTAAGTGATTTTTGATTATCCGAAGATGATATAATAATTTACTCCGAAGATGATATAATAAGAGTATTCAGGGATGTACAAAATAAAAACCGCACATACTCACACGCCCAGGAACTTTATGGAGTGCCTAGAAATGTTATTTTTTATGGATTAACAGGCAGAAAAGTTTTTAATAGTAGATGCTGGCCATTCTACAGCATTATCGCATCAAGATGATATAGACTTGGTGATAGACTGTGAAGATGAAATAGACTTGGTTGATGAATTAATTGCATTAAAGCTAGAGCTCGAATGGTTTATTAGTAAAATAAATATGATATTGTTAACAATATTGTTATAAATATAATATTGTTATGAATATGATATTGTTATCAATAGTTATAATATTGTTATCAATATTGTTAAAAATATGATATCGTCATTTATATCATTGTTAAAAATATATTATTATTATTAGTGCAATAAATATGATATTGTTATCAATATGATACTATTATGAATGTTGTTATAAATATAATATTGTTATCAATATTGTTAAAAATATGATATCGTCAATATTGTCTCTCAATACGTTAAAGCAAACAATATCAATACATCATTTAATGATGGTGTTCCAGAAATAGTTTGGTATTTCTTCTTCCTATACCGCCGTTCCTACTTTATCATTTAAAATTATAATTATCAACATACGGTTAAGTTTCAAGACCACAACATGAAACAATACAATGTCAGCTGGTTTACAGTAACCCCCCCTTTTTTGTTTCTGTATTATATTTAAAACACAAAAAACATTTATTTACAATTACCCCCATACTGTCGGGGTAACTGTAAATGAATGAAGTAATTGTAAATTACATTTTAGAGCTCTTTAATATTCTTATTTTATTAATATATATATATAAAACAGTTCCGTAACTGACTGATATACAACGCACAGACCAATTCGCTGGACCTAAAGGGCTGAAATTTTGCATGGCGATTCTTCTTATAGTGTACGGGTGAACTAAGAAAGATTTTTGAAAAATTATTCGTAGATTTTTTAAAAATTAAATTGTTAAGCTGTTTTAGTAACCTTTTTGAGCTTGCATTTAAAATAATAATTTCAGAGTTATGAAATTTATGTCATGAGAAAGATCATAAAAATTAAAATGAGATCTTTTTCGAATCTTTACCTCCATTTTCTGATTTTTGGTGAATTTTTAAAGATTAATTTTTAGAATTTAATTTATTAAATCCTAATCACGTGATTTCTGTTTCTGGTACTTTAAATAAATTTATCGTCACGTGCATAACAACTAAATAGACAAAAAAATTTCTTGATATTGCGGCAGACGATTGGACATTATCCAAAAAAATATTAAAATACAGTAAAAGATATTATGTTCCTCAAACTGTACTATATTCCTTAGTATGTCCTATTACATTTAATTTGAATATTTTCTTCTACATTATTTTGTCCATAAAATATCCCTTACTATTTTTTTATAAATATATATATATATATATATATATATATATATACATCAATTGTATATATTGATCGTTGTATTTATTATAAATATATATATATATATATATATATATATATATATATATATATATATATATATATATATATATATATATATATATTTATTTATTTATTTTTCTGGCATGAATTGCATACATTGACCGTTGTATTTAATTTGAATGTACTCCGTAGCGAAGTGCGAATTTTTTGCTAGTTTTTCATTTGGTTTTGTTTTTCAACAAAACCAAATAAAAAGCTAAAATAAATGTTATTGACAGTTATTACAATTTTAAACACAAATAATTTTTCTTAAGTTAACAGATTTGGATCATTAATATACCGCTTACGATTACCCCATCTGACTCTATATGTTTGTGTAAACTTTAGATAATTCATACAGAATTAATGCTCTACTTCACGATAAATTCACCATAAATCATCCAAACAGGCCGCACAAAACACATAATTGAAAACTTTGATGGAAATATATGTAAATTTTGGAATTTCAGAGATATTAAATTCGGTTGGCTCATCTAAAGTCTTAAGTTCAACAGGTCTAAGGTCTTAAGGTCTTACAAGTCTTTAATTCCTGTATGTTAAGGTCTATAGAATTTTCCTATTGGTATTTTTCTACCTACACATGAACAAATGCATATTTTTTTTAGATTTATTTATTTTATCGGGAATGAGATGTTGACACACAGGGCAATAGTTTCCAAAAATTGTCTTCAATAAATTTTTAAAATAAATTTTAACTTTCTAGTAATAGACATCAATAATTTAAATCCTTCAAACAATAATTAACTAAAAGTTTCAAAATTTGAAAAAAAAACTTTGTGCTATATACTTTAATTTCTACTTCCCGGGACATCCTAATGGCTAACACATCGTTAGTCATTAGTGCTTAGTGCCGTTAGTGATTTGTACTGAGAGTGCTCGGTTCAAGTCCCGACAAGCTCCACTAAAATCTCTCTTCTCTACACCGGCAGGCCGGCATGTTAATTCTGCAGGCCGGAAAGCCTCCTTGCGTAGGGTTTGTAGGGGTTGGAGGACGGTATCAGGCCCCTAGATATCACCTTTGAGGGTACTCGGTTTAAATTGAGGTGGCACCAAGGGGTTCACCTATAAATTTAGAAGTAAGTATATCTGTTACAAGCAAACAATAATTTTGTTGTGTAGAATGGGCTAATATTGAATGACAAAAGTGGCTTTCAGATTAGAGAAAAAATTATCTTTTATTATGCAAAAATCAAAATTAAAAAATATGTATTGCTAATATGTGCATAATTAAAAAAAGTAATGAGAGTAAATTTGCCAATAGCTTAATACGGCTATTGAAAAGTTACGAGCTTAACTTATGCACCGCATTGAGTCATATAATTTTTATATTCAACGGAGCTTTTCTTTGTATGTTTGTAAAATAAATGGGCATGTTGAACAAAACACATGTAATAGAAACTTGACAATTAGGGAGAAACTTCTCCATAGCTTAATACTGAGCTGAATGAATTCCATATGGCGGCTACCCAGAACACTTAATACTATTCTGGAGATTAATAATGAAATAAAATTACACATCACTGTATTTTAACCAATTGTGTTATCAGGTTACATTATAAGTGTGTTACAACTGGTATAGGGAGAATTTGTTTGGGAGAAACTTCTCCATAGCTTAACACTGAGCTGAAGGATTTCAACATGGCGGTTACCGAGTACACTTAGTGCTATTCTGGAGATTAACAACGAAATAAAATTACACATCACTGTATTTTAACCAATTGTGTTATCAGGTTACATTATAAATGGGCTACAACTGGTATAGGGATAATTTGTTTGGGAGAAACTTCTCCATAGCTTAGCACTGAGCTGAATGATTTCAACATGGCGGTTACACAACACACTTAGTGCTATCCTGAAAATTAACAATGAAATAAAATTGCACATCGCTGAATTTTAACAAATTGTGTTATCAAGTTACACTATAAGTGTGCTCCGATTGGTATAGGGAGAATGTGTTAGGGAGAAACTTCTCCATAGCTTAACATTTAGCTGAAGGATTTCAACATGGCAGTTACCCAACACACCTGGTGCTATCTTGGATATTAAAAATGAAATAAAATTGCACATTACTGTATTTAAACCAATTGTGTTATCAGGTTACATTATAAGTGTGTTACAATTTGTATGCACACACAATTGAAATTACCTCAAGTGAATTACTTCTCAATAACTTTTTACTGGATTATTCGTAAAAGAAAAGAATTCTCGAATGAATATTATACGCACATATATAGCTTGCAAGAAAAAGGATGCATCCTGTTTTCGAACTTTATTAAAACTGGCTCCAAGCAAACAAGCGCAATATGCTTTCAATATGAAATTTTTTTGTTTCCCAGGAATAGAGGTAAGGAAACATATTTTGTGCTTTCTACGAAGTAGCTCGGAGACATGCCAAAATGTGAGTTTTTTAAAATATTCCACGGAAGATTTTTCTACGGATAACAGAACCATTTTTACTTCATTATTTTCACAGAAGAAATAGAGAAAGTAAAATTACCTTCCGCTTTAAAAAAAAAGATAGAAAATAAGATTTAATTCTATAACGATAAAAATTCTTTTTTTTTAAATATTTAATTTATAACTTTTTTTTAAAGCATTTCGCAATTTTTTTAATAGCTTAAAGAAACACATTCTTAGGGCCTAAAAGTAAAATCTATCTATGAGCTTTGCTGTCGATTGAGGATCACGTCACAATGACGTCATTTTTTCACGGGGAAATTTTATACGGCCTAAGACTACAGGCATGTTCACATAATATTGGGAGCGTTGCATTACATAACAACGTCCGAGATTGTTGACATAACCTGTGATTGGTTTATCATACCACGTGATCAATGAAATGAGCTCTGCGTTTGGTTAACATTTTTAACGTTCGTGCCATGTAACACTTCGGATTCAGCTTGAACAGACCGTAAGGCTCTTAGGCATTCTCAAATGAACACAGTAACAAACGACAAACGTCATAAAAATCTAAGAACCCTGGTAAGAATTCTCCCACTATGAAATTTTAAGAACAAAATCAGGTCTTAGAGAAAACGCAGTGGGGGTTTAACTTTTAATGATGCAATAGTATTTAGCCGAGAAAAAATGGCAGCAGTAAGGTAAAATTTAATGAATAATAGCGCCCTCTATCAGGCGGTCCTGAAATTAATGGTTTATTCGACGATGGGCGTTGCAGTTAGACATTAATTAAATTAATGACAATATATTTAGAAAAAATACAAATAGAAAGAAAAAGTAATTTTCACAATGATATTTTTACTATCAAGAGAATCAGATTTATTATCATTTGTAGTAACTTTTATCGATTATCATCCTCTTTGTTTCTCAACTCTCTGAGTAATTTAATCATTGCATGCCTATTTCAACATGAAAGATATATTTTATGAAGAAACATTTCCCTCAAAGTGTTACACATATCATAAAAATATAGCATGTAATAAATCTTTCATATCTTTAGAATCGAAAATCTATAGACCAGAGCAAATGGCAATTAATAATACTGGCTAATTTTTGAAAGGGATCATGAAAAATTGTAAATTGTTCCCTTTTTCTTTTTCATCTAGTATAATTATGATTAATGCTTCCAAATGTACGCATGATGTGTTCCATGATCCCAAAACTGTAATAATGGTAGTGAAAATTCTTTGCTTATAAAATATCAGTAATAGATAATAATGGAAATAACCTCTTTAAATGAATTTTTTGTTAACCTTTTACATTATAGAGAGGTTTCTCTAAACTTTTATCTTTAAGCTCCTAAAATAAAGTAGCCTTCAGAATTTGCAGTGTTTAACCCCTTAACAATCGCATAATTTTCAAGAAAATTGTAAAAAAAATGCCTATTTTTTCTGGAGGATTCCATTTATTTCTTGATCTGCCACATCTAGTTTAAAAAGAGCCATTCCCAATTACCTTATAAATAGTTCCGTGCTGCCATCTGGTATGTAAAATAAGACGAAATTATTTTTTACGGGTAAATGAGATGGATTGCTCAATCTTTTTGGTGCTTTACTTTTGAACAATACAGCCCGGAAATATCACGGGCAAGAAAAATAGAGGGCGAAACCTCACCCCGTGATTTTGACGGAAGGGGTTAAGGTCGAAAAACTTGAGGATAACAGACAAAAAATATTATTCTCGCAGTTTCATCAAAGCTACTAGAGAAGAAATTCATCATAACAGTAACGTACATTTTAATCATCAGAAATATGAAAAAATTACAGCCTGATATTTTTATTCTTTTATTAATTCGAGTTCTGTCCGCCTCATAAATGCACAGAGAATACATTACTTAATAGATGCCTGTAATGATAAATTACTTTGACCTTCATGGTACAACGACACTCATACTATTTTACAAGATGACGTTAGTGAGAAGGTAACTCGAAACAAACGTACTTCGACCCAAAGAAACAAAGGAAATAACTGACTTTCACCCGATTCATTGAACTACAGGAAACCAGTTACCCAGTGTCCAATTGCTGATAACCCGTAAATCCCTATATTTGCAGTCAATAAACAGGTAATTGAATTCCATAAGACAGACAAGGAATCACCAGTATCACGCTCGGTCCATCCTGAGTCTTCAACTGTCAAGCGATCTGAGGACACCTTACCTCGAAGGAATGTGGCTGCAATTGCTACAAAAGAGCTCCAGAACTGCTCAACGGTTTCTTATATTAGTTTACATGTCAAGGCAACGGTATATTCACTCGGTATCATGGTAGAGTGGTTAACTTCTATTTGTGAGAGTAATTACCGTAATTTGGTTTGGCCAGGATAGACGGACCCGCAGCTTTTTCGAACATTTCTGATGAGATCCTAATTGCACAACTTATAAACACTGGGAAGGTTTTAGGTGTGTCACCTGTCCAGCGAAAAATTTAACCTTAAGCCCCTTGAGACAATGGCAAATGGTAACATTATCACTATGGTATGACAATGCAGCTGTGATTGCAGAACAGCCACAATTGAGTTCCAGAACTACTGAACGGTATCTTCGTTCCCATGTTAGGGAGTCAACGATTTATTCACTTGGTATCATGGTAAAGGGGCTCGACGAAAACTTCTTTCGCGACAATATTTAAAGCTAATTAGCTTGATAATGATAGGTAGACCCATAGCTTTTTAGAACGTAGGCATTATGATTATTATTATGTGCTCATAATTGCACTGTAAGGGTATGACACTAAAAGGGTATAGTGTGTCAAAAGTACTGCGAAAAATCCAGCATTAAATCCCTGGAGACAACGGTGAATCATGATAATTTTATAGCTATGCTAGGGCGAACCACAGTGATGTATGATCTTTCAGACCTTATGGAATTCAACAGTAACATTCATCAACAAACATACATGACCAATCTTGAGAAAGGTCATATCCAAAGTGGTTATACATCCAAAGCTCTTTGTAAAGGAGGCTAGCGTTCTAAAGTCTTCATACGTAAAATATGCAAACATGACTCGAAAAGAAAAAGGTTTACAGAGGCTGAATTTGATTTAATACCGGGGAAGGGAGGGGGACACTGGATGAAAATTTACGGCAAATGCCACCAATGCTAGTCAACAAGGTCCATATGTTGTCCTCATTACGTTAATTGTTAGTTTCAACACCAAGGAGAACCATCGTTGATATCATCCCAAGAAAGTGTGATAGCGTAACTGTAACACAAATTGCCTAAGATAACGCTACCAAATATTAAGTAAGGCTGCAACTGCAGATTCTTCTATTCCAGAGTACAGGATATAAATATTACTGATGGTCAAGTGCCTTTTCATTTATCTCATGTCTTTGTGTACGGATATTATTTAAGCTGCCTCTTGAATATTTGAAATAAACATATAAATGCGAAGAAGGACATATTATCTGATAAAATATCTTTTGGAACAAGGTGTGAAAGGCCATCACACAGCACCAAAGAACCTTACTGAATTATGGACAGCTTTAGGCAATATTTGGCAAGCCATTCCCGTGGAACGTTTCCAGAAACTTGTTGAATCTATGCCTCGTAGTGTGGCAGCCGTTATCCAGGCCAGAGGAGGCCCAACGCGTTACTAGGTAGGTATTCCTAATTCAGTGGCACTTCAGTGTATATATATATATATATATATATATATATATATATATATATATATATATATATTAAATTAAATTTAAAGGGGGCTTCGGGATTGATTGATTTATTAGTGCCGAACGCCACTATTTTCACAGAGTAGGAGCGAGCGCGCCGTGATTTTAGGGGAATACCCTTTTTGAGAGATATAACCTTGACTCGCGTCTGTGGTCGAGGGAACGAAGCTATTTTTAGAGAAAGCACGGGCGAGGAGTGAAGCTGTTACGTAATTTCAGAGATGGAGAGGATTCTAGAATATTTCACAGGGCATGCGCTGAAAGTTTTGCGCCTAAGTTTTAACAAAAGGTTTAGGAAAGCGAGGGATAGAATCCAATGCTGACGGACGTGTATTCGGCATGTCTCCAAAAAGAAAAAGGCAAAAGATGGACGCGCTACTTTGGAGCTTTGGTTGCTGGAAGATAGAAGAATAAACTTAATTTAATTGGAACTATGTGTGTTTCCTGAATTTAGACTGCCTGCCACTTGTAGAGTATAGCTCACTTCTACCCAGACTTGGGTGTATATAATTTGAAGTGGCACTCTAAATGAATTTGATGCAAACACAGTTTAAACATGAAACAATGTTTATTGAATTCGTTGCACAGATAGAATTTGCTTTTACAGCAATAAGCATACGTACTACTTGTACGGAATATATATTAACATTCAATAGAAATACACTTTGCAAATACTCACAAACCAGCAGTACTGCCACGTAAACTTTGGGCCCCCTAAGCACTAGCGCAGGATAGCACCTGGGGCTGCTTTCCTCGTAGCTCCCTCTCGCTTATCTATCAACCTTAACAAAACCTTTTTCAACCTCTGTATTAATCAAGCTGCTTGGTATTTATACCAAGCGCATATGCCGAAATTAGCATATCTCAAGAAGCTTCTTTAATTCATTCACTCAAAAGTTCGATTCTTGTGAATCGAATCTTATGTATACCTTACACACTCGAGAACGATAACAAAAATGATGACTGTTTTTAAGATGTGAGAACAGGCAACCAAACGCCTGTCAGGTATATATATATATATATATATATATATATATATATATATATATATATATATATATATATATATATATTATGAATTAAGAGCACAGGAAGACAAGACTAGAATTCATTTTTGATTTTGAATAATTCATGTGACCAATATTCGACGGAAAACTTCTCTTACAAACACCTTTTTATAATGATACCTTTCTCTATCTTGGTATTAATAACTTATCGGTTTTGTTAAAGTAAAATTTTCAATAGATAAAATCATTCCCATTTTCCTCTCCGTTCAACATCATATCTTCGGAAAAGAAAAACGAACTTTTCTAAAACTTCATTATTCACGCCGAGACGTCTCGAATTTTCATCACCGAGCTGCAATTTTCGATATTTGTTTTTCCCCCCTAGTCTCTCTTTTACAAACTACACAACCAAAAGCCATTGCGGACGTTGTAAAGTGCTTCTGCTCGGGCGAAAATCCCTCTAAAAAGAGAGCGAGAGAGAGAGGAAAAGCGCGAGTCTCTCTGCCCATCGATTGAACCGTAAAGTGTTCCTCAACCGGAACAATTTCAACTACATTTTTATTCCGGAGTCCTTTTGTGTGGAAGGCAGTTATCGACATCAAAATTGCCGAAGCAATCGAATATAATGGTGGCGCTCGCCTTCTCGCGACAATCAACGCGACACAAAAATTTTTGCTCTCGCCTCTGCAGTGAACTCCTTATCTTTTAAAAAGTGTTTCTCTGCCGAGTTTTAACTCCGGTGAGATATAGGTAATCGATAGCGTCGAGATGTCTTTTATAACGTTCTGCCGCTTACCCATTCAAAAATATAACTCCTTTGATCGTGCGTTTAATATGCATGAATTTCGGCAGTTTCGGCTAAGTTTACGGTTCTTTTTGATAGTTTGGCTGTGCATCTGAAAGTGTGTTAGAGTGAGTGGAATTCCATGTTGTTTTTTCCAAGACTCGTAAATCGAACCGAAACATGTTTTGTTAAATTTAATTAAAACAAAGGTGCATATCTTTTTCTTTTATCCAGAACCAAAATCTGTCTTTTAATATATTTATTGTGCTCCTGGTAGTGTGAAAAAATGTTCCAAAGAGCACACTATTTAAAACATTCCCATTTCATGTGATCGGAGGAATAGGGGATGCTACGAGCCTTTTAGATGCTATTCCGGAGGTGCTCAGTTAAATTTGACAAGTTGAGGTGGGCCTGAGATTGTTTATCGGTAGCGTGTAGGCTTTCGGCACCTGAGGGTGATCGGTTCGAATCCTGACGAGCGCCGTTAAATACCTTCGTGTTGTACCGTAGTCAATAATAAGGCAAGCCTTTCGCTTCAATTACTTTACTACGATACGTTAAACACACTACAACCACAACATTTAAATCAAGTATGCACAGCGAATTAGAATATATAGTTAGGTCATCAGGTTGGCTTCAGGTTCAAAGACAGCTCTGGCCTATAAGGCCTCTGACCAGGAAAGCTCTCTCTCTCTCTGGCACTCAAACACAGCTCTCTTCGTTCGTGGACTCTTGCCGTCTCTTTATACTGTTGGCGAATTCAAAGGGATTTCTCTGGCGTTTGAAGTGCTGGTAAGTGTTCGAAGTTTATGGGATTCTAGACGTCACTATAGTGTCAGTAAACTGAAGAGCCCTTGAACCCCTCTGGGATTTATGCATTCTATAACGTCAAAACCGCACATTACAAGAACTTTATGGCCTCTTATCCTAGAGTTTATGAGATCAACCGTTCGCAGATAGATGACATGTTGAGGGGTAGGAAAGAGGCATCAAATTCTTATATAAGTCATAATTTCGTGTAGAAATTGAGACAATGTCACAGTGTCTAGGTCGGATATGAGCACGTTAAATCCGTAGACCAGAAAATCCTTCTATGAGATCAGTGGGTGGGGAAGGTACGATACCCAAAGAAGTCGTTCCTGGGGGTTCTCGGTCAAAATTGTGGTATCACCTAGCCAAATTTGAATCCTAACCTTGTGGTGCTCTTATAAACAGAGCCGCACTACTCTGCCCGAAGCCTATACGGACCTGGTCTGGAACTTCCTGCCAGCGGGCATTAGGAACTACAAAAATTTCATAATTTAACAAAATTATTTAATTGTTATAATAAATTATAATCCAAACGTAGTTTGAAAATTTCGAAATGATTATTTTATAGACATTCATTTATTTGTAACACAGTAATTTCTTACTACCTGCAGCTTTATCAAAATAACCTTAGTTTCACCGTATGACATATTTAGAATATCTAAAAGTGCATTATCTATTAAAGAACTCCCTCAGCGAGGCATTTTATATATTTAATAGCATCACTTGTTTATACAGCGAATGCAGTCTTACATGGCTGATGATTTTTCATTAAAGAATCATTTGACAAAAAAAAAAACGATGTGTAACTTTCTTCAGCTACGCATCTCAATAAAAACTATATTAAACCCCTCTACATCCTTCACCTAAAGCAAAATATAGGTGTGACTTTCTTCAATCATGCAACTGAATTAATAAAAATGATATTAAACCCCTCTACACGATCCCCCTATAGCAAAAAAGAGGCGTGACTTTCTTCAACTATGCAACTTATTTATATAAAAAAATATATTAAATCCCTCTACACCCTCCACCTATAGCAAAGAAGAAGCGTGACTTCTTTAACTCTGCAACTTAATAAAAACTATATTAAACCCCTCTTCACCCTCCGCCTATAGCAAAAATGAGGCATGATATTCTTCAACTATGCAACTTAAATAAAACGATATTAAACCACTCTACATCATCCGCCTCTAGCAAAAAAGAGGCGTGACTTTCTTCAACTATGCAACTTAATTAATAAAAACGATATTAAACCCCTCTATATCCTCCACCTATAGCAAAAAAGAAGCGTGACTTCCTTTAACTATGCAACTTAATAAAAACTATATTAAACCCCTTTACAACCTCCACCTATAGCAAAAATGAGGCATGACATTCTTCAACTATGCAACTTAAATAAAACTATATTAAACCTCTCTACGCCTTCCACCTATAAGTAAAAAGAGGCATGACTTTCTTCAACTATGCAACTTAATTAATAAAAACGATATTAAACCCCTCTACATCCTCCATCTATAGCAAAAAAGAGGCGTGACTTTCTCCAACTATGCGACTTATTAAAAACTATATTAAACCCCTCTAAACATTAAACCTGAATCAAACAGGGTGTATAACCTCTCAGAACTCTAAAACTTGAGTAAAAGTAATGCATAAGTTTGCTCAACCCTTTTCCTAAATACCATTTCTCAGAAAAGGCATAAAGGTAAACTAATGTGTAAAGAGTACTAAAAAGCAAGGTAACTGACTTCTGAAATATATATCTAGTATAACTTTAATATATTCTGTAAATACAATCAGAATAATCTCAGAAAATTAATATTGACAACAAAACTAGATTCTAATTTCATAGCTTTTAAATGCCGACATTCCCGATGTAACCCTCTTCAAGAACATATATCTAAGTGACTTCTAAAAAATTACCCCGATACTGATATATGTTTTGATAACAAAAGCCTCATCTTCCTTTCATAGAGAATAATACTTCCATACTTTAACCATCAGTGAAAGAGGGCCTCAGGATTCAATAACACGATCCCTGCGGGTCGCAGCGATTCCGCGTCACTGTTCAAAGACACTTCACAAATTGGGTAGCCCCATCTCCGTAACCCATGATTCTACCAACAAATCAATCCAAGCACTACGTCAGAAAAACGGCTCTTTAAAAGACTCCCATTATTTCCTCGGATAAACTTTTATGCTTGTTGTTTTGGCAAAGTCATCATATTCTATTGCCGTCAGCGATTTTGTAGTCAATAAATGCCTTCAACACAAAAGACCTACAAATAAAACTGGCATCCCAAATCACCGAGACTCAGTAATTATCGATAAAACATTAGCGATTCTTTCTTTCCCTGACGGCCATTAGCCTTTGTTCTAGGATTCCGGATTATAGAAAAGTATTGCGGTGATTTTTCTCCCCTGTAAATCTACACTTGACAGCGAATGGGAAAAACAGCTTAATTCATTTGCGGGATAATTGATAAATAAAGAGCGACTCTCCGAAGTCAGGTTTTGTGCAGATTCATTGACTCCTGGGGTAGTTAATGAAGCGTATTATGATACTCTAAAGTACCTGAAAAAAAGTCATTAGTTTCTCAATAGATTTAGAATTTTAATGAAAAGCTTGAATTATTTGAACACTCATAAATATTCTGTGACTTAGTGGTTCAGCAAAAGAGAGTATTACGATTATTCCATGGTAAATTTTTGATTTTTATTTTAGAAAAGACTAACAAAAACAAGTTTATAGACTACATGAGACATGGATATTCCTTTGCGAAACACTTTGGCCACTAATTTCATAATAAAAAGAAGTTATGTAGTTCATTTTGATGGGTCGCGACTTGGTTTGGCGACTTAGTTGGATCCGTCCAGAATACGGAAGAGTCAATTCCTATACCAGTCAAGTTGTTTTAAGATGAAAGATGTGAAAAGTTAGTGAGAGTATGTGATTTATAGTATTTTTAAATGGTTCGTAACAAAACAAAAAACAAATAGGAAATAAATCAATAAAGAAAGGATAAGTTATTTTAATTTACCCTTTCGTGAACAGTAACCCAGAATCCGTTCTAGGACTAGTCAAGTTTTTTGTGGCGAAAGACAAATCTGTGCTGGAAATGGGATTTTTCAAGGAAAATTAAAATTTTGGTAACGGACTTAAATGTAGATTGGCAATTTTGACACATTTTTGAGAGGACGTTTGTTACGTACTACAACATAGCACAACGTTTCTGAAAAAAACATTTACTGCGCAAGAAAACCGCTTGGAAACAACTGCGGTTTCCGCAGAGGAGCTTCCCTTCCATTCATTATTTGTAATAGATGACACGTAAAGAACAATGTATTATAGATTAGAGTAGAACTATAACGTGCAAGGTTTTTAGATTTCCTGTAATGAAAAAAAGAACAGAGCGGTAGTTTAACTATAGAGGACTCTGATAAGTGTAAATTATTTATGGTGATTTATACAACTTGCTGCCGATCTCAGAGAAAAGTCAGATGTAAAGGATTGCAAATAATATCGATGTATGTATTAGCGTTGTAAATTAGTTATAGTGGATTGCCCATTCGAAATACAAAACAGCTATACGGAATCAGTTTCACCTTTCGTTCAGTTATTTAGAATCTGAATGTAGATAATGGATTACAATACAGGTTTTTAGCATAATTTTCATGATAATCGAGATTTTCGCCCTAAGTCAAACGTTTATAAGAGAACCAATAAACTTAAATTATGTTTTCTCACAAGTTAATATTAGAAGGCATTTAAAATTGAGTAATACCCGATCCAAGCCCAGTTTCTGGTTTTGGTTAGTACGTAATATATTCCATTATAATTAGAAACCTTATACCGTACTGCAGCTGATTTTAGTTAATCATGCAACTTAGTGGCCCGGTTGGCAAAGGCAGCGGGCCAGTGATCTGAACGTCGCTGGTTCGATGCCCGTCTCTGACAAAACCACCGACGTGTACACTAATGGCGGCTGGTGCATGGACAATATCTGTAGTAGCTGAAATATCCTCCAAGTTCCCAAAATACCTCTGGAAATGCGGGATCAAGTGTTACTGCCTCGTCACTTCACTCGGTTCAAAATTACGGGACCCATGTTCTTCGAGGTTAAGTCAGACTTCAGCTCTAGTGGTACCTCGCCTGAATTGAAGCTGCTTACTTCCCCTTCACCCTGGACCAAGGTCCTTTGGACAAGGTGTAGGCTTTCCTACACCAAGGGGATTGAAAACGACAACATGCTTACTTACTTCTTATTTGGAAGCCCATGCCGCAAGCTTGATTTTCTAGCGGAAGCTCACAGTCACTCCACGGACCAGTATTCCAGTGGTATGTAATGTTCCTAAAGTTTTTACCCATTTCGGGACAGTGACCGTCTAGGGCGGAAGAACAGGGTCTTGCTTCAACGAGAGCCTCGGGGCAAGGCTTTCCTTCATATTTCGATGACTGGAGTATTAGCCGATGGCGATACTGAACGGCATCTGAAAGAGGAGGAGATTTTATAAAGAACGTTAGACTAATAAAGAAATAATTAAATAACATACTGTAGCGTCCCCAACACTTGTACGGCGATTAGCGCAGGTAGCTATAGTCCAGGGGTGGCCGAACTGCGGCTCTTTATTTTTATATATACCTGTATATATATATATATATATATATATATATATATATACAATCATAAATAAATAAATTAGCGCACCAAGAAGGAATCGTCAAAATGAAACAAAATTTTACATACGTAATGACTACTTTGATATAAGTAAATGATAAGAAAATCAAAGAAAAAGGATAATTTATTTCAGAGAAAAAGGCAAGAGAACGGAGGAGTTAATACTCCGTTGGACCCCCTCTAGCGCGAATGCACGATACGATACGATCGGGCATTGAGTCATACAAGTTCTGTATGATGTCTTGAGACATTTCGTTCCATATTTGCTGTAACCCTGCCTCTAGTTCGTTCAAACTCGTGGGATGCCCAACTCGTCGTCCCAAATGATCCCAGATATGCTCGATTGGAGACAAATCTGGGGATCGGGCAGGCCAAGGAAGGGTAGTAACAGTGCGGAGACAGTCTTGTGACACCCTTGCCGTATGAGGCCGAGCATTGTCTTGTTGAAAAATAGCTCCTGGGAGCCGTTGCATGAGTGGCAACACATGTAGTTGCAGGATTTCATGAGCGTACCGCTGGGCTGTCATGGTGCCACGGAACAATACTAGCGGTGACCGTATATTGTAGGCAATGGCACCCCATACCATCACACCAGCTGTGGGAGCGAAGTGTCGCTGTACAGCAAAGGCAGGATTGAAGCGTTCACCACGGGCTCTCCACACACGAACACGATTGTCATCACTGCCGAGATTGAATCTGGATTCGTCGCTAAAGACGACCTGGTTCCATTCCTCTGCAGTCCAGTTTCCTCGTGCGCGGCAAAACTCCAAACGGAGGCGTCGATGGGTGGGCGTCAAGGGCACACGTAATGAGCGCCGCGATACCAACTGTCCTTCAGCCAGGCGCCTTCGTATGGTTCGAGAAGACACAGAGGCCCCTAGTGAAGGTGCTACCTGTTCCTGTATGGCGGCCGATAAAGCAGTGTGCTGTACGCGTGCATTTCTTACGATGTGGCGGTCTTCTCGACGACTGGTCTGTCGAGGGCGTCCTGAGCCTGGTCTTCGTGTACATGACATCTCTCGGGTCCACTGGTCCCAACACCTCCTCACAACACAATCAGAGCGGCCTAATTGACGAGCTACTCGCCTAGCTGACCACCGAGCTTCCATCATCCCGACGATTCTCCCCCTCTCAAACTGCGACAACTGCTTATATTGCCTTCGAACACGGCGTAATGGCATGTCTATCTCAGCTCTTCCTTTGTAAATGATTCAGCACACTCAAACAAGCTTTGGTTACCTGTTTTATACTCCACAGAGTACGATGTTCAACGCCCTCTACCGGCTATACGTAATGCGCAATCACGCTGCATTTCTAATCATTTGCATATCTCCCCTACATGTACCTTCATTGCAAGTTTCGTTACGATCCCGCAATTATTTCTGGGTGCGCTAATTTTTTTGTCCATGAGTGTATATATATTTTATATATTTGTAGTAATCAACATATAAGGGAATTAACATTTAACTGAATTGCTATGAACTGCAAGAACTCAATATATGCGAGATTTGAATAATTTTGAAAAACGATTGTAAAGAAATTAAAAGCCACTAAAACTATTTAAAAATTAAGAAATATTAGTTATTCTAACAACTGGAGAATGATAAAATTTATAAACTAAATCTCTGTTAATATCGATTCATTCATTACTGTTGAATGCTATGCAGTTATCCAAAACACTGCGAAAGTTCGATTAATTCAATTGTTTTGACGTTCTTTGGTTTAATATGGCCCATAATTAGGGTTAACTTTCTTAATTACGAAATAGATGCGAATGAATGCGAAATTTACCGATATGAGCGAATAAATGAGAAAAAATATTTGTTTACTACTTTTCGGCAAAAACTCGGTGATAAACGGCTTTTTAAGCGAAATGTGGTAATAATAGTAATAATTTATTAACATAACTGCTTATCTAAGACCACCTACGGTGTTTAACTGAGAGATCTCACACTCGGAATTTGCTTATTGCTTAAGTAATAAGTCTCTTCCGTAAGACTTAAGGAGGAGAATGTGGAGACTATTTCAGTGTTAGCTTTTAATTAAGAATTTTGATACTTACCTAACGAAGTAAGAAAAATTGATTTTTTAATAAATGCAAAATTTTTGAATATATATATATATATATATATATATATATATATATATATATATATATATATATATATATATATATATATATATACAGTCGAACCTCCATATATCGAACTCCTCTATATCGAAATTTTCTATATATCGAACTCTTAGCAAATCTCCATGTTCATTACATAGAAAAATTGTTTCTATATATCGAAAAAATCTCTATACATCGAAATTTTTTTCAAGACAGATTGGGAGATTTTATTCCACTTCAGAATAAAATCTCCCAATTTTTGTCATTTGAAACAATACGTTGTGGACTTCAATTCGCTGAAAATGTCCCTGATGAAGTTTTTAGTGGACTGCATAAATACGAACATTTCTTTGAACTTTCCGCATAACTAACTGTTCAGCAAGATATTCGTAGTTTTTTTTTAAAGAATTTAACTGTGATCATTGTAACCACTGTCTGCAATATTGTTTTTCTTAAAGATATGTAGTAATCAATAAATCTTTCATATTAATTCATTTTTTAGTTATTAACTTTCATTTAATGGGATTCGTATATAAATTAGAAATGGAGTTTCGTATACGAAAATTGGCTTCCTTTTTCTTTTAAGAGAATTATGATAAGACTAAGCTCAATTCTATATATCGAAATTTCTATATATCGAATTTTTTTCGCGCAATTTGCTACTTCGATATATGGAGGTTCGACTGTATATATATTGTATTGATGTCAGAAAAACAATTTACAAGTACTGTACTGATAACTATAGGATATTCACCAATGTTATTGTTACCAGCAGAAATTAATATACTAGTATACTAAGGCACAAGTATAGACCACTAAAGATATAAAACCCACTAAAGAAATAACAGATATCAATTAACCCTATGATTTAATTGATATCTGTTTATCTGTACTTATTCCTTCAGAACCAGTACAG
Organism: Dolomedes plantarius; assembly: GCA_907164885.2. Classification (NCBI taxonomy): domain Eukaryota; kingdom Metazoa; phylum Arthropoda; class Arachnida; order Araneae; family Dolomedidae; genus Dolomedes; species Dolomedes plantarius. Next base: position 49,624,042 of record OU015503.1, on the reverse strand, counting down.
ATAAACAGATATCAATTAAATCATAGGGTGCACCTATATAAACAAACAGAAATCAAAATTAAAAAGCAGAAACCAGAAGAGACGTATTAATATCAATAAATATTTTATCTGGTTTCCATTAGCCAGGTTTCCTTAGACTTACATTATACTTAGAAAAGTTAGGTAGAGCCTTAAGGCTGCTGTTTACTAACCCTGTTAGATTCGCTCACCTGAATGTTAACCTATGGAGAAATTTTGTCCAAGGATTGCCGACTTGGATTTAAAGATTTTTTTAAAAAATTGGACTCTGTAATAGAGAAAGAAATTTTACACTTCAGGGCATTTTTCGTTTTTTAAAAAAAAACGCAAATAATACAGGGTGGTCCAAAATTATTGAGCGCATTTCACTTTTGAAAAAAAAAGAACAAAATGAGGTCGTACATGTTTATTGTTTTTTTCTTCTTCATTTTTAAGACAACAGTTTTACATAAAAATTTTTTAAACATTAAATAACTTCCAATAAGCCGGAATATGGCGCGACAACATTTCGCAAGGTAAATTTACTAATTACGTCACTCTGCAAATGGCTACCGTACATTAAAAAAGCAATGTGCGTTTTGGGGTTCTATGAAAGCAAATACGTTGTAACTCATTTTGTTCTTATTTTTTTTTACAAACATGCAATGTGTTCAGTAATTTTGGACCACCCTGTAGTTTAAAATTTAAATTATTCAGGGAAATAATCCGGTATTGTGTGTTTAAAACACTCATCAATTCCTTTAGTGAACGAAATTTGTAAAATGCAACCTGTTGCAAGATGCACAAAAGTTTAGGCTGTCTGAAAATACCATTTATAGTGGATTATCCGCATTTATGTAGCTGCCAATAGTAGACACATTTTCTCCATAGTGTTACCACTGAGGTGAGCGAATCCAATAAGATTAGTACACACAGCCTTAACATTTTCCTTACGGAATGGAATAGTATGTATCCCAAGAATACATACCCAAGAATGAATATGTATGTATGTATGTATGTATATATGTATGTATGTATGTATATATATATATATATATATATATATATATATATATATATATATATATATATATATATATATATATATATATATATATATATACATACACACACACACTCAAATTTCAAAGTTTAGGACATTGGCCTTTTTTTCCCCCAAGGTACAGATATACACTGCTGGCCACTGTAAATGCGACACCCTGAAGGAAACATGCAAATAACATGAAATTTACAACATGCATTAGTGGAGGTGAGATATGCAAATGATTAGAATTTCAGCGCAGACGCACATCACGCGCGCCTGTGGTGCCACTTCAAAGCGCTATTTAAGGCTTGGAGATTTCGAAGTTCGGCAATTGTGTTTTTCTTGTGGTTTAAAAAAAAAACGATCAATTATGCCTCGTCGGAAACAGCGATCATCTTTTGATCAAGTATCCGAGTTCGACAGAGGAAGGATAGTGGCCTACCGAGATTGTGGATTATCTTTCGGGGAAATCGGTTGTCGTGTTGGACGAAACCAATCAACTGTAATGCGGATATGTGATCGTTGGATGCAGGAGGGTACGACGGACCGGCGTTTTCGATCGCATCCACCTCAGCGCACCACTTCACGTGATGACAGGCAAATTGTGCGCATGGCAGTCACGGATCGCCCAGTCACATCACGAACCATAGCACAGCACATGCAGTCAGTAACGCATCATCCAGTGTCTGCGCGTACCATTCGACGCCGTTTACAGCAGAGTGGTCTGTCCGCAAGACGTCCATTGCTTTGTCTACCCTTTACGCAGAACCACAGACGTCTCCGCCGCCAATGGTGCGATGACAGAAGGATGTGGACGGCAGAATGGAATGAAATTGTCTTTACTGACGAGTCACGCTTCTGTCTGCAACACCACGATGGTCGCATTCGAGTCTGGAGACACCGTGAAGAGACGATGCTGAACAGTTGCGTTATGCACCGCCACACTGGTCCTGCACCGGGTATTATGGTATGGGGTGGTATTGGATATCACTCTCGCACACCTCTAGTACGCATTGCCGGTACATTATTTGCCAGCGCTACATCTCCGAGATGTTGCAGCCAGTTGTCCTTCCTTACCTTCAGGGCTTGCCCACAGCCATATTTAAACAGGATAATGCGCGACCACACGTGGCACGCATTGTCCAACGGTTCTTCGTCAATCGCCAGATTGAATTGCTTCCCTGGCCGCCTCGCTCTCCGGATCTTTCGCGGATAGAAAACATGTGGTCCATGGTTTCTCTACGATTAACCCAGATTCCATCCCCAGCTGCCACAGCAGATCAAATTTGGCAAAGTGTGGAAGCTGCTTGGTCTGCTGTACCCCAAGAACTCATCCAAAGTCTCTTTGAATCAATGCCGAGGCGTGTGGCAGCGGTGATCTCCAACAATGGCGGCTACTCTGGCTACTGATTTTGGCAGGAATCACACTTCACAGAAGTCTATAAATTTAATCATTTGATACTTGGTCAACATGTTATCTACAAAATAAATTTTGTTGTGATATCTCTTGTCCTTCATGGTGTTGCAATTTGGGTGTCCAGCAGTGTATATAACTAAAATTAAATAATATATATATATATATATATATATATATATATATATATATATATATATATATATATATATATATATATATATATATATATTCATTCAAATTCCAAAGTTTAGGACATTGGCCCTCTTTGTTCCAAGGTACAGATATACATATAAAACTGAAATTGAATGATTCATCAGAGCTAGAATATTATACGAAGAATGTGGACAAAAATAAACAGAAATCACGTACTTAGGGCTGTACGTAGCATAAAGCAAGATTCTGTAGTAGTACCAGAACTAAACCAAATATTGAGGTAACCGACTTGTCTCGTCATCAGGAGGCCTTACCAAATCAGTTACCTTAAAGGGGAAACTTTCTGAATAGGATGCAGGTCTAACCAAAGGACATCCAAAGAGAGAGAGAGAGAGAGAGAGAGAGAGACGCACGCACGCACGCACGCGCGTACACACACACACACACATATGAAAAATGGGCCCCATAAGCTAAAGGTTAACAAGAAAAATCTCTTTACTCTGCAGATTTGTTAGGGAATACTTATCTAACACATACTTTAGGGATGATATTCTTTGTTTGAAAAGAAATAAATAATCTTCAGTGCTTGAAATGCAGCGTCCGCAATCAATATTTTAAAACTTGCATACTAGCCCCCCAAAGCACACAACATATATTTCACTCCAAACGCCACAAAACACACTAAGAATCCGCAGTAATAACTTTTAAAATTCATTTGAAAGCGGTATTCTGGAAAATAAATACACTCAGGTGCATTTAATTTTACACATAGTTCACAAGGGGCCGATTCCGGGGCGGCGCTGATAATGACGTCGTTTATCAAACTATGCCCATACAGACAGATAGAATCACTTTTATCTTTGAGAGGAGTAATGAAAACGAGCCAGCCCCAATATTGGAGCATCCGAGGAATTTCTCCCGCAGCGCTCTCTATATTTGGTCATTTTCGTAGATAGAAATAGTTAGACGTATTTCTGGATATACGAAAAGAGATGAATGATTTTATTATTTTCCCGCTGAAAATTTTCTTGATTCGTGAAAAGGATTGAAAATAAGTGCTTAAAATTTTGCTTTGTTAGTGTTGTTTCTAATGCTCCCTGGTCGGAATATATTCCAGACCAGGTCCTTATAGGCTAGCAGGGTGCGGCTCCGGTTTAGAATGGAACCACAAGCGTTGGAGGCCGATTTAGTCAGGTGTCACCACAATTTTGAATGAGCACCTCTAGGGGGGACATCTGGCGGATCTTACCCTCCCCCACTCTCACTGATCTCATAAAGGGACTTTCCGGTCTGCGGATTTAACTTGCATATATCCGGCCTAGACACGGAGGCACTGAATGGCGATTGTCGGGACTCGATCCGAACACCCTCAGCACCGAAAGCCAACTAGCTACCATTAGGCTACCTCGAGCACTACTGAACTATATATATATATATATATATACATATATATACATATATATATACATACATATATATACATATATATATATATATATATATATACATACATATATATACATATATATATATATATATATATACATACATATATATATACATATATATATATACATACATATATATATACATACATATACATACATACATATATATACATACATATATATACATATATATATATATATATATATACATACATATATATACATACATATACATACATATACATACATATATATATATATATATATATATATATATATATATATATATATATATATATATATATATATATATATATCGAGACTCGTTCTTCACGCCCATTTTAAACCATGTAGCCCGAACTCCTCTTAGATTACAACTGCAGTCGGCTCCCGAAAATCTTCCATCTTCTTCTACCAGTAGTCAGATGTGGCGAGTGGCAACAACATCCCACCAAATATCTCTGAAATATCTTTATTATATCTCATTCTAAACTCAGCTCCATTAATGAAATTAATTTAGTCCAAGCCCGGCCCAAAATGCGTGCCTGCCGAGCAGCTCGTCTTTCCCAGTCGATCATCCTATTGTCTCTGAATATTTCAACCCTTTTTTTCAGCTTCTAGAAATGCCGTGCATGCCCACAAGAGCTTTGTTACGTTTGCACTGAAGATGAGGCCCAGGAGGAGTTACGCTGTCAATCAAATCCAACTCTGTAATCTATTTTCTCCGTGATGCTTTTATCCCGATACCTCGTAAATTAATAGTATTTAATTGCTAATTCCTATTTTCTCTAAGCAAAAACCCCGTTTAAGGTTCCCACGGTTGCCCCCCATAATTAAGGCGTTACACACACACACACATATATTATATATATATATATATATATATATATATATATATATATATATATATATATATATATATTTATATATACATATATATATATATATATATATACATAAATATATATATATATATATATACATAAATATATATATATATATATATATATATATATATATATACATAAATATATATATATATATATATATATATATATATATATATATATATATATATATATATTAATGCGGAGGACCTGTACTCAACATTGTAAATATATAGAATTATTTATATTGTAACTGATAAATAACCAGTCAAATGTATCTTGAAAATTAACATTGGGGTGTATATGGGGTGTTTTAATTAATAAATATAAAATAAATAAATTATATTTTTTCCCATAATATAATTAATAAATTACATTATTTCCCATTCACAATACGTTAGGCCTAATTTGTAAAATTTAATCTTCTGAGTTACAAAAAATGAGTAGCATTTTCATAATAAATTGTTTACGATCCCTTTTTGGTTTGCGATGCCCAGATCACTTCAGGTAATGATGTAATAAGAAGATAGACAAAACATATCCTTTATTCTACACCTAACGAATGGAGGAAATGGTAAAATATGTTTAAAAAAAACCAAAAACATTTAATGTCTTTAGAAAACAACTCATAATTGTTACGTGTCACAATGAAACACATTTCTATTCCTTTGGGGCAATTTTTAGAAACTATTTGAAGGTGATTTTCTTTCAAAAATATATACCACCTAGGTACATTTAATTTTATAACATTGTCCACGAGGGTGCGATTCATAGGAGGTGATAATGACGTCATTTATCAAACTGCCTGTATGTGGGCGAAAGCCCGAAATCGCTTATCAGCATCAGAGGAAGTAATAAAAAAATGGAACATAATGCCGGGGAAGGGGCATATTCCCCAACTGGATATTAGTAGCAAAGATGCTCATTGGTAGATAAGAAAGTGTCTTTGACACCAGTGGGATTTAAATGAGTTTTATTTCTTTATCCGTGACATGACTTTAAGCAGTCATATAATTTCTACAGTATGTGCGGACAAAAATTTCGTTTCGTAGAGGTTTAAAAATAAGAATATATGAGGTGTGAATATGGGAAACTATTTTCTTCCTACACCTAGCTAAAGATAGTTATAATTTTTTGAACCGTTTTATATTTTTCCAGGCAGTTACACAGTAAACTTCCTCTAATCCGGCACGTTCGCGACTTGAGGCATTCCAGATTACAGGAATTACATTTGAAGAAAATTTGTGTGATATTGAACCATTTACTTTAAAAAAATGCTTTAAATTTTCTAAAATTACATAAATTAAGTTTTTATTCTTTTATATGTTGAAAAATGATATGACTGTTAAATAAGGTGTGGAACAGTTTTACCAAAAACGAGCGCAGATAGTGAGCGAGACAGTTTTTATTGTTATTATTGTTACGAATTTTGTACATTAATGTATGTCTTTAGCTTAAATTACCGTTAAAATTGTTATTCTGCTTGTAAAATAATGCATTATTATCATTTGTTCCATGTAAATGCCCGTATTAGCTAAATTTCTTCTGTACAATGCATAGGGTTTCTATGGTATCCCGCCAAATTGGCGAAATATTGGTTTGCTGGCGACTTTTTGGTAACTAATTTTGTGTGTGTCAGATTTGGCCAGATATCGCCAAATTTGGTGACTTGGCCTCAAATTTGGCGACTTCTTCAAGCCTGGTATTTTCTGGAACGTTGTAAAAATGCTCATACTCTCGAGACGCTATACAGACTCGATTCAGAGTTCCGATTTCAGTTTTGAATTGTGCTTAGAGCTTGTCAAAAGCACCGCTCTTAGCTATGAGATTTTCTTCGAAGAATTGCTGAGATTTATGCCGCGTTAAGTGCGACTCCATGCCGCGTCTTCTGTGTTGAGTTTTTCTGTACTTCTGTGATCTATAGATTGTGTTAGAAGCACAATAGTCAGTTTCTGACGATTTAAAAGCTGTAGTTATTTCGACTTCCTTTAAATAAATGTTTGTTTTTATTGTGTTTTATTCAAAGTCCATTTAATCGCCAATCCCAAACTGGGAATTCGTAACATTATGTAGAATAAATATATACCCAAAAATTACAGTTTCCTTTTTTCTTTTTCTTTGGTTTGTTAGCATTTTCATAATTTTTCTTTTTAAATATTGTGTTTCTACGAAAAAAATAATTCATTGTGAGCTGAGAATTTTTTATTTAAAGAAAGTGGGTAGCGGTGAAAAAAAAGTTTGCACACCCCTGCTCTAAGGCATAGGCTAAAGCGACTATAGTGCCATATTGCGAAATTTACCTTCATATGACATTCACAAAAAATTAACTTACTCAAAAGAAAAGTGCATTTTATGATAAAGTCAGTTTACGAGGTAGCTGTTATCTGACGACTGTAATGACATCATCATTCTGAAATTCCGACAACGCTTTTTATCGTTCAGAAAAGGGTTGTAAACGTAGCACTGCAGTTTTGTGGCCAGAGGCTTGTGAAGAGATTTCCGGTAAACAACTTATTTGACACTCGGGGCTCGCGGTTCTGAATAGTTAATCAGCAAGTGTAATTTTATCGCTTGCACTCGTCTGAAAACTAAAATAAGATTCTGCGTATCTTCCATTATATATGGTTGAAATTTCGGTACAAACAAGCTTCCACGCGGTTAGATAGACGGCTTAGAAAATAGTTGATGTGTTGCTGAAAAATGCAATCAAAATTTTGCTTTCCTAAGCATCAGTACGGAAGTTTATGGACCTCTTTGGTATATATTATAGAGAAATTTTCGTCCCCCGAATTGCTGAATCTTAACTATAAACCGTTATGAACGTTTTAGAACTTCAAAGCGAAGAATTTCAAAGCTTCTTTGAATTAGCAGAAAATTCTTTCTGTGAAAACTTAGGAAAGAATTCAACTAGGAATACGATGCATATCTATATAAATAAAAGGAAAACGGTGTCGGTCAGAAACAATTCCGGGTAGACCGTTCCTGGTATAAAATTTGGCCATGTTTGAAAATGTAGAAATCGACATAATTTTTTTTCGTGAAAGTACATAAATGATACATATTTGGAAAGAGCTTTAAAAACTGATATTTTTTTCTGCGTACACATATTCTGTTAATTCAATAGTTTTAGAGTTATTTGGATTCTAATGAGGCGTCTCCTGTGATATCATCCATATTTGATGATGTAAACAAAGGGTGATTCTTTCACAGCGTGATTATCACAAAAAAATTAATCTCTGAATGAAATGTTTCATCGTGTGTCTAATTTTTTTTTCTATTTTTCATACTCTTAATTCAAACTTTTTAATCATAAATAGATCATTTGAAGATGTACTGATTTTTTTGGGACTTTTTTCAGTTGAAAGTGAAAAAAAATTTAAATTCAAGTGAACTGTGATTCGAGTGTCAAGTGATTCCATTTGGGTATTCGATTAATGCTAAACAATAGCCGGCAATAAGATTCTTCTTGATCTCATTTCATAGTTCTATATCTATCTTCAGTTTTGCTTATACGTGGTTTTCAGTTTTGATTTTAGCTATATAGAATCATGTTTGAACTGTCCAAACAACAAATTATTCTTTAATTTTTATTTTCATTTTACCAATTTTTTTCCAAAACTGTTCATATTTCATGTATTTGTTTCTTTGCTGATTGTTTAGTTTTTGGTTTTAGATAAATATTCTACTAATATATTTTTGTAGGGAGTTCACCATTTCTTCGTTTTGTTGATTACACGCTAAAATATTTAAAAACTGCATATTCCCACTTTCTTTATATAAATATTTATATTTAGGAAATGTTGGTGTTTATTGGGAGGTTTATTTGTCTTTCCACAATACCATATGCTCCGGAAGCCTGTTTAATATTTCAATTGTGCTTATCTTTTGACTAAACCGAATGCAGAATATCTCGCAACATAGACATGTGCAATTCTGCCTAATACACGCACTCATATAATTTCAATGTACAATGCATTATTGTGTCACCAATAACACAAATTTCAGGAAATTTGAATTTTTGTATTGCAGGAATATAGGCTAAAGTAGCCAGCCAATTTCTTTTCACATGAAAATTTATCTTTTTGTAATGCAGGTATGCCCATATCATACCAGGTGGTGGTGGATGTTAATACGAATTAAAAAAAATGTTTTCGGGATTTTATGTGGGGGGAGACTGCAAATTAATAGTGCCTCTTTTGAAAATTCTCCCTCTCAATCAATCAATTTAAAGCCGTCTGTCTGGTGGACTGATTGCCCGAGCATAGCCGGGCTTCGGCCGTCTAGTAACTTAATATTCCACTACACGGATCTAAGCACGTCTGCTTCCTACAGAATCGCCGTTTTCATTAAAGGGACAGTACACCTTTAAAATAGTCAAAAATCGATTGTTTGTTTTTTATATTAATTGAAGCCCGAATTTATTGTGAACAATTTGGTACCACTCTTTTTGTGATACGAGTATTACACCAAAAAATATTAAAATAATTGTAAGCGTCCAAACATTGAGTTTTATAAAAATCTTAACTTTAAACGCATATATCTCAAAATACTATTTTCTGATTTTGAGCGCAGGATAGCTCAAAAACTATTCGAGATAAATGCTTGAAATTTTCCACAAACGTTAATGGAACATAAAAAGACTTAAAAGCTTAGAGTTATCGAAGGAAATAAAACTTTTACAAAAGGTTTTAAGAAAGAATCTTTATAAGTAATTTTTTTTACTAATTTATAATGACAAATATTAAAAATGAAGGCAATTAAAAGATTAAGTCAATATATCAAGCAAAAGAATTTATTTTAAATTAAAGTGTGTTTCATGTTAATATATTAAAATTATTATCATGCTCTCAGGGACAAATGGTTATTATGAAAATAGTTAAACGACATGTTGCTTAATTACTTTTCTAAAATTAATTTAAATAATTTACATCAATATGATACTTTTGTTTCTACAAGTTATGTTTCACGTAATACAGGTATTCCTAGACCTACGACCGAAATTTTTAAATAAATAAGAAAAATTCAGGTAGTTTCTTCTAACAAATAACTTATTAAGGTATGATTACTTATCGCCTCTTACGTATTATTACCGTGTTACCTAACGTATTATTACCTCTTTTGTATGTACGTATGTATGTATATGTTATGTATATATGCATCTATATATATGTACGTATGTATATATATATATACATATATGTCAAAATTTTGACGTACTTTGGTACTTTTCTGTTGCCCAAACGATACAGACTGGGTTTGGCACGCTGCCAAAATTTTAACTTGCAAGGACAGACGGACGGATGGTTTTAGCGTCTGAAATTTTCCTTTTCAGAGGACCGTTATGGAGGAACGTAATCCTATGTTGAAAAAAATTCTCAAAAATACTGTTCCTCGAATGTACAGTACATACCTACATGTATTACATAATTGTTAAAAAATATGATGGAATATTCTGCAATACTACACAAATTTATGACGCAATAATAAAAATGTTATGATGTAATAGTTTCGATATCCACACGATAAATCAAATAAACCTTCATTGGCTTCAGAAATGGCTTTAGCTTTTCATTATATTAATAAAGGTCTACAACAGTAAAAGCAATGGATACAAATGAAGAAAGATTCGCAAGCGTAAATCGTCGTATCCAGGAAAATCTGGCTTGCTACCAGACAATATACAAGGAAGAGAAGACGCAAAGCGTTCAAACTACCTTGGATAACTTTGTTAAGAGAAATACTTGCAATGTATCTTCTGTTGCAATTTCTAAACCAATGGATTGTACTAATACAATAAATAATGATGACGATGAATAATTTATGTCTTCTAAATACAATGTATTGTAAATTACGTATGTATGTATGTAAGTATGAGAGTAAAAAATATATGTATGTACATATACAAAAAATATATTGTTTGAAATTCGACTTACGACCAACTCAATTTAAGACCAATGTCTCGGTCCCTATCTTCGTCGTAAGTCGAGGAATATCTGTAGTCCAGAAATGTTTTTTAAATTTGCTTGGTTGGTTAATTTGTAAAAAAGCTATGAAAACTTGTCAATTTTTAAAAAAAATTTCGCGAGTCAAATGTGCTGTAGCGTCCTCTGTTGAAAATAATCACACGAGCGACAGATTTAATGCTCACAGCGTGTATTATCAAATCAATATCTACAGTATGTACAAGGGCAGAGAGACTCTGGTTGAGAGACTGGTTATTTTCAACCAGGGACTCCGCGTCCCTGGTTGAAAATAATCACACGAGAGACAGACTTATACACAGAGCTTGTATTTACAACTAATTCTGTACAGTATGCACAAAGGCAGAGAGACTATGCGCGTCTGCATATGAGAGATTTCACAGGAACAAAATATCTTTCACAAGTCTCTCCCAGTCTTTCAACAAAGATGTATCTCTCTAACAGTCACTACGATGCGTAAAATTGGAGCCGAGAGAGGAAAAACTCACTCTCGTCTCTCTGGGGGTCTCTGCTCCCAACACTCCCAGAGGTTTTCGGACTCTGGGCCCGAACAGCGCACTCTCGGCACTGCTGTCGACGGGACTCAACACCAGCCACTCTCTCGGGGCAGTCTTCTGGATCTCTTCATAGCTCCCCGTCTGGCGGGAGAATTTTCCCGCGATTTTCTTGCCCACCGGCGCTGGCCAATTTGCGCTCGCAAGGGGAGGGGAGAGGAACGGTCAACAGATCTGCATCACCTTTTTCAGCTGCCACGGGGGGCCAGCGTCAGCTAGACGGAGTCATTCTCTCCTATCACTATGGGGCAGCGTCTCAAAATTTTCGCTTTGTCAACGGTGTCTCGAAGAAAAAAGAAGCGAAGCGACCGTTTGTAATTTTAAAAACCCTTGGTTTTCTCGGAACCGAGGTTGAATTGTAAAAACAGGGCTTTAGACTTGGGTAGTCCTTTTCCCCGAAAAGAGCCACGATGGTACAGTGTACTGTTCCCTTAAATGTTTTTAATAATACAATATGCCGTCTTAAGAAAATAAAGTTAACATGTATAATTTTTAAGAAGTATTTGTTTCTAAAAATGCAGCCAGATCATTGCTGATTTTGATAACAGCTTGTCTTTTCGTTCATCCACTTTACAAAAAATATTTTTAAAAAAGATTTATTAAAAGGACTTCTAAATAATATTTTTTAACATCTAACCACTATTATGCAATGATAATATTGTTAGATGTTATTTCAAATTATGTTACCACACAAAACATATTATTCTGCAATACAATTTATTCATTATTTAGGCCATTTAGTTTGATAAAATCTTCTTCGATCGAAATAGATTCATTGAATTTTCCATGTTTTTATTTTAAAACACGAAAGATTTTTATCCCAGTTATTATGTACATAATTCAGTTGGATAGTTGTAAAGTCCTGTAGCGTTACTGCTTTATTTGGAGAATATGTTAAGAGACCAGATCAGAACGTGATAACATTGTTGTTGCACCCACACTTTTTATCATCCAAAACAAATTCTCTTCATTAACTTTAATATAACGTTTGCATTTCGTTATGTCATAAGATTTGCCAAGTTTCACTGATATAGTGTCAGAGGTGTGACAACAAAGTTACCTAAAAGCTTTCTCTTATAGCCACTCGGTGTGGCACTGTATGAGAGTACAGAATTTAAAGAAAATCAAATATTCGCCCTGATTTCTTTAATTATGAGTATATACGTATAAAATAAAAAAATAAAAACAAGGGATTTTATTTTTACAGTTTTTTTCTTTTGTTCTTTGTAAATGTCCAAACCTTATAGACTTTAGCTGAAATTATTCCTTCACTAATTGTTAAGGGGACAGTGGACTTTCAAAGTTGTGAAATTTGTCCAAAAATTCGATTTTTTTTTATTTTATTGAATTGTGAAACTACGGACGAGTAGGAATGTGTTGCAAAAAGAATTTTTAATTTCTGTGATTACTTTCCTAGTTATAGGCATTTGTATTTAATTTAGATATTATGTGGTTACTAATAGCAATAAATTTAAATGTGTTTTTCTCAAAATAAAAATTTTCAGGTCATACGAATATTCAAACTGCTCCAGGCGCATTTCTAATTATCGTATTGCTTTGAAATTTAAGTTTTATGTACTTAACTGTGTATCAAATAAATCTTACTGAAAATAATTATGCTTCGTAGCTCAGAATTTCTAAATTTTGTACTTAAAAAGATGATTTAGAGGAATTTTGCGCAATAAAAAGGGTGTATTCACTGCTATTATTTTTTTCTCTTTATATTTTTAATGAATGTTTAAAATAAGCAATAAGTTTCATTGTTAGTTCTATAAAGTATCCTGAAAATAAAAATTAACATAGTATATGCAAAAAAAATGCGCATGGAACATTTTTAATTAGGCCGATTTTTGATATAATTAATAATTTATAATTCGAAATTATTATTATTTCATGATTAAATTTTAACCACTTTTACATATCTATGTTACTAATCACATATTTAAATTTCAAGCCAATCCATTGAAAACAAAAAAAGTTAGGTTTGAAGTTCCACTGTCCCCTAAAGCCGCTGTGTAGTGACCCCATTAGATTTGCTCACCTCAGTGTTAACCTGTGTAGAAAATGCGTCTACTATTTAGAGCTGCATAAATGCTGATAATCCAGTAAAAATGGCATTTTCAGATATCCTGAACATTTCTTCCCCTTGCAACAGGATTCATTTTATAAATATCGTCCATCAAAGGAATTTATCAGCGTTTAAAACACACTAGACCAGATTTTCCCCACGGATAATTTAAATTTTAAAATATTATTTGCATTTCCTTTAAAAAACGAAAAAGCCCCAAGATGTCAAATTTCTTTCTCTATTACGGAGTATAATAATAATAATAAAAATTAGTTTCTTTTAATCTTTAAATCGAAGTCGGCAATCCTTGGACAAATGTTCTCTATATTGAGGTGAGCGAATTCAATAGGGTTAGTACACATAAGCCTTAATTATAAATAAATATATATAAAATAAATAAAAAATGTAAACAAAGGATTTGAATTTTACAGTTCATTTTATGTCTTGGATTTTTTTAACGTAGGATTACGCTCTTCCATAACGGTCAGTGTATGCAATTAATGCCAAAAATACATATATTTATAAAAAAATCAAAACGGATATTTTATAGACAAAATAATGTAAAAGAAAATATTCAAATTAAATCTAATAGAACATACTAAAGAATTTAGTACAGTTAATATAGCACAGTTTGAAGAACATATGTTTTACTTTATTTTAATATTTTTTTGGATAATGTCTAATCGTCTGCCGCATTAGCCAGAAAAAAATAATTTTGTCTATTTTGTTGTTACGCACGGGACGCAAATTTATTTTAAAGTATCACAAAAAGAAAAGGAAACACTTGATCAGCATTTAAAAAATTAACTTCTAAAAATAAATCTTTAAAAATTCACCTAAATTCAAAATATGGATGTAAAGATTCGAAAAATATTTCATTTTAAAGAAACTTTTAGGATCTTTCCCGTGATATAAATTTTATAACCCTCAGATTATTACTTTGAATGTAAACTTGAAAAAAGTTACAGAAAGAGCATAAAAAATTTATTTAAAAAAATCTAAGAAGAATTTTTCAAAAATCTTTCTTAGTGCACCCCTACACTATGAGAAGAATCGCCATGCAAAATTTCAGCCCTTTTGGTCCAGTAGTTTTGTCTGTTAGATATATGTGATATAATGTTGGATATATGTTGCGTCAGGGCCTTTTTATTGTATGGGCAAATTGGGACTTTTCCCAGAGCCCCCTGATGCTAGGGGGCCCCAAAACCCCCTTGGTGTATGCACCTAATACTTCTAATAGTATGTATAGCCCATGGATAGTTCTTATTTTTGTAAATGTTCGTAAGGGTTGGCACCCAAATAGCATCTGTCCAGGGGCCCCCAGCGCTCATAATCGGGCCCTGTGTTGCGTTATATGTCAGTCAGTCAGTCAATTAGTCAGTTACGGAACTGTTATATATATATATATATATATATATATATATATATATATATATATATATATATATATATATATATATAGATGAATTATTAAATTAAAAAATATGGTTTACATTTTCAATAATTACGTATTTTCATTTATATTTTTATGTTAAAAAATGTATGGTATGATAATGAAAAAATAAGGTGTCAAACAGTTCTGCAAATAAATCCTGTACGATCGCCTAATGGCGAGAACAGTGGCTTTCGGTACCGGAGTTTGCGGGTTCAAATCCCACTCTCGGCATGGACGTTTGTAGCCCTTCGGAATCGGCTTTAAGGCTGCTGTGTTTTAACTCTAATGGATTTGCTCACCTCAGTGTTAACCTACGGATAACAGGTGTCTAGTATTTACACTTACATAAATGCGAATAATCCAATAAAAATGGTATTTTCAGATAGCCTTAACTTTTCTTTACCATGCAACAGGATTCCTTTTATAAATTTCGTCCACCAAAGTAATTGATGAGCGTGTAAAATACACTAAACCAGATTTCTTCCCCGAGTAATTTAAATTTTAAACTGTTATTTGCATTAAAAAAGAAAAAAGAAAATGTCCCAAGGTGTCAAATTTTTGTCTCTATTAAGGAGTACAATTAGAAAAAAATTTTCAACACAAGTCGGCAATCCTTGGACACATTTTCTCCATAGGTTAACATTGAGGTGAGCGAATCCGAAGGGTTAGTACACAGCAGCCTTAATGTAGTAATTTAAGGAATATTTGATATGTAAAAACCTATAGGGGAACATTACACAAAATAAAATAAAAAATTACCAAATACTTCTAAATTTTTCGTATCATTTAGTGATGATGTATTCCAACTTAGAATGAAATTGTTTACACATTACTGACCTAAGTCGATTCAGTTAATTCAAAACTATTTAATTAAAATTAAATAGTTTTTGGAACTCCGGAAGTTTTGAGATGAATAAGATCTTGAGACCAGACATCTGACGTAGACGATTAAATAATAAAATTTAGGATATAACGATATAGTTAAGCCATTAATCAATTATGTTTAGACTCCAGTTCATTACAGGAAGAAATCGATTTATAAATTCCTATACACCTGTGTCATTAATTGAGGAAAGATGCATATGGTATAAGGCTATTGTGTAAGGCCCTATTGGATTCGCTCACTTCAATGTTATCTTATAGAGAAAATAATTACAAGATAAAAAAAACTTTTTATATACCATGTTTTTAAAATTTCTGTTGAATCATATAAACTTGACAATTCTATGTATTAATAGATACTTTTTAAATTTTTTTCATGAATTATCCCATCAGCGTGAAAGAAAATAAAGTTAATTGGAAGTTAACTTGCGTTTAACTTTTCGTTCCCGTCCCGGCTGATAGATGGCTGCACCAGTCTACAAAACAAAATTAACTGAAAAAGAATTCAATTCTGCTTAAATATGGCTAAAAGTATTAAAATAATGCATAGTCATCGTGTTCTGAGCTATTCTAAAAGTTTCAAATGTCTAGCTAGTCAGGAAGTTAGTTGAAAATCGATTGCAAGATTTGTACCGGACAAACGCGCACACATACAAACAAACAAGAAAGCGAGCTAATAAAAACATGGTAATAATGAGTCTTAAGGATTTCCAACTTGGATTGAAAGATTTTTCTTTTTGAATTGTACTCCTTAATACAGAAAAAAATACCCCTTGGGGCATTTTTCGTATTTTTTTTTTTAAATGCAAATAATATTTTTTAATTTAAATTATTGGGGAGAAAAATCTGGTATAATGTGTTTAAAACGCTAATAAATTCCTTTGGTGGAAGAAATTTATAAAATGTATCCTCTTGCAAGGTGAAGAAAAGTTCACGCTATCTAAATATACCATTTTTATGGGATTATAAGCATTTATGGAGTTGTAAATAGTAGACACATTTTCTCCGTAATTTAACACTGAGGCGAGAGAATCCAATAGGGTTAGTACACAGCAGGCATAAGATCCATACATACAAATGTCTGTCATTAGTTAAAGAAATATACATAAGGTTTTTAAGAGCACTCACCCGAATCACAACTGCCATCGCAACTAGTCCATTCGGTAAAATTGCTAGTGACGCAATCCACTGGACAAGGGACGTAACACTCACGTTTCCAGTCTGGTTTCTTCAAATAACTACACCTAGAGTTAGATAAAAAATATATATATTCCAAAAATGTTTACATTTTTTTGTTGAATGTTTACATTTAGAAAATGTACTACATTTACTAAAACAAACAAAAATACTTTCAACTCTTATTTTATTAATATAATTTTACTATATATATATATATGTGTGTGTGTGTGTGTGTTAAACAAATGGACAAAATAAGCGGCAACCAAGTACTATCCAAAAACAATATTGCCAAAAGCCAATTTTAAATAAAAATTCTGCCATAAGACTGTACAAAAGGCAATTCTCTTTAATGAAATAAGAAAAACATATACGAGTTGAAACTGAAAAACAAACATGATAGAAAACCAAGTTGACATTCATTACGCGCACGCGCGCGTGTGTGTGTGTGTGTGTGTGTGTGTGCACGCACGCACGAACTGACACACAAACCCAGTTAGGACGTAGGTGTTGATGTCGACGGTCGTATAGCAACTCACAACCATCGCAAACGTAATTAAAATTTGTTTTCATTTATAATTGTAAGAAAGAAGAACAAGTGTTGCTGAATTTAGACTTGCCACGGGACACGGCTGTTTGCCCAAATACCTTTTCAGGTTAGGTATTCTCGATAGCCCAAACTGTACTCTTTTTGGTATGGAAGTGCCTATGGATGCACAGTAGGGCGGAGCGTAAAAGAAAAGTTTTCGATTTTGTTTTTGTCCTAGTGCGGAAAAGTTGGGTATTGGTGGGTAGGTTACGTATGCAAAGTTTTGGGTAAAACAAAAAATATATTCCGTGTTAATTTCAGCAGTGATTTTAGCATATTTTTACCATACAGTTAAAAACGTGTATTTCCATTGTTTTGTATGCAGCTTTTCGCTTTTTTCTGAAATAAAATTCAGAAAAAAACCAGAATTCACCACAGAGAGGTGGCTGCATTGCGAGTTCCACCCGTGCCCACCCATCCACCCAACCATATCGGCACTTAACTCCTTTGCCCTTACAGTTATTCCGGTTTTACTCGGTACTCGCGTTTGGTTTCAAATGATGGCATAGCTTTTCTCGACTCTGTTCGGGTTCTAACTAAACCGTCAAGCTTATTTTCTCCACACACAGCCGTAGAAACCTCTGTTACTAGTTTCAAGAAATGTTCCAACATTTTGGGTGTGGCAAGGAAATTTTAGGCTTCCTAGGTGTTGAGCTACAGACTCTACAGTGGAAATCAAATTTCTCAAATCATCTTCTATCAATTGGTGGTTCCGTCAAATTACATTTCTGCCAATCAATAAGGTCTATATATGAAAATGCCTCGAAGTAGAGTGACGGAATGTTGTAGTGTCTGATTCTTTTCTTTTTTTTCCTTTCTTGCTCGTAAAATCCTACGTAGTCCACGTTCTCGAATGGACTGTCGTCTGTGATCATTGATAAGATTATTGCTTCCTGGTGGCCGAAATAGCCATTTCTCTGGATAATGGGATCGACCACAATCTTTAAATCGTTTTTAAGATAGCATGAGACGTTTATTGTCTTCCATAAATTTCGTGGACCATACGTGTAATATGGATTTAATTTGACTGTAAACCACATAGGTGGGTACACTTTCATGATGAACACTACCAGAGTTTGAAGTTAGTTTGAAGGCTCTGACAAGCTAATGTATAAACGCTTTATTCGATTTGCAGTTGTTAGCCAACGTGCATGAGACATTTTAACGGGGTGCTTTTGTGACAAACTTGATGAGCAGTTTCTATTTGTGACAGCTTGACAAATATCCCAAAGCTATCGCTTGTGTGTGCTAAGATCCTTTATGTCGATTTTCGGAAATTCGCTCAAAATGTCTACAAATCTCACAACTGGGAGGTTTTTACAATTTGCGAATGCTTTCCCAGTAGGACCAGAAAATGCATTAGGGCCACACGTTACACCATCCAAATGCTGCATTAAATGTCGAGTGGCAACTCATTTGCGTGTAACTGGCAGATAAACCAGTGCAAGGGTTTCCCAATGGCTTTCCCAGAAAGGCGAATCACGCCGATTTTGTAGCCAGTATTAACGATTGTTCCATCGCACCCTATTGCTACTAGTTGATGAATGTCAATATTCTTATTCTCCATGAATTGCAGCATCATTTGAGAAATTCTCAAAGCTGATGATGAGGTTAGTGTTATGTGTCCAAGGTACTTGCTTCCAGGTTCCTTAATCATTTTAACGTATTCTTTCAGGACTGTTTACTGGTACATCTTTCCCCCTACGCTCTCTTGCATTAGAGTTTTGTCCTTCCTTCCGTCAAAATAAAGTCCCTTCAGTGGTTCCAGATGTCTTTCATTTCCTTGCTGATATTTTTTCCCTCTCTCTTCTTATTTTATGTCTATCAATTACATTTAAAGTCTGTTTCGATAATCAGCCTCAAATCTTCCAAAACAGCGCTTGCAATGATGGCTCCAGCCCGATCTGAAACTCCTTTTTGTCACAAGCTATAGCTACTGCTGGGTATCGGCTTGATTGTAACGTCTTTTTTTCTTCAGATTGAGTCCTCCTGGATGTGGATGGGGGTTCAAGTAATCTGTGCCACTATCGAAGTTATGTGAATCCACGTCAGAATTTGGATCAGGAAATACGAGCCTAGATGGAGTAACAGATGGCGAAACGTTTATTTTAAGACTTACTGCTTCTGTTTCTTTCTGCTTCCTATCGGCTCGTTTCCTCAGCTTTTAGTTTCTTTTAAGTCAACTGCTCCTATGGACATTTGCCTAAGTGCTCGTTGGTCTATAAGAAAAGTTCTTTCCATTTCAGGGATCCTTTTATGCTTTGGGCAAGAACATTTGTTAAAAGAATCACACTTACATGAAGAAATATTGAACAATTTCTGCGAGTCTTTCACGGAGGTTTTAAGCTTCGTTTCTAAAGTTGTTGTGACAGTGTTTTCATGCCAAAATATTTCTTTACCTTTCTGCACGCAGTGTGTCAGCTGCTGCCTTCGAATGCTGCTGTCAGTTTCGAATTACCTCTCTATTTTTATTTAAGAACAAAATGACGAGTTGCATACAAAACAGTGGAAATACACATTTTTAACTGTATGGTAAAAATCTGCGAAAAATCACGGTCGAAATGGAGATGGAAGATATTTTATGTTTTTCCCAAAACTTTGCATACGTGACCTACCCACCAGTACCCAACTTTTCCGCACTAGGGCAAAAACGAAATCGAAAACTTTTTTTTTACGCTCCGCCCTAATGCACAGCTGGTAAGGACCTTTCGAAACCAAAAATTCCTACATTTTGACATGCTTTTTTCGATTCATCATAAACAAAAAACTTTTGCTTATTTTGATAAGAAATTTTTATAACTTGTGCAACACAATACTAGGTATAAAAAATTAAACCTATTTTTGCAATTAAATTGGTATATTTTTTTAGGTAACATAAAATATATACACATAATTAGAAAAAAAATTGACTTACCTCCTGTTTCCCGCAATATAACTTTTAAAAAATACACAATAGAACCTATATTCTTATATCAAATTATAGGTAAATATTGTCTTTATTCTCCAAAGCTCAAGTTTTAAAATCATATAATATTTCAATATTTTTAAAAATAAAAATTTCATACAATTTTAAAATTATTAAATTTTTATGATTTATCATGCTATAAAAAAAAAATGGTCCCATTATCTAAACTGAGCTTCAGAGAATAAAGATCCATGTGTATAACATATATGTAAAATTTCATAACTTTCCATTCATTTTTTTTAATCTTGCGGGAAAGTGTAAAAATCAGAAACTGAGAAAATCAAGTTTAAAAATTTGTTTTTGATTTTCAAGAATTTATTAAATATTTTTAACATTTAAAATGCATCCGCTTCATATATTTCACCTTCTAATTTTTTTAAATGCTCATGCACTGCTTTTTTTCTCCTTCGAATAGCTCTACGAGCCTCTAATGTTGTTAATTTACACTTAATCTCTGCTTTTTTTACTCGCAGAGAGTCTGCCTGCAAAGCAGTAGTGACAGAAAACTGCCCTATTTGACAACCAAGTTGTCTCAAAATATTTAGGCGACCTGCCATCCCTTCATTAAACATCACTATTGCTTCATTTGTAGCTATATCAGCTACTATTTTGGAAGAACCTGATGTTTTGGGGCAGTACTTCCAAACTGTGGAATTGAAAGACTCATTCGAATTTTGAGTCTTTCCACCCAAGCACTTCTTTAATAATTTAGGAGCAGATAATTCTGTGAAGATAGGTTTAATTTTCTCCATGACAGGGATAGGCACAACATTTTTGTGTTTGAACGAAGAAACACTTCCTGCCAATACAGCCTTCTGATAAACACACCATGAGGTAGCACCAGTCGGGCAGAAATAATGCATAGGTTCCTCGTCTGTTGATTTATAATGGCAATAAATGGCCCATATGGACTTGCGCATGTCTTGAACACAGTTGCTATTTCCTCGAATAGCATTACCATAATAGGTTGTAAATTTATCAATTATTTTATCTGTCAGGCGGTTTTTTCCACTCAAACTTTTCCCGTCTGACAACTTCTTGCCATGTTTCAAGAGTTTCAGTTTGCGGAGCCTAGTCCCCATACGTTTTTGTATGTGACCTACGCACTCAACTTTTTCTACTGCATAAGGAGCAACACTTTGAAGCTCTGGAAATGTCTTCGTGTCACCATCTCCGATATATTTCACATATTTTGCATTTCTCGCTGATATTGATCTTTAAAATATTTTCTTCATGCCGTCCACTTCCATTTTACCTGAAGAGCCGGAATGGTTTTTTACACAGTGTGGCTTATGGCGTACCTTCCACGCCTCATATGCTGTTCCTCATCTTTGTCCCTTCCACTTTTCACAGCGTTTGCAGTATGAAGATAAAACTTCAACATCTATAACTTTGCCGGTCACATCCCCAATGACACTACACACACCAATGCGAGACGTGTATGTCCACGAGTTTTCCACGATCCATCACCAGACACACACAATTCATCACTTTCAATCACACTCAGCTAAAATTTCTTCCTTTGCTGCTTTCTTCATCGAATTAACAGCTACTTCTGAACTGGCAGCTTTGATATTTTTCAAAATCCTATCATAGGACTTCTGAGATACAGGTTGTGGCATATCTATTGCAGTGCAAAAATTTTTAATGCCACACAAACCTAAACCCAGTGTGCGGCATGGAATATATAATTCTAACATTAACTTCATAACCATGATTACTGGATTTAACAACAGGTGAACTTTTGAAAGTAGATAAAGTACTACAGGAATTGCATTCAACATAGAATTCAGAAACTAATCCAAAAACAATTCTTTCTTTCAGTACTGCTTTGCACTTACAGTGAATACATACCAAGTAATTTGATAATTGAGATATCAAACTATCAATATTAATTAGTCTATAACCATTTTTATCATTAGAAACAGTTTTGTTTTCATCCACACAGTATTCTAAACGTAGTTTTTTAGCTGATGACGATGATAAACAAGAGTCAGCTGGATCCAAATTTTCATTTTGAATATGTTGATTAGCACAAAAATGACGTTTTTTCTTACGATAATCAGTAGACCTACGAGCAGCTTTACTCGACATTTTTATAACTAACACAAATTTAATAATATTATCAAGTAAAAATTAAAAATAATCTGATAATTTTCAGAAAAACTAGTACGAAACAAGGCAGTCAGACAGAGCGAACAAGCGTAGAACATGAGATAAACAATCGTAAATAAAACATGTGCACGATAAAGATGTGTTGAGTTGTTGAGTTCCTTTTCCAGTGCGGTTGAATAAAAGAAACACAGAGGTTAAAAAAATAGTTTAACATGGAAAATCCGTAGTTGCATTTCGCATCAAAACCAAAACTAAGGGACAGGCGGTTTGTTTACATTTTTTTAAAGGGCAAGACGCGACTAGCTTTTATGTTTTTAATCTCTGCGGGCGTAATTTTCGATCGAATTCGATGCGGTTTGCTTTAAAATGTTCCTAACATTCTGAATTATTTTTTTTAAATATTTTTGAAAAATCGAATTTTTGAAGGTACAAAGGTCCTTTCTCCAATTAACTTTAACTGGGTTTATGATTAAAATTTGATATCCTTGACTTTTCCAGGCTTTCAAGAAATTACATCAAGTCCTCGAGTTTCGCGGATTCGTAGATAAGTGGTCGTAATTTTGAACTTTTTTTTAACTCGTAGACACCAGTTGTTTCGCGCGTTTACAGTGTGCGCAGCCGTGTTGTGTTTGGCTCCAATATTGGCGTCAGTTGACAGCGAACTGTCATGTTTATTTGCGCGCAGTACTCAAGTTAGTTTTCGATACAAATTATAACATAAAACCCTTAAAAATCATGTCCAAAAAGCGTAAAAAGGAACAGACCATAAGCAGATATAAACAGAGAAATGTAATTACTATGGAAACTAAAGTTGAAATCATTAAACGACATTAAAAAGGTACAGTAAAACCTCGTTTATCCGGACTAACTGAGACCACAGGCAATCCGGACAATCGAAAATCCAGATAATCGGGGTAATAAGCAAAACAAAATCCTTAGCTAAGCAGACTAACCGTTTATTACGATAAAAATCTATGTTTTGTAACAAAATCACATAGTATTGCTTAGAAGACATTAAAAAATATAAAAATAACTTTAAGCATCATTTCTTAACAAAGAATTGGTTAAGTCTAGTAAAGCTTTCACAAACTCAAGGAAAAGAATTTTATTACCATATTTTATTGTACAATCTATGCAGGAACCGCACATAGAATCAAACTAAACTGCGAATATTTGGCGTACTTGTAGTTACGATCTTTCTATCATAGTTAAAAAATATTAACTAATGTCAACATTAAATAGAAATAATGCCTACAAATCTGATCTGGATCCACGAGGGACGGATATACGAGGTTTTACTGTAATAAGATCGTAGACATTGCATGTGTATACGGTCTGAATGCATCGAACGTTAGAACTGCGATAAAGGATACCAATCGGTTTATGCAACACGTGAAGAATTATGTTCCTATGCAATCGACGATAATTTCGAGGAAAAGAGGTGTTTCAGTAGAAACGATGGAGAAATTATTGATAATTTGGATTGAAGATCACCATCGCAAACGCATATCGATAAGTCTCAGATTGATACGAGAGAAAGAATTAAGTATTTTTGAAGATTTAAAGCATAAATGCGGTGATGATATCCATGATGGTAAATTTCAACTTACGCGCTTTCTACATACGCGGAATATACTAAAACGAATTAATCGCGTAAGTCTAGGACTTATTGTACTTAACATAGACGAGGAATGTGAGTAATAAACAAAGGTGTTTGATTGAAGACACTGTGACACAAAGAAGTCATAAAATTTAAGGAAAATATAAATTATTTCATGGTGATAGACTCTGAAAGCCATTTTTTGGTATCTATACTACGGTAGTATAGGTAGATAAAATGTAAATACTGGAAGAAATAAACACGGAGTTCATTTAAGGCTGCTGTGTACTAACCGTATTGGATTCGCTCACCTCAATGTGAACCTATGGAGAAAACGTGTCTACTATTGACAGCTACATAAATGCCAATAATCCAGTAAAAATGGTATTTTCAGATAGCCCGAACATTTCTGCAATTTGCAACAGGATTCATTTTAGAAATTTCGTCCACCAAAAGAATTGCTGAGCATTTAAAACACTTTAGACCAGATTTTTTCCCCGAAGAATTTAAATATTAAAATATTTGCATTGTCTTAAAACAACCAAAAATGTCCCAATGTGTAAAATTTCTTTCTCTGTTACGGAGTACAATTTAAAAAAATTAATGTCCTCGGGGACGGAAATAATACGATAGGAGATAACATAATTATATAAACAGAGAATTCTGAGTTTAGAACCCCCCCCCCCCGTATTTAAATTCTATTAATAAAAACAAAAGTATCTGAAAAGAGTAATTTCTTCTAGGAGCTTTTAGTTCCTTTTTTTCTCAAGAGATGGCTGCACCTATTTTAGGCAAAAAACAAAAGTGTTTTTCCAGTTAGCGAGACACGATAGAAACAAAATGCAGATATATAAGGGTGGATCAAATAAAAATGGAACAGGAGCCACAGAATGAAATGAGATACTTTATTTCAAACGTAAACTCCAAAGCTGCACAAGGACTTGTCCCACTCTTTCAACAAGCGGTTAATACCCTGTTCACAGAAGTCCTTTAGTTCATCGAGACTAGTTTCTAACATTGTCCATGACTTCGCTGTCCGAGTAAAAACGGCGACCTTTCAATGCCTTTTTTCAGTGGCCTAAAGATGCAAAGTCACATGGCGATAGATCCGGGCTATACGGTGGCTGTTGAAACACTAGCCACAGAAACTTCGCCATCGTGTTGAAGTAAGCACTTTCTGTGTAAAAGCGGTCATATGTGGCAGCGCGTTGTCTTGCAGGAAAACCGCTCCAGGGGACAACAGGCCAGGGTCTCTGGCCTTGATCGCTGCACGCAAATAGTACTGAGCAGCGTTGATCGTTTGACCACGGTTTAGAAACTCCAGGAGAAGCGGTTCTTCCTGGTGGAAAAAACACGTCAGCATGACTTTGCCACTACTCTGCACCATCTTTGGCTTCTTTCGCGCTACGGAGCTCGTATGTTTCCACTGTTGGCTTTGCCGTTTACTTTCTGGATGGAAGTGATGGCAACAAGGTTCATCACCAAATTCTGCCATAATTCTGTTCAGAAAATTGTCCTTAGCACGATATCTGAGAAGGTGCTGTAAAGGCTTACTGTTGCCGGCCAATACTGTTGGTCAACCGCCGGCGCATATCACGTGCTTCTGCGCGACTACCCAGGGATACCCTCTACCTGTACACAAGTTTGCGCCACACTCATGCAAAAATAAACCAAATTACAACAACCGTTCCGTTTTCATTTGATCCGCCGTTATACGCTCTGAGGAGAGAAATAACATGTTTTTCATGTAAGTTGTTTAATTCACGCGTGCTGTTTCAGGCGTGGAACACTTCAGTGAATGAATAAAATTAGATATTTAAAATGATTCTAGGTATCTTACAAAATTTTAGCAGCCAATGTCAGTATCAATGTAAGCAAAATACATCAACATAGAGTTCTCGCATGCATACTTCAAACCCAATTTTCCAACATAAATAATGCAATTAATATTCAAGAGTAATATATAATAAAAAGGGGGGGGGGTTAAACATGGATGTTATATTGGACACTTACATGCCCAGCAATTCCGTGGCATTCGATCCCTCTGTACAGACCACGTCCCGTTTCTGTATTCCTTTTCCACAGAATGAGCTGCTGATATCATTGCTTTTCCACGGCACGCAGGGTCCCCATTTGGACGTCTTCCATTTGTACGCACTGCAGCTGTACAGGTTACAGTCTTCTTCCTCTTTAATCTTGGAAGTGCACTGCCTTCCACCTAACAAAATCATTACACAATTTTAAGTGGAATATATTGAATGAGAGTGAACAAAGACTAGATTTAGGCGTTTACACTGTGCAAACGGCGCCCCTCCAAGGGTTAAAGGGTAAGCAAATCCTAAAGATGCAATAAAAATGTTACGCTGCCGTTACAAAAATGCAACGCAGGCTCAAAACCATGCAGTGAGATCTAAGTGATGTACAGCGTACACAGATGCGGAAGTGTAAGACATGAGGCAATATACGAGTTTACGCGAAAAATATTTTTTAAGCCATACCCCCTTATATAGATGCTTTTCAAGCTAGAGAAACGTGCATGGATCGGTATTAAGATGGCGCATGAACTAAAATCTAGAGAATATTTTTTGAAGTGTTTGGAAATCATGTTGGATTTAAATATTGAATATCAACTGATGGCATCGAAAATGGCATCATTTCATGGAGGTCACAAGGTGAAAATAAAGCAGCTAGTTCTAATCAAAGCGATATCGAAAATCGTCGCGAAGTATCGTGCATTCAATTTATACTTATATTAAAGGATATAGATACAACATGATTAATTCGCGAGCAGCGCAAAATTAAATGTTCTCCGAATTAATTACGAAAACGAATTGAAACAAAAACTGGAATCTCAACCGATTTATTTCCAAAGAAAGACTCACAGCGGTTGAGTATTTAAGTATCAATGAAAATATTTACAAACGGGAAAAACAGTAGATCAATACAAGAACGATAAAATATCTATGTTCGAGATTTTAAATACTACGAAACCAAGTTGTTATTGATTAAATTAATTATTATTTATTTCTCTGCTAAATGTCGCCAAGGTATAGCAAAATTACTCGTTTTATTGGAAATTCTGGCCACCTTGAAAAAGACAGAAACGCAAATCTGCCAAACTGATAACAATAGCCCTAAGTGATCTTAATCAATAATTATAAGAGCATTAGTTTTTCCAAGGATATATTAAACCAGTATATTCCTACCTATCTTTCCAGATGATATCCTCAGCAAATACTAAACTGGAGATACACAGTCTTTTAATTGGAAGTACACACTGCTGGCTATTAAATTTGCAACACCAGGAGATTTTAAATACTACGCAACCAAGTTGTAATTGATTAAATTAATTATTATTTATTTCTCTGCTAAATGTCGCCAAGGCATTGCAAAATTACTCGTTTTATTGAAAATTCTGGCCACCTTGAAAAAGACAGAAACGAAAATCTTCCAAACTGATAACAATAGCCCTAAGTGCTCTTAATCAATAATTAGAAGAATATTAGTTTTTCCAAAGAAATATTAAACCAGTATATTCCTAACTATCTTTTGAGATGATATCTTCAGCAAATACTAAACTGGAGATACACTGTCTTTTAATTGGAAGTACACACTGCTGGCTATTAAAATTGCAACACCAAGAAGGAAAGCAAATAACAAAACTTTACTTATTGTACGTATACAACATAGTAAGAAGATAACATTATTAAATTTGTAGGCAACTTGGGACCATACAAGGTCCGAAATTAGTACACATAGCTCTGCGTCTCGCAGCTAAAACGGCTCTAACCCGGTTAGGATTCGAGTGAACTAGGCTTGGAAAACAGATACAGTCAAGTCATTCCATGCTGCTTCAAGTCTATGCAACACTTCATCAATCGTAGTGGCTGGAGAGTGGTGGCGGCCCAGTCTCTCAGCAACCCATGACCAGATGTTTTCAGTGTGTGAGAGATCTGGAGAGCGGTGGCGGCCCAGTCTCTCAGCAACCCATGACCAGATGTTTTCAGTGTGTGAGAGATCTGGAGAACGTGCTGGCCAGGTCAACAGTCGAACGCCCTGTGTCGAAGTAGGTCAGGACACGCCGGGCAACATGCGGTCTTGCGTTACCATGTTCAGAGATGACGTCTCCGAGGCCTCGAAGATAGGGAACAGCCACCGGCCTTAAGATCTGGGAAATGTAACGCAGGCTGTTCAGATTACCAACGACGCGAACACGAAGTGTTCGTGTCGTGTACCCAATGGCTGCCGATACTATCACACCAGGTATGACGATATCGAATGCAAACAGGCCACGCGCGTTCTCCTCGTTGCCTCCAGACACGGATACGTCCATCATGATGCTGCACGCAGAACCGGGACTCGTATGAAAAGACGCAGTGGTGCCACCTGTATCAAGTTTTGTCGTTGGGCGCACCAATGTCACCGCGCGTCTTTATGCTGCAGTGTCAGGGGAAGCCGCAATAATGGTCGCTGTACAGACGGTCCATGCCGCTCCAGACGTTGTCGCACTGTCCGTGCGGATACGTGTCATGCTGCAAACAAACCCATTCCCTGATTCAACGTCCGTGATGTGGCTGTGCGATCCTGCAAGGCAGACCTAACAACATGCCCGTCCTCTCGGGTGTTAGTGGGAGACCGTTGAGATCCTGCATGATATTCAGTATGACCCTCCTGAACCCATCGATTCCCTATTCGCATGACAGTCGTTGGATTCCGACCAATGCGAGTAGCGATATTGCGGAACGATAAACCGCACTCTCGATAGGCCCCGATCCTGCCGCTATCGAATTCCGACACATTCTGGCAGCTGTTTCCCCTACTTATACGACACATAACACGATCTTCTCACACACAACCAACATTCAAATGTGATTTCCGAATGAGAAACCCGCTGCGTAACTTTCCTTTTTAATGGAATTTTAGATGCCGTTTCTCCCTCTTGCGTCGTTCGATTGAGCGTAAATGCTAATCATTTAAATATCCCTGCATCTTCTTCCTTTCATGCGAATTTGTCGTTTGTGTCATCACTCCTTCGTGGTTTTGCAATTCTAATGGCCAGCAGTGTACAAAGCCTAAGTGTAGAAGATAGTTAAGGCTGCTGTGTACTAAACCTATTGGACTCGCTCACCTCTATGTTAACCTATGAAAAAAATGCGTCTACTATATACAGTTACATATATGCTGATAATCCAGTGAAAATGGTATTTTCAGATTGCGTCAACTTTTCTGCACCTTGCAACAGGATTCATTTTATATATTTCGTCCACAAAAGGAATTTATCAGCGCTCAAAACACAAAACACCAGATATTTTTCCCGAAAAATTTAAGTTTAAAATATTATTTTCATTTTTTTTTACAAGAAAAATGTCGTAAGGTGTAAAATTTCTTTCTCTATTACGGAGTATAGAGCTTTAATTCTCTATAACTTATGTAAAGTGGGTGACTTAACGGAAGACGTGGGTTACAAGTTTGTCCTAAAGGAGAGTGTACCTTAATTGTTCGATAAGGATTAATTCTCCAATGGACTGAAAAATCTCTCCAAGTCAGCAATCCTCGGACTCATTTTCTCCATAGGTTAGCGTTGAAGTGAGCAAATCCAATAGAGTTAGTACACAGCAGCCTTAACTAATTAAATTAATAATACCTACGACTACCTACTATCCATTATGCACAATTCAACGTCAAAAACAATGAAAATGTACAAAGTAATTTTTATTAAACTGACACTACTCAGAGCCACATGTAGAGCGATCTACCAACCGGAATTCCACCAAAATTGATAAAGGGAGTAAGGACGACATGGGAAAGAGTTTCGGTGTAAAAAAATGTTTTAAAAGTCGCTGATAGGGGAAAATATGGCGCTGTTGTTGTCGGAGCACGCGAGAATTTCCGCAAAACGCAAGTAAATCATCAAAATGGATATTTATGACTACGTAGTCGACAGCAGCGCAAGGTTTTCGGACTTGTTTCGTGAATGTGAATAAATGCGTTTAATATATATAGCAAGTGTGAATAAATACATGAAATACGCAATAGGGCTATAAAGGTAAGCGGTGAATACCGAAAAAAGTTTTAATAAGCAGACAAATGAATAACAAAAAAATTTCACTGCGACACCGCTTTATGCAGAAAATTCACTTCTTCCTTCAATGTGACGACAGTCCTGGTGAACGACACATTGCATCCTGGACACTACGTTCTCAACGTCTGAGCGTAACATGTCACCAGGAATGTTCATCAAATTCCAGGTTATGTTGTCCTTTAGGGCCGCCAAGTTAGAAACACCACCAAGATACACCTTGGACTTTAAATAACCCCACAGAAAGAAGTCACTTGGGTTAGGTCCGGGGAGCGAGGTGGCTATGCCAGTGGGAAAAAATGGATTGATGACCCTTTCTTCTGTAAAGTGATGGCGAAACAGATTCCGCACTGATTTTTATGGCGAAAAATACTGGCGCTTCTGTCGACTACGTAGTCATGAATTTGCATTTTGATGTTTTACTTGCGTTTTATGCGAATTCTTGGGTGCGCCGGAAACAACAGCGCCAAATCTTCCCCTATCGGCGACTTTTGGAACTAATTTTTTTTTCCATGGAAACGCTTTCCCATGACGTCCTTAGTTCCTCTATAAATATTGGTGGAATTCCGACTGATAGATCGCGCTACAGGTGGCTCTGAGTAGTGTCAGTTTAATAATAATTACAAGATAAAAATAACTTTTTATACACCATGTTTTTAATCTCCTGTTGAAACATATAAAATTGACAATTCTATGTATTAATAAATACTTTTTTAAAATTTTTTTTAAGAATTATCCCATCAACTTGAAAGAAAATTAAGTTAATAGGAAGTTAACTTGCATTTAACTTTTCGTTCCAGTTCCGGCCGATAGATGGCCTCACCTGTCTACAAAACAAAATTAACTGAAAACAAATTCAATTTCTGCTTAAAGATGGCTAAAAGTATTAAATTAATGCATTGTCATCGTGTTCTGAGATATTCTAAAAGTTTCAAATGTCTAGCTAGTCGGGAAGTTCGTTAAAAATCGATTGCAAGATTTGTACTGGACAAACACACACACAAACAAACAAGAAAGCAAGTTAATAAAAACATGGTAATAAAAATCCCCAGTATATCCCTGAGGGTAAAAATTATGGAAGTATTCTTTACAGAGAGTTTCACACCGCGTAGCATATACCCACCCACTGATTGTTCATAAAACACTTAAAGAAAGTATATAAATGGATGTTAACAATTATTTCGGACTAAGCAGAAAAAAATATTACCTTCTCCAGCTATTGCCAATACAGTTCTGTTTCGGAAAAACATTCCAGACCTCTTGCCTGTGAAGCAACGCCGACTGCATTGCGACCAATGCGACCATTCAGACATGATGCAATCGTTCGGACAAGGGACCCTGCAGGTGTC
Source organism: Dolomedes plantarius (assembly GCA_907164885.2). NCBI lineage: Eukaryota > Metazoa > Arthropoda > Arachnida > Araneae > Dolomedidae > Dolomedes > Dolomedes plantarius. The sequence goes on along the minus strand of OU015503.1, from coordinate 49,592,302 downwards.
TCTAGTATCCATCAAAGGGACGTGCTGGTCGCACATGAGTTTATTCGTAGGCACCTGCAATGAATACTGTAATAATGGATTGGCATGGAGAAAGAAGGTTGCAACAGTTTTTTAAATACAAAGAAAGTAACACATTACACAATAACTCATGAAATAACTGAACATACAGTGCGAAATTACAGTCCGTAAAATAATGGTGGGGTTTTAAATGGTTACAAGTTGGTACCCGTCAACACATGGTGGCTGGAGGGTAAATAAATGCACTAATACACAAATTATTCTCAACACATCATTGCTAAATGCTGAATCATAATATTTAGAATAGATAAATTCACTTGAATAAAAAGTACAATAAAAATAAATAGGGTTACTCAAAAGCACGAAATAAACAATTTCCGTTATGTTTAATTCTATACCTCACAAACATAATTAAAAATAAAAAATGGCAGAGAGAGAGTTGGAGATATTCTTTACAATAAACAAATTAACGTCTTTATGCGGTCTCGTGCTTAGTGAGTATCTAAAGCCAGATTTAAACATGTCACTGAGCATGCGCAGAAAACAATTTTCAATTGTAAATTATAGCTAATTAACCTTTAGCTTGCGGAACCCATTCTTCAGATTCGGTCTTTAGAACTGGAAATTCCCTTTGTGAGAACGGCCATTAAGGGGGTTATATATATATATATATATATATATATATATATATATATATACACAGTGGAATCTCGATCTATCGTTTTCGAAGGGCTGGCTGAACTAAACGATGGATGCGGGAAAACGATAGATACGAGAACATACAAAAAAGTATTAACATTCCTTATATGTTTGATATCCCTAAAATATATTTACTCACATACATAAATGAATACATACCTTTAGTGTAATTGAAGGTTGTACTGAAATCCAAGATAATAATAATAAAAAAAGAAATACATGTAGATACACAGGAATTTTGATTGAAATTAAAGTATTTAACCTGAGTTAGTTTTTTTGGCAGTTTTCTCTCCACAAGTAAATAATATTTTTTCTGTGTTGCAAATTGCATTCCTCTCGGTATCGGTTATTGTGTGACAGTATAAAGAGAAGCGGCAGCCGTGAATCGTTTACAACTAGAACCATTCCATTGCACTGGATGGGGACCGACATAAGACCACCAGGAAGTTCTGCTTCCGGGTGAAACCCTCATCGGCGAGTTTAAAACTGCAGCAATCAAAAAGTTTTCACACCCTAGACCAAACACCAGGGCCCCTCCATTCAAAGGCCAAGAGAAAAGCAAGAGGACAGCAGGAACCTCTCAGGTCGTCTGACTGTGAGCCATTGCTGATAAGAACAGAAATATTGAGAAGTCGGAGAATTTGGAATGAGTTTCCGAAAATAGGATACTCCGGGGACTAAAGAATTAAGGAACACCAACGACGAACAAATAATGGGAGTGGAACGATTGAGCGAAACCAGGCTGAACGGGAGAGAACAAAAATACGAGACCGTGCATCTCAAATGTTCTGCTCATTGTTTAATTAGATCGTCACTCTAGCCCAATCCAGACATTTATATTTCAGGTTCTGTTATTATGAAAAATCGATTGATCCGATAAATTAACGAAAAGCTGCGATATTCTGAACGAATATTGCGGGAAAACGATGGATCGAGGAACGATCCATGCGGTCTGTTTTTTGCTTGTTTTCTGTGGAATTTATTCAGGACTGGGTGAAATAAACGATGCATAAGGGAAAACGGTCGTTCGGGGAACGATCGATCGAGATTCCACTGTATATATATATGTATATATATATATATATATATATATATATATATATATATATATATATTCATATTCAGTCCTGGGATACATGCTATCCCACCTCGTATGGAAAAGGTTAATAGAAATTGCGGTTACAAAAACCAAATTTGACACATCTATCGAAAAAAAATCTTTCGTTTCAGACAAAAATGAAGTAAATTGATGCAGTAAGTTTCTCTCGAGGACTGCCCAAAAAATCGGCTTAGCAACTTAAATATATAGATAGATTCGGAAGAAATCATTGTAGAGAGATGAAATATACGCCAAATTGAAGAGAAAAATCTCCAAGTTTCTTATCTTTTAAGCAGACATTGATGTGCGCTCCATTAGTTGCTCTGCAGACGTCAAGACGATATTCAGTCTCTTCCCATACACGGCAGAAAACATCGGGCTTAATAGACGAAACAGCGTCATTGATCCTTTCTTTTAAATGGTCGAGATTTCGGACATGAACACACTTGGATTTCACTTTCGGAATACTCTTGTGATTTTACATAACCCCAAAAATAGATATTCATGGTTGTAAGGTTTGTAGACCATGGGGGCCAGGCAATACACCCTTCTCGTCCATCTCGTCCATCGAAGAGAAAATGTTTCGTTAAAGAAATCCATGGCAAAATGTGGAAGAGCTCCGGCTAACTGGAAAATGGAATTCTGCAAAATTTTCCGTTGATAGTCCCGGAGTCTGTTGGAGTCTGCAGGTAAGGTTTCGCACACCTAAACTCCAAGTGTTTATCTTTCCTATAACGTATCACTCGTGTCTGCAACGTGATTCGTTGCCTAGCTACAGCCATTTGAAACCTCCCATTTCATTTTACGGACTCACTGTATTTAAAAAGATACCTCGAATCCGGTATATCCCCGTCTGATGACAATTTGTATACTGCGATCGACTGACTTTTCCCGCTCTAAAAAAGACTACGTTTGACTTACCACGTTCTAACAATAACTGCGCGATCGACTTTTGCTTTAAGTAAAGCATGCTGATGCAAATATTAATACTAATTTTTAATTTTACGGTTGATAAACGTTGGCTTTTAATTGTTTTCTTTGTTATATTTCAGTAATGTACAAGTTCAGTTCGATAATATCGCTCTACTTATTTTTAATTTTATGGATGCTAAGCGTTGGCTTCTGATTATTTTTTGTTGTTGTATTTCAGTACAGTAACAGATCAGTTCGATAATATCGTTCTATGCCGGAAAAATAATTTTTGCAAATATGATAAATCAACCACATAATTCTTCAAAAACGATGGCGAATAATTAATCACGGTTCTTGCTTTTTTTCTCAATTTTCGATCACCTCAGGGTGGTCCAAAATTATTGAGTGCATTTCATGTTTGGAAAAAAAAAGAAAAAAATGAGTTACAACAGATTTGCTTACATGGAACCACAAAACGCACGTTGTTTTTTCCTTTACCGTAGCCATTTGCCGACTGACGGAATTAACAATTTTATTTTTTGAAATATTGTCGCGGCATCTAACGGCTTAGGTGAAAGTTATTTAATGTTTAAAATTTTGTTATGTAAAGCTGTTATAAATTGCCTTTCCAAGAAAACAATAAAAATGTACATACCTCATTCTGTTCTGTTTTTTCAAACATGTAATGCGCTCAATAATTTTGGACCACCCTGTATATTACATTATATATATATATATATATATATATATATATATATATATATATATATATATGACCAGTTAGAAAGTTTGTTTAGAAAAATTAAACTTAAAATTTTGATAGTGTTTGTTTTACGATATATCTGTTGAACCAACAGAACTATTTGGAATATAACCCCCTTGCGTACGTAGGGCAGTTTACAAAATTATGAGTCCTCAGTAGTTATGAATATTTACTAAAAACCTTTACAAATAGCATTATAAATATTTATTTTATTAGATTTTCAATCTCTTTAAAATGCAAAAATACCTGTGTTTAAGAGTAATTTTTGCTACGAGAAAACAATTTAGAATTTTTTCTAAATTTTTGCTAAGCAGAATAAAGGAATGTTGTATGAAATCGCCTAGGGATTCCTTGCAAGGAATTTGTGAAATATTCTTTTAAAAATGTCAAAACATGAAAAATTGTACTTTCAGATAAACAGATTTTAAAGTACAGATATTCAGCATAGTAAGAATACACAGTTCAGCATGAAAATCTTTTACATGGCAATTTACTCGTCAATGAAACATGGGATTTGTGTTTGATTCTAAATGCTCGATGGAATATTTTAAACAAATAAAGTGAAAGCATACTCTTTACGAGACTATTGTGTCTCGGACACCTATTGACTATTATTGGCTGTGTAAGGAAATTTAATGGAAAATTTATGTGATTCGTACGTATTCGTACGTACATGATTCTACGTAAAAACAAAACTCATGAATTTCTTGATGAGGATTACAAGCCGCTGCGTGTTTTCTGCAGCTTTATTTTGACATTGCTGGATGGCGTATAAAGTTCTGAAAAGTGCTGAAATTTTATTTGTTTTGCGATTATACGTAGTTTGAGCCATAAGACAAAAAATTTGGCGCTTCATCAAAAAACGACTTACTGGGGATATAAGTGATATACTCTGGTTGTTCCCTGTGAGTTATGTTAATTATGATCGAAATAGCCACTGAAGTTTTGACTGATAATTTGTAATCAGATCGAAACGAAGGGTGTTGAACTAAGCACATGCAGATTATACGAGAGAAGTTACTTTATGGTAGAACTAGCATTATTGCCCGGCGTTGCCCGGGTAGATATATAGATATAAAATTTTTCATGCATTCCATCAAAAAAATATTGGACTGCACCCCCGCTCTTCATGTTCATCTGGCCAGTTGTGTTTATTTGGGGAGCCAGGGCCAAAGGTCATTCCCAAACCTCTTCCTCCCACGCATTGGAATTTGACCCCCCCGTCACCCCCCAAACCATCTCTCTTAACGCAGCTGGTTGTGATGAAGGGGCTCCACAGATGGTCGCGCACCTCTTAGAGGCACAAAAATCCTTAAAAAATTAATTAAAAAAAACTAATTAAGCCCTAAATTTCGTTTTTCCTGATTTAAGTTTCTCGGGTCCTAAACAATAACTGTGCCGAATTTGGTCCCGGTGGGTGAAACAGTCTATGATTGTATAGCGGACAAACAAACAGACGAGTACTTATATATATATATATAGATAATACGATTGAGGATTACACGCCGCTGCGAATTACATTTAAGAAATTACGGTATATCTTCCTTCATGACCAAAACGTGATAACAAAAACACAACGTAATACAAAAGAGATTTATGTACCCCGTCAAAGTTGACGCACGTGAAATCCCTGGTCTTTTTTCCCTTTCCGCAGGTGGCTTGGGGATCTAAAATGGTACATTCACTCCAATTGCCGTACTGCCAGTTGAAAATTTCGAGACCGTCGCACACGTCCAGTTCTTCTAAGTGGGGACAGGGCTTTCCTCCGTTACTTGGGCTGATTAGAATGTTCCTGACTCGAATTCGGTATCCTGAAAGTTAAAAAAAAAGGTTACTGAAAAATGATAATTTTTTCTTCAGATAAAACAAACAGGTCCCATGTAATTAACAATCTACTAAAATACAATTAAGAGTTAGTTAAAAAAAGTTACATGATTCTACACTTGATCTTCAAATCCTTTAAAGCAGGGGTCTCCAAACTTTTTAGACTAAGGGCCACAATAACTCCTCCACCAATTCCCCAGGGCCAAGCTCTACTTAGCTAGCTCATCACAACAACATACTGTATGATACCATGATACCAACTACATAATAGCATCATACCAACATAACATCTTACACTCACACAGTTTGATCAGTTGCATAAATTTGTCCGTAGCTTTTTTCCCGATTTCTGCACTGTTTATCTGGTGAAAAATACATTCTCCAAAATGATATATGCAAAAAAATATTTACAACTCAAAATTAAATCATGAACATTTGAAGTCGCTGCTTATAATTTCCACTAGTAAACTTGATCCACAACTGCAAACAATTGTCATTGGAAAGTTGCAGCTACATAAATCTCATTAATCATAATTATAATGTTCAATTTCATTATGTAAATTACTTATGTATGTCACTTATTGTAAGTTTTTAGGTAAGTTTTTCGATTTTAACTAAACTTATAATAACGTTTTAATTTATTTCAAGTTAAGTGGGGGGAGCACGCCCCCCCCCCCCCCGACGCTATGCCTATGACCAGAGCCTGTGGAATCGAGTCCCACTACAGATATGGGTGTGTGTAGACAGTCGGAATCCGCTTTAAGCTGTAGGTCCCGGTATAATTAGCCCTCGTGTAACACAAAATGACCCTAACGCTTTCAACCAAACCAAACTGAATTAAGGGGAGACATCACCTTTGCACTCGTACAAATACATCGATTTTACTACCAAGCTTAATGTGTTGTCAAACAGTTAATTTCTAATTCATTTAAACCATTTTTTAGGGTGAGTTGAACTAAGCTTATCTATTATGAAAAAAGAAGAATTGTTGGGAGATTATTAGAAATTATTTATGTAAAAAAAAAATTTAATGTTCTATAAATAATGAATTATAGGGCAATGCATTGCACGCATATTTTTTTAAACACTATAAGATATATATATATATATATATATATATATATATATATATATATATATATAATTATTTGTATAAATTCTATCCATAGGTTATATTTTAATCCACACCTAAAATAATTACCATATTTCACATAAAAATATTTCCTTAGGCAAATGTATTGTAACGTACAAGAAATGTAAAATTTTTCAAAAAAAAAATTGCTGTAAAAAATTTAGTACTATATACTTACCTAAATTTAGGCAGAAATTATACAAAGATACTAAATACACATGTATAAAAAATTTTAGCAATTTGTGACAATTAGTTTTGAAGAAATAGTGCGCACAAGTTTGAAAATAACAGTTTGTAGAAAAATCCATTTAAAGTTTAAAGTTTCAATAAATTACTTTACTATTATATATTTGGCTATAAAATTGGTTCTAATTGTAGCATCGACTTCATTTTATAAAAAAAGATTCCTTACATCCATTTCTTGAAAATTAAATAAAAATAAACATTGAGTTTTTTCAAAGTTTTAAGGTGACTTTCCCCTTTAAACTAGCCTAGCTCATTATTGCTACATTAAAACTCTAAGTATGCTTTTGGTATAATATTATTTTTCGTAAGTTTCGATAAAATGTATTGAAAAGGATTAACCACAAGAGGTTCTTTTGGATCATTTTCTTAGCGTTTATTTTAATATAATGCTTTCAAAAATTCCTCGACAGTGTTTTTTTCATGTTATTATCTAGGTATAATAAAACTAATTAACTGGAGCGTATTAATAGTCAATAATGAGGACGTCCTCAAATTATTGTCTTTTAAATAAGTGTAATAATTATAAATAAAAAAAATTATCATAATAAATAATAATCAAATATTTAATGTAACAAATGTTGTTTAATATGACATGAATCATTTAATATAAATAACAATATTTTAATTACCATAATTTTAAAAATGGATATTAATTTAAAATTATTATTTAGAGATAAATTTCAAATTAAAGTGCTGCCATCTATCAATTGAGATTAAATAAATCTCTTTTACTACGCAACCCTTTGAATTTCATAAATTCAGTGCTAACCTCTTTAGTAACTGTGTAGCTGTGTGTTCTTATGTAGCTGTGTACTTCTTGTGGCACCTTAATTTTTGCAACTAATAAAATGCTACTAATTTAACTAAAAACTCCCCTTCATTTTGGAGTAACATTGGCTTTAATTCTCTGTAACTTATGTAAAGTGGGTGACTTAACAGAAGACATGGGGTTAAAAGTTTGTCCCAAAGGAGGGTATAACTTAATTTTTCGATAAGTATTAACCCTCCAATGGTCTGATAAATATAACTAATTTAACTAAAAAAAACCTTCATTTTGGAGCAACATGAGAACTAGCTTTAATTCTCTATAATTTATGTAAAGTGGGTGACTTAACAGAAGACATGGGGTACAAGTTTGCCCCAAATGAGGGTGTACTTTAATTTTTCGATAAGGATTAATCCTCCAATGGCATAACAACTAATAAATACAACTAATTAAAAAACCCTTCATTTTGGAGCAACATTGGAATTAGCTTTAATTCTCTATAACTTATGTAAAGTGGGTGAATTAACGGAAGACGTGGGTTACAAGTTTGTCCTAAAGGAGAGTGTACCTTAATTGTTCGATAAGGATTAATCCTCCAATGGACTGATAAATACAACTAATTTAACTTTAAAAAAAACCTTCATTTTGGAGCAACATTGGAACTAGCTTTAATTCTCTATAACTTAGGAAAAGTGGGTGATTTAACTTGAGGCGGGAGACGTTTGCCCTAAAACAGGGTGTGCACTTCAATGTTAAGATGATGATCGAACAGGAAAGACTAGCGGGGGGGGGGGGGGGGGGGGGGGGGGGGACACAAAAATGTTTTTCATACTTGCATGCCTTTTTCATGATATTTCCCATAAAATGTCTTTATTTAATGATCAGTAAGGAAGTAAAACAAAAACGACTGTAATAGTTAGGTAATCGCTTCTACCTCACAGCTAGAATCAGCGTACATAGAACAGGTTTTAGCGGAGGCTTTTATTCCAAAAAATTTTTCTTCTTTTTTTAATGACTCATCTTACCTTGATTGCCGTTCCTTCAAGACTGAGATACTATGTATTTTATTCTTAGTAGTACAAATCCTTTTTATTATTTATTATTATTATTTGCTAATTATATAAATAATATAATTAATAATTTTATGCTATTATTTTAGTAATTATAATTCTTTAGTAATTATAACTGGGTTACGAGCACGGTAGTCAAAGTATTTTTATTATCAATAGTTAAAATTACCATTATCACCTATTATTAAATTTATTAAGATTTATGCATTATCCGACTGCTTTGCACTACAAAAGACTGATGAGTCATTGTAGACCATACTTTCGTGCCTTGACAGTATTTTCGTCCCGTGATGATTTAGTTGGTTTGGTTTGGAGCGCGACGGTCAACTTCTTGCTACACGAGGACTAATTAGACTGGGATCTACATTTTAAATCCGATTCCGAACAGCTACAAACAACCATGCCAACAGTGGGACTCGAACCCACAGGATCTGAACCGAATGTCAGCGCCCTAGCCATTCGGCCATCTTCTGGCCTTGACGATTCAGAGGGGAAAACCTCCGCAAACGCACGTTCCGTGCTAAAATACTCGACCAATTTCAAATTTTGGCCAAACTTAAAGCCATCTTCAGTTTCTGGTATTGCAATGACCTGACCATCCCCGACCGTGAATTCCACAAAGGCATGCGAACGTTGATATCTCAGCCGATTCATCTATGCCGCTGAGGTCACTTTAACGCTTAGCGTTACAATAGCTGTGGAGTAGGCGCCGATGATTAATTTCCATGAAGGAACTTCCTTTGAGATATTTTCCCCTTCCCGGACAAAAGACGATCCGGTAACAATCGGTCTGTAGACTCTTGGGAGCCAAGACGGACCACGTAGGCGGAACAGGGCGTGTTCGGCAACCTCCTCACAGAAATATCTAAAGGCGCATCTACACACAAGCGAATCAGCTCCCCTCGTCCCCTCTTCACACATTTTGGTGTCGATTTGTCCCCCCCCCCAACGAGGGGGAAGTATTTCATCGCTTTGACCATTCGTCATAAAACTGCTCTCCGGGGCGAGAATTTCAAATACGTACATGGATCTTGCAACCGAGGGCGGGGCTAACCGTAACGGCCAATGATCGCGAGCGCATGCTTTCTGTTTTCAAAAGCACTCCACGGTTTAATAGCGGATAATGAAAGTTTACCGATTGTCGTTAAAATTGTGTCCTCCACTGTTTTAAATGAAGATCACTTTGAATGTGAAGTAAGAGTGAATATTCAGAATGAAGAATCATCTTCAGCCTGGGTGAAAAATGTTTTCGGACTGTTAAACTGACAATTGTTTATATTTCAATCGGGTATTTATGGAGATTGTCAGAATTTAATTGAACCTTTTCAAAACATATCCAACATATTATACTTTTTTCAATAGTAATTCTTTTGTAGAGATTACTATTTATGATTGATTGATTTTAGAATGGTTCTTAGTGTTTTAAAATTTCTTGTGGAAGCAACATTTCAAAATGTAACATCTAATTTTAAAGATAATCAAGAAACTTTTACATTGAAAATTTTCTTCTGCCTCCTAAAATTGAATAATGTTGACAGAGAGTAGCTTTTTATTAAAAAATACATAAATTCGAAGTCTTTATTAGATATTAAAAAGGTGTGTTAATTTATTATTTATTTTTTTACACAGAAAAATACTAGATTTTCTTTCCAATTTATAAGCGAGAGAGAAAACTAACAAACGCTACACACAGGGTGAGTGACCAGATAAACAGAATATAAACAAACATAAAAGTTTCAAAGTCCAAATGCACGCGTAGTAAAGAACAAGTGCTCATTGGTTGTTACGGTTAGCCCCGCCTTCGGTTGCAAGATCCATGTACGTATTTGAAAGTCGCCTCCGGGGCGATCTGAGTACGAACCACAAAAGCATGAGGGACGTCATAAAACCTCCTCTCAGCAACGGGACCAATAAATCACTGCTTTCCTCTATACTTCGCTCTCTGTTTCGCGAATGTGTGCTTGCATTGTCAAAGAAATACATTCGACACTCGAGCGGGGTTGAGTAGTTGTCTGTTATTTTCCGAGATGTTAGGTGAGCCTGAATAGGAGGTCCCTGCAACAGACGCGTGCCTCGTCAGAACGGAGAGTCCAGCCAACTCATCATGAAATCGCGAACCCTAATGTTAATGTAATTTTAATATTATTTTGTACGGTGTACAGTTGCCTTATTTAGCCAAGAACATCAAATAAATGTGTTGGTTAATTTTAAAGGCTGTCAGTCTCATTTTAAGCAAAGTCCATACAGTATCTGTTGGACTAACCGCTCCAATCACATATTTCTTTCCGTTTGGGAGTAGGAAAGGTTTAAAATATATCTGTAAAATTTCCATTTAGAGATTTATGTTTCGTATTAAAGATAATATTTTTAAAACATATCCAATAACTCAAATCCCAAATAAAAAAAAAGAGTTAAATCAAAATAGACCCCCCCCCCCCCAAAAAAAAAAAATAAATAAATAAATAAAAATAAATAAATAAATAAATAAATAAATAAAAATATGGAGACTTGCGAGGAAAATTACCTAAATCCTTTTAGATATGATCCTGAAAAATTCCATTATGAGACAGATTTAAAATACAGCACAAGAACGTTGTATCACGAAAAGTATTGATTGCAGAAACATGGTTTTTGCATAATTTGATTCTAAAAGCTATAGAGTTATTATTCAGTGGAAAATTGAGATTTCGTTTAGATAATTTTGTACCTTTGATCCCTTTTAAAAACACATATATCGAAGAAAATTTAAGGTCGACAGCTTAAATATTTAACATGAACAATAAAGAAACTCGTGAAACTTTTCAGGTTACTGCCGTTAAAAAATCAATAACTAATTTCCTAAAAAAAATCGATGAAATTCCCTAGCAATTTTTCTACTTTGAGTTAACTGAATTAGTTATTCTGGACGAATACTGTAGTACACTATAATACTGCAAATACTATAGTACTATAGAAAGATGACTATAGTATGTAGTAGGCGAAGAATATAAATATTTGAGCTTTACTTTTAAGAATTTTGTATCTTGTATCACTTCCTAAAGCAAAAAATTAAAGAGAATTTAAGATCGATCGTTTATAGATTTTAAAGGAACAATTATGCCTTATTTTAGTCTCATTGCCCTAATATAAAACAATTTATTTCCTAAAATATCAACAAAATTTCCAGTAAATTTTTGTACTTTGATTTGAACTGAATTCATTACTGGGAATTAATACTGTGGTAAACGTAGTGCTACAAAGCTAAAACACTATTAAACGATCTCTAGACGTATGTATTAAGAGCAGAAAATAGATAATTTAGCTTTACTTTTGAGAACTTTGTATCTTCAATCCCTTTTAAAAATATAAAATTCAAAGATAATTTAAGATCCATAGTTCAACGATAACAAGAGCGTAATCACGAAACATTTAAATCTCACTGCCATAAAAAAACAATAATTTATTTCCTAAAATATCAACAAAATTTCCAGTAAACTTTTGTACTTTGATTTGAACTGAAGTCATCATTCGGAATTAATACTGTGGTAAACGTAGTGCTACAAAACTAAAACACTATTAAACGTTCTCTAGACGTATGTATTAAGCGCAGAAAATAGATAATTTAGCTTTACTTTTGAGAACTTTGTATCTTAAATCCCTTTTAAAAGCATAAAACTCAAAGAGAATTTAAGATCGATAGTTGAAAGATTTCAAGAGTATAATCATGAAACATTTAAGCCTCATTGTCATTAAAAAAAAAACAATAATTTATTGCCTGGAAAATCGACGAAATTCCGAAGCTTTTTTATGCTTTGATTTGCGCTGAATTCGTTATTCTGAAACTACTACAACCACTCATGCTAATTATCCTATCTGCAAACTTAATTACGCTTATAACTAAATTATGTTACATTACAGACCCGAGGGAGAAAACATTTTGCGCAACAACGTCGGTGTAATGCAGGAAATTATCATAGCTTTCCCTCCGAAAGCGTTTTAACTCATCAGCGTCGAGTTAATGCTCTGTAATACATGCGTTATGACAAAAGAGGTTGCATGGGTATATTTCGTAAAAGGAAAATGCGGGTCTTTTATGACTTGATGAAAAGGAATGACATTCTTGCCATTCTAATAAACAGGTAGTTAGCAGAACAAAAGGATACGGCGTTGCAGCGCGGATTTAAAATGAATATTATGCGACAGGCGTATCTGAATTTTGTGGAACTGAGCCTACGGGATTAAAATACACTTGTTATAATGGACGATAGGCACAATTATTTACAGAAATGCATGGCAAAGTTTGCATTTACACCATTAATTCGGCCTGGATTAATATATTTATGCATTATTTTTAGTAATATTCCATTCGTATAGTCATTATTAAAATTAGGCAAAAGAACTATTCCCTTTCATTTCAAATTTCCCTGCTGCCACCTGTTGGTCGCAAGAGAAATCTTTTTTTTTACGGCAGGCAATTTTATTTTTTTTAAAATCGAGTTAACTGGATCATGGGACTTTAAACAGGAGAAAAAGAGATCGGAATAATCAAACATTTTTCGAAAAAGGCCAAATAAATTAAAATTGTTCTCTTCAGATGCTTTTTCTCAATAGCAGTTCCAATCACAATTGTACAACATTACATAACCTAGTTTAAAATCCAAACTATACAACATTACATAACCTACTTTCAAATCCAAACTATACAACATTACATAACCTACTTTCAAATCCAACATTACAGAACCTAATTTCAAATCCAAACTATACAACATTACATAACCTACTTTCAAATCCAGCATTACAGAACCTAATTTCAAATCCAAACTATACAACATTACATAACCTACTTTTAAATCCAAACTATACAACATTACATAACCTACTTTCAAATACAAACTATACAACATTACATAACCTACTTTCAAATCCAAACCCTAAGTTTTCTTTCTATCTTTTTCTTATACCCCTAGTAGGGCTTAGTGGAGCGGCACGTGATTTTCCCCTTCCTATTCAGAACCCAGGGGCTGGAGTCCAACTTCTGCCCAGGACCACCACAATTTAGAGCTAGCATTCCCAGGGGCGACATCTGGGGAGCTAGCGTCATTCTCCTACATCTAGAAACCCTAGAGGGACTTTACGGCCCCACAGATTTTAACGCGCCCATAAAGCTAAATGTTGGAAGTCACTTTTTCATTGACCCCCAATACATTGAGGTATTTCAAAAATTTAAAACAGTAAGTAAGATTTAAGGCCCCCCCCCCCAGCCAAAAACATACGATGAGTGCTTCATCCTTAGAAAATTCAGAAGCGGCTATATAAAATTTTCTTAAAATTCTATTTAAAATTAGAGCAGATAAAAGTAGTGTTCCGCAACGATAAAGACTGAAAAATTCAAAATCTCCACCGCAAAAAAAAAAAAATAATAAAATAAAATTAATATTTCTAGGAAATTTCTCTCAAATTCTAGGTATTTTCAGTGCACTGGAATTTGAAAATAAAATTTAGGAAGTTTTACGAGCTATCCAAGACCCGCTGAGAAACTAATTTATTTCAGTCTGAACCGTATGTTGATGTACAAGGAAATGTAATTTTTATAATATTTACACTTTATTTACAACATACTAATCATATTGCTAATTGCCTCTAGCTAAGCGAAAAACATCGCCGCAGCTAGCAAAGAGGACCGAAACGCGCGAACATAAACAGACAGTGTTGCCAATCCAAAACAGAGAAATTTTGGTGGCGAAAATATTTATGTACATGGAGTCACCACAAGTCAAAGAAGTACTTTATTACTGAGTGTGACTATACCCGGATATTTCACTGCCATTCCGTTAAAAAGCGAAAGACGTATTCCTATTACTATGAATGAAGAGGTGTAACGTGTAAAAAAATGTATAATAATGAATCCAAAGTCATACATTTCGTACTACTCGCACTTTAAATAAGCTGATTATTCACTACTGTTATTCCGTTAAAATGAAAGAGATGTATCCCTATTCCTATGAATGAAAAAGAGTAACGTGCAAAAAATATGTAACAGTAAATCGAAATTCATACATTTGGCACTATCTGTACTATAGCAGATGATTCATGACTATCACTCCGTTTAAATGCGGGAAATATATATCTCTCTTCCTATGAATGAAAAAGTGTAACGTAATGAAAAAAAGGTAACAGTAAATCCAAAGTCACACATTTGGCGCTATCTGTACTGTAAATAAGCTGATTATTCACTACTGTCACTCCGTTAAAATGCGAGAGATATGTCTCTATTCCTATGAATGAAAAAGTGTAACGTAATGAAAAAAAGGTAACAGTAAATCCAAAGTCACACATTTGGCGCTATTTGTACTGTAAATAAGCTGATTATTCACTACTGTCACTCCGTTAAAATGCGAGAGATATGTCTCTATTCCTATGAATGAAAAAGTGTAACGTATTAAAAAAAGTAACAGCAAATCCAAAGTCATACATTTGGCGCTATTTGTACTGTAAATAAGCTGATTATTCACTACTGTCACTCCGTTAAAATGCGAAAGATATATTTCTATTCCTATGAATGAAAAGGTGTAACGTATAAAAAGAAGTAACAGTAAATCAAAATTCATACATTTGGCACTATTTGTACCGTAAATAAGCTGATTATTCCCGACTGTCACTCCGTTAAAATGCGAGAGATATATCTCTATTGTTATGAATGAAAAAGTATAACGTATTAAAAAAAGTAACAGTAAATCCAAAGTCGTACATTTGGCCCGATTTGTATTGTAAATAAGCTGATTATTCACAACTGTCACCCACTTAAAACGCGAGAGATATACCTCCATTCATATGAATGAAAAAGTGTAACGTATTAAAAAAACGTAACAGTAAACCCAAAGTCATACATTTGGTACTATTTGTACAGAAAATAAGCTGATTATTTACTACTGTCACTCCGTTAAAATGCGAGAGATGTAACCCTATTCCTATGAATGAAGAAGTGTAACGCGTAAAAAAAATATGTAACAGTAAATTCAAAGTCATACATCTGGCACTACTTGTATTGTAAATAAGCTGCTTATTCACTACTGTCACTCCGATAAAAATCGAGAGGTGTATCTCTATTCCTATGAATGAAAAGGAGTAACGTGTAAAAAAATGTAACAGTAAATCGAAATTCATACATTTGTAACATTTCACGCTCTAAATACAGAGGCTGTTCGCACATTTTTTAGACGATTTTGGTAAGCGATAATAAAAAATCGTTTACTGCAAAAGAAATAATT
Source organism: Dolomedes plantarius (assembly GCA_907164885.2). Taxonomy (NCBI): domain Eukaryota; kingdom Metazoa; phylum Arthropoda; class Arachnida; order Araneae; family Dolomedidae; genus Dolomedes; species Dolomedes plantarius. The sequence goes on along the minus strand of OU015503.1, from coordinate 49,576,523 downwards.
GCAATTGTACTATGTTTTTAAAAGTCAAAATTATCGTCTCCGGCTTGAAAGTTTTGTTTTTATTCAAAATGGCGTTTTTAAAAAAGCAGTGGTTCAAAGGCTACATTTATGCTCTTTCCGAAGAGAAATATGCATACTCTGTTATCCAAAAACGATGTGAGAGTCATGGTTTTGTGATATCTAAAGCGTCGATAGGTAATATCGTCAACAAGAAAGGAAAAAAACGTCAAATTGGAGCCTCAAGTGGGACAAAAATTCCAAACAAGTATCCAAGGTAAAAACGGACATCTTCGACTATTGCAAAGGTACGTTGTTTAATGTTAAAAGAAAATCCCCCTAGTCAAAGGACAGTTGCAAAATCATTAAAATGCTCGGTGTGCACTGTAAACAAAATGATAAACGTTGATTTAAATGTTAAGAAAGCGAAAAAACGCAATGTGCATCGTCTTCTTCCACATCATATCGCTGAACGCAGGACACGCTGCAGAATTCTACATGAGAAACACTTATCCAAAGAAAAATGGAAAACAATTGTCACAATAGATGAATCATGGGTGTATTTAAATGATTGCAACAAAAAAAAAGCCATTTATTATCATAAAAGGGGGGAAAAAATTTAAGTACATGGTTGAAAGAATCGAAAGAAAGTTTTTCTAAGGGATTCATGATTGTTGCTGGTTTTTCTTATAATGGCAAGTTAAAAATAAAGAGAGTGGAAAAAAATGTCAAGATTAACTCCAAATACTACCAGGAACATATTTTATCGCCAATTTTTCTGAATGAAATACCATCGCTTTACCCACAGTGCCATCAATCTGTGAGACTCCATCAGGACAAAGTTAGCAGTCACACATCAAAATCCACTGCAAATTTCCTAAAAGAAATGGAACAAAAAACTGGTATCAAGGCCATACCCTTCACTGATATCCCTACTAAATCTCCCGATGTATCACCTATGGATTTTTGTGCTTTCGGACTTTTTAAATCTGCATTATCCAAATGTCGTCCCAAAACCCTTACAGGACTCTGGAAAGCTGTTCAGGAGGAATGGGGTAGAATACCTCTTCTGACACTTCAAAAGGCATTATTATCCTGGAAATTGCGGTGTCGAAAGATAGTTCAGAATAAGGGATGTAAAATAGAACATTTAAAACACAAGAATTTTATGTAATTTAGTTTTGTGAATACAATATACATCGTCTAAAAAATGTGTGAACAGCCTCTGTAAGCTGAATATTCATTGCGACGAAATATTTAGGGTAAAATAAAACTTTAAAGAACCTAAATGTATTGCACTCACATTAATGCTAATCATTTAAAATAAACAAAAAATAGACTGTTTTCCTCTTCCGCTTAATTTTCAATGCTTCATTGGAACCAGTTGCAAAAAAGATACCCAGATGGTATTTTTTTGATAAAACTTCAAAGGATACTAACGGAAGAAAAATCTTAGAATCTCCACCAAAACACTCGTATAATACTTTCGATATGCATATATTTAGCAAGTTTTCAATTGAATTTCGAAAAATATTTTGACTTTCAGAGGATGTTGTAGGAATATATATAATAAATTTTGGTCTCTAAAATTTTAGGTGTTCCGCTGTTTTACAAGCACGAGAAATGAGATATCAAACACCAGTTTATGATATTTTTGAGGCAGTGTTTTTGCTTAAATGGCGAAAAGAGATTGCCAGGTATCTTGATTTCAGCAGTTTATAACGTTCTGAAATCCATTATACTTGTTCTTATTAGAGATCGACTATTTATTGTTGCTTCATATTTATTTTAAGCCTGTTATTCAGACAGGTGAATAGAATGAAGACCCAGATTTATTCAAAGATAATCCACTTAACTTAAGATACACCTTTGAAACGTCCTTTTTGATCAAAAAATCGCTTTTCCAATTATACAATAATATCAAAGCCTAATCTTTTATCTTTCTAATTCTATTTGAATTATGTTTTTATCTTAACTAAGAGCCAAGTAAAAGCTATTTTAACAACAGTTGTCAAAGAATTTTATAACCGGAAGAAGCTTTTTCTGAAAGTGAATTTTTTCATCATTTTTGTTTACGCAAAATATCCTACAGCAAAAAGTTATTCATAAAATGCCTTAAAATTTTGAACAGTTGCTCTTCAGATGTTCATAAAGGAAATACATTACGCTCATCTCTCTCTCTCTCTCTCTCTCTCTCTCTCTCTATATATATATATATATATATATATATATATATATATATATATATATATATATATATATATATATATATATATATATATATAACTGTTCCGTGACTGATTGACAGATAACGCACAGACCAAACCGCTGGAACTAAGGGATGAAGTTTTGCAAGGCGATTCTTCTTATAGTGTAGGGGTTCACTAAGAAATATTTTTTGAAAAATTTTTAATACGTTTTTTTTTAATTAAATTCTTAAGCTGTTTTTGTAACTTCTTTTAAGATGACATTTAAATAATAAACTGAGAGTTATAAAATTTATATCACGAGAAAGATCATAAAAATGACTTTAAAATGAAATCTTTTTCGAATATTTACCTCCATTTTCTGATTTTTGGTGAATTTTTAAAGATTAATTTTTAGAATTTAATTTATTAAATGCTGATTACGTGATTTCTTTTCTTTTTGTGATACTTTAAATTAATTTTGCACCACATCATAACAACGAAATAAACTGACAAAAAAATTAAAATACAATAAAAGGTAAAATTTAACCACTAGACTAATTGAGATGGACGTTCTTTAATAATTTAATTCAAATTAGTATGTTTTATGGCTACTAAATTAAATCTATATATAAAACTGCAATTTCCCCTCAAAGTATGCTTCACCAAAACGATGAATAAGCCTCAAGACCAAGCTTTAAAATATGCTGGCGTAGATGTAAGAGAAAATTGTTTCTCCCACTGTCAGTTTTACGTAGCTTTTTTACGTGTGTAACTTAAGCGGAGTTGCCATTATAAATTGGTTAAATAGATAGTTTAGGATTGCGAATTGTAAAGGGAAAAAAATCGGCTTGGTAGTGTCCGAGTAAGTCGTTCACCCTGTGTTACCATATTAAAGCAGAGGTATTAGTAGAAAATATCACATATATATATATATATATATATATATATATATTATATATATATATATATATATATATATATATATATATATATATATATATCAGAGATTTTTTAGAGGTTAGAAATTAAAGGGTTAAAAAAGGTGTTTTTCTATAGGAAATTGGGATTAAAGCGTTAAATGCCAGATTATTCACATTTGATAACGCAACGCGGGAAGGAAAATGAAAAACAGTGGGGCGAATTACAAGACTCATCGCCGGTGTTGACGTCAGAGAGCTATTTTTAGAGTTTCGTGCGAAAATTAACTGCAGACTAGGCAAAGAACATTGGGGAACTTTCGGGGCAGCGTAAGCAGATCATTTAAGGCGGGTTTGAAACAAAGAAATAACTTTAGAGATGATGTAGACTTCAACGGGGAAGGTCGCCGTTTGACGGCCTATGAGACTGAATGGAACGGGAGTAAATTGATTTGAATGGAATAGGGATTTTAATTGGTAGAAATTGAGTGCTATAGATAATTAGTGGAACGGTTAGTTTTAACTTGGAGTCGAGAGTTTTTATGTGGAGAAATAAAACAATGTTTCAAAAAGCTTAAGGACTTGTTTTTATCCCACTAGAGCTACATCAACTAGAATATGATGACTGACTGCACATTGAAGAATTAGTATTCCGGCCTTCAACTGCTACTTTATGGGGTAATTTGGGGAAATGGAGGTTTTAAAGAGGGGCTTCTGCACTCTTCTTACCACAGTATTCCAAGGTTTAGGTAAAAAACATCAGGTATAGAAATGACTGAATATTTATAGATGCATTTAATTCTTGGTTATTGCATAATTATTGAACAAGATTACTTATGACTATGGATAGAGGTTTGAAAGTAAGAGAAATTTCCATATTTACGACATTTTTTGACTGCTAAATTTTATAGATAATACTAAAATCTACATCAGCTTTATAAAACTTAATTCCAAACAAATATTTCGAAGCACACCAATAAAATACTCCTTGCGTGTCTCCACAATTTCATAAACTTTGAAAAGAAGCAGAGTAATAAATCATTTTCAATCTCGCACTCGTACGTAGATGAATTTACTTGAGAACATTCTTTTAGAATTGCTTGCCAAAAGAAATAGAAAATTTCCGCGAAGAAGAAAAAAAAAAAAAGATACAAATTTCTAGGAACGGAACGATATGCATCATACTTTAAATCCTTGTTAAGACTCGCTCCACCAAAACACACGGTATATATGCTTTCAATAAGAATTCATTTTTTGGCTGGCTCGCAAAAGCGGTAAGGGAATACATTTTTGTGCCTTCCTATAAAAGTAGCTTGGAGATATGCCGAAAAGTGTAAGCACGTATTATCAAAAATTCCGCCACATTTTCGTAAATGAGCCTGGCATCGAAAGGAGACGCCGATATTTCCGAATAAAGAATAAAATGGAATTTAATTTGGTATACGGGGAATAAAAATTGAATTCTGTAAACTGGAGTTTCATGTGTATATTTCAGATAACAAGCCGACGTACAGTTTCTTTGCTGATAAGGTGCAATGCATTGATAGACTAGATGAATACCCGTGCTCCGCTACGGAGTACATTTTAAGATAATTGCAATGAAAAAATAATAAAATTGCTTTTTAGAGGATTTCCTTATAAACAATATTTTTTGTTTCTTCATTGGGCGGAACTAATAATACCAGGCTCGTAGAATAAGTGTACGCAGAAAAAATTATCAGTTTTTAAAGTTCTCTCCAAATATGTAACATTTATGTAATTTCATGAAAAAAATACATCGATTTCAACATTTTCAAACATGGCCGAATTTCATTACGGATGTCATACCGGAAACTGTCTACACGGAATTGTACCGCCGACCGACCGACCGACAAAGTATGTCTTTTATTGATATATATATATATATATATATATATATATATATATATATATATATATATATACCCCTATATTCAATTCCAATTCTCAATCGCCTTGGACGATCGAGCTGATTTTCACTTCCAATTTTAAGAACAAAGGAAATTACGTAGCGTCCCTTTAAAAATATAATTTTGTGCGCATATAATACGTCACCTCTGACACGAGAGTCAGAGTTGACCAATTAGTATTCCTTTTCAAGATCACATGACGAGCCACTTCAAAAAGTCTATAAGAGGCTCTGCGTCATGTAGATGTGTGCACTCATTGGATTTCTGTCGTCATGTAAAAATGTAGCAGTTGATACAAAATAAAAGTTTGTTGAGAATTTTGGTGTGTGTTGTGTGTCCGGGGTTTGAGAGGCTTGACGGGCCAGTTCTATATAACTACTTTCGAGATATCGAAGAACGTAACCGGCCAACGACATTGTATGCGGGAATCGAATTTGAACTCCTGTGACGCACGGCCGGGTGGCATATTCAACTGTTTCGCCTTCACTCCTCACCCCCGTGTCCGTGTCGTTACATATATATATATATATATATATGTGTGTGTTTGTGTGTGTGTGTGAATAAATATAACTTGGCAGCAAAATGAGGCTAATGCTAAAATGTTAAAAAATGTGAGCATACACTGCATTTAAACTAGCAGATATTAGACTATTTGACAGCTGTTTCATTTAAATTCCTGTCTTTAAATTGATTAAGAAAAGATTTGGAATAATATTTTTGATCGAAAAAAGCATAGCGAGAACAATGATAGATTTTCAACGACATAAAAATTCTAGAGTTCGTAAACTTTTATACAAAAAATAACGGAATATGAATATTTTTAGCTTATTTTTAAGATAGTGAAAACTTATATTTAAAGATTTATTCCCAGAGGTAGAGACAAATATGGAAGAAACAGTGTCAGTTTTATCAACAAAGAATTTCTCCTACACTACGCAAACCAGTCACGTGACACCATGGGCTCGCTTCATGAATTTTTATACTGAAAAATTGAGTGAAACTTTAAATGACAAACACGTGATGTGTTTTCATAGTAAAAGATTCACGATAGAAAATATTTCAAAGATTTCGACTCTAAACGAAAATTCTGAAGACAGCTTCACGTAAATAGAAGAAAGGGCTGCTATACATAATATCACACATATAACCTAGGGAGGAATTTCCGAAATAACATTTTGAAGATGATAAATCCTGAAAAAAACTGCTTAAAATACACAGCATAAAATTGTTGGAACTGTCTTTGTAATGATGGCAAAACACAAGCGGTTGTATTACATAAATCTAGCAGAACTAAAGTATGTTTCAAGCCAGAAAAATATACTATTTTTGGGGAACTATATATCATGGACTTCCAGTTTAAAGAAAATAGAACAAAGAAATGCTGTATAAAAGATCATATACATACTTTGCGAGGAATTTGAGGTATATCACTTTAAACATGACAATTCATGAAAGACTGCATAAACGGCACAGCATAAAATTGTTGGATCCGTCATTATAATGATCGTAGAAATAATCGATTCTGTTATTTAAATCTAAAAGCTCTAAAGTATGTTTTAAGACGAGAGAAAAGGAATTTTGGAGGGAATGTATTTCAGAGAGTTCCAATTCGAGGAAATAGAACAAAGGAATGCCGCACAAAAAATCATAAAGATACTTGCGAGGAATGTATAATTTTTTTTAGATGACATTCATAAAAACTTGCATAAACGGCACACCATAAAATTATTGATTAAATTAATTGCAGAAATACCAGGTTTCAATTATTTAAATCTAAAGCACTGAAGCATGTTTTAAACTGATAAAAATATATACTTTTTTCGGAATTGTATGTCATGGACTTCCAGTTTAAATGATATACCGGGTGTCCGAAAAGTATGGCTACACTTTCAAAAATGAATTAAAAATAAACAAACGAAGATTTTCACTTACGGTTTTTTTATGTTCCATAAAGGAAAGATTTAAGTTTATGTTTAATGAAATGTAAACTAGATGGCACTACATCCACGTTTTGCAACATTCTGCATACCGTACTGGAGGAAGCTAGAGACAGCCCTAAAGCAAACGTGTGGTGCGGTTTACTGCACGATCGAATTATTAGGCCTTTTTTCTTTTCCGAAGAAACTGTCCTCTATGACAATTACCTTGATATGCTTGTAATTTTCGCATTTCTTCAAGTAGAGGACTTGCAACCCAATATCATTTTCCAGCAGGATGGGGCACCACCACACTGGAGTTTTGAAGTTCGAAAGGTTTCAGAAAAAAAGTTCCCCGGGCTATGGATAGGAAGAGGAGGTCCAATACCGTGGCCACCTAGATCTCCAGACATAACACCTTTGGACTTCTTTTTATGGGGATATGTGAAAAACAATGTTTACCAACCTCCAATTTGTGACACTGATGAACTGAAAAGTTGAATTACAGCGGCTATTCAGAGTGTTGCTCCTGCAATTCTTCATAGAACGTGGCGAGAAATCTCGTATAGACCCGATGTGTTGAGCTCGACTAATGGTGCGCATATTGAAATCGTGGTATAAAACAATCGTGATATAAAGCAACCGTGGAATAAAGCATTGCAAAAAAAATCTTTGATATTTTCCTTATGGAACATAAAAAAACTGAAAGTGAAAATCTTTGTTTATTTTTAATTCATTTTTGAAAGTGTAGCCATACTTTTCGGACACCCTATATAACTACGTTGTACAAAATATCATAGTGATAGCTATCAAGGAATTTCAGATGTATCAGTTTAAAGATGACAAATGATGAAAAATTCGAAAAACAGACCAGCGTAAAATTGTTGGATCGGTATTTATAATGTTAGCTGCTATTCAAATAATAGAAAAAAGCGGTTTCTATTATTTAAATGTAAAAGAACTTAAGGATGTTTGAAGTCGAGAAAATAAAACTGCACTTTTTTTTTTGAAATTGTATGTTCTGGACTTCCAGTTTAAAGAAAATAGAGCTAAGGAATGGTGTAAAAAATATGATTGTGGTACATAGCATGGAATTTATCATTTTAAAGATCGGAAATCATGAAAAATTGCATAAACAGATGAGCGTAAAATAGTTGAATTCGTATTTATAATATACGAGTACACAAGAGGTTTCTATCATTTAAATTTAAAAACACTCAGACATAAGCTCAGGAAATGAAAAACTCTTTTTTGAGAACTGTATGTCTCCGACTTCTTTAAGTTGTGTTACCGATGGCAATTGAAATGTATTTTGCTTACAGAGAGTTAGTCGAGAAATAATGCATATTCCAAAGATTTTTCTTACAGTTGTTGTTGAGGAGAAGGGTTAAATGTTATAGGAATACTCCATTGACGGTACAATTTAGTGGTCACTGTTTGAAGTCCGGAGTTACTAGGTTTAATTACAACACTTAAGGCTGATGGTCATAATACAAACGTTCGACAGTCGAGTGAAACACCAATGCACGGTTAAAAATAAATATACAACAAATGTATATATATATATATATATATATATGTCGGATTTGTCTTCACGCCCAATCCTATTAACACATTATTCCAAACATCCTGAAAATCATCTTGCAGTCCATGGTCCAGTGGCGAGGACACTCATAACTTAATAAATTTCATCAGTGCAGTCAAGGTGTTGACACGATTAGCCAGAAACCAGTCTAGTTGACTTTCCTAACTATCTTTATTAACTCATAATTAATTACCCAGCTCCATAATTAAAATAAATTGATTCCCATCCCTTCCCAAAACGCGTACCGCCAAGCGGCGCGTCCTATCATTTCCTAATTCCCCATAGCTCTGCAGATTTCCTTTGTTTCAACCTTAAAAACCAACCCTTAGTGACGCTCATTACTTTTTCGTGTCGTCATAACGTACATGCTCTTTTGCTAACAATGCACTTTCTTAGCGCCAACTCCTCAAGGCTAATACGTCTACTAAAAATTCTCCCATGTGGTTCTGTGGTTCTTCGGAAATTGAATCAAGTTGAACCACTAATTCTATTTTCACTGCAATGCCTTATGCCGCTTATTTGAACTCCCAGATTTTTAAATTGTTAATCCTATATTTTAATAACTAAAATCCCGTCTTAAGGTCGCGCGATCGCCCCCCCCCCATATTTTTAGCCTCACACACATACACACACACACATATATATATATATATATATATATATATATATATATATATATATATATATATAATGTTACTGGTCCCAATAACAGGCTAGACCGATTACCGGTGGTCCAATTAACCGGATTCAACTGCATATATACAAGAACACACAATCATACATACATACATAAGCCGCACCCACGCGCGCGCGCACACACACACACACGCATATACATATATATATACATATATATATATATATATATATATACATATATATATATATATATATATATATATATATATATATATATATATATATATAAATATATATATATATATACATATATATAAATATATATATATACATATATATATATATATATATGTGTGTATATATATATATATATATATATATATATATATATATATATATATATATATATATATATATATACATACATATATATATACATACATATATATGTATATATATACACACACACATGCATATACGCACGCGTATTGGTTTTATTTTACAAAACGCTTGAACTCAGAGATGATTTACATATAATTTTTTACCCTTCCTTTAACTTGTTTATAGATTCAAATACACTTTCAATTTTTCATGAGTGCTATAAAAAAAGATCCCCAAACTCTTTAAATTCCAACGGACATACCAGTTTATTTTTGCATACAGATTTGTTTCTTCATAAGGGAGTCGATATGGAATTCTGAAAGTGCTGCCTTTGATCTGAATATTTTTCAGCTAATTTGCAAAAAGCAATGGCAAATATTTATTTTGTTATTTCGATAAAGCAGCCCCCGGGAAGCGCGCATACGAATGAAGAACTCGAGAAAAGTTTTGCCCCATTACGTAAATGTGCATCTCGTTACAGGAAAAAGAAGAAAAAAACTGTTTCATCGTTGTTGTTTCCTTTTGACTGCCTATGAAAGAAATGGAAAACAGGAATATGTTTTCTGTAGAAGAGATTTAATTTTGAAAAAATATATTTTACCACATCGTTTTTTTATACCAAAAGAACGACTTTACAGTCCTTCAGTCAGTAACAAATTCACGAAATTTATCGGAAGCATTCAAATGTCACTTTGAAAAATGTTTTAAGATATTCCTTCCTAGCGTAAGATGGGTTGCACTTTGTAAATTATAATTTTTGAGAAAGAATTAAAAAATATTTTCCGTTAGTAGGTTTTACTATAGAATGAATGATAGATTAAAAATCCCCACACAATTGCTTTGTGTATTATTTTTCTTTGTATTTCATCATATTTTAACATTATTAAGATAAGCATGTATAACATAAACGATATAAGAAGAATATGGCTAAAATTGGCGCTTTCAGGCTATAGTCGGTCACAGATACCGTCAAAAATATGAAGAAAATTGTCGCTCCTCATTTAAGGGACTTTGCGATCACGATATGACAATACATTTCAACATTACACTGCCGAAACAAAAACGTTTGTAAATGCCATTTCATGCTTTTTAAGGAGTCAGGTATATTTTGCAAGCTGAGAGACTCGACAAACATATCGCTGGTTTCTTCAAACCCCCACTCACTGGACAACTTCTAGTTTCCGAACTGTCACTCCGAACAATAAACCACAGCTCCATTCATGTTGATCCGCCCACTGACTCATATTCAATTAGCTCTCTTCGTAGAATTCACTGCTTCGTTCTCGTTGAATCTCTGTCCGGCCATCCTTACGCTTTGAATCTTCCTCGATTGTCTCAGGTTAAATATTTTTTTCTAAAATCCTCCCTCTCTTTTATTAATATTTTCTCTACACCCCAGTTATTCCTTCATTACCTACCAACCTAAACTTTTTAAAACATTTGTAATTTAATTTAATTAACTTTTTCCCCCACACACTTTCAGTACTATTATAATGAATTTTTGAGAAAGGTAATCATGATAAATTCCACATACAGAGTATACAGATGATATGGAACCCTAGCTTCCAGAAGCCTCTAAAGTTAGTTATACCTATGCCTATGTCCCTGTTTTCAATCAGCAGTTATGAAAATCATTTATTCAGAAATATCAAAATTTTATTGTGAGTTAAATACACTTTCTTCTTCTTTATTAATAACCTTTACTTTATAAATTTAGCTCTAAATCATTTCTAGCTTGAAAATAATTTTTTGATGCTTCAAAATTTCAACCATTGTTTTTCTTCAATGTGATGTAATTGCGAGCAAACTTGCGAGCATCTGTATATTAGTGAATATACAATTTTTTTAGTTTTAAAATTAAGTTATTTAATATATCTTTAAAATGACCAACTTTGAAATTAAAATTCTCAGTTCGTCATAGAAAAAAAATATTTTCTTTTAAAAAATTTTTAAATTGCAAATTTTTTTTTGATAAACTTTACTGCAATTAAACTTTTTATAATAAGAAAGGCATAATAGTTAGTCCTTTTAATTATACGTGTTTATATTGCATGTGTATAAAATTTCATGGGGTTCTAGCCAACTATTGTGGTGATATCACGTACGCAGCGACATAACAATAAAAAAACAACGGTTGATATTTTAAACAATTAAAAACTTTCTCTTCAAGGTACAAAAAATTTAGAGTCATATTTATACGAAAGAAAGAATGTTAACTCAGTAAAATTTTCATATTCCTGAATAAATGACTTTCATAACTATTGATGATTGAAAATAAGGATACGTTTAAAGGGTCTTGGGGTAAAACATCTTTATAGCCATTTTTACCACGTTTTTATTAACTCGCTTTCATGTTTGAATGGTTGTCCAGCAAAAATCTTGCAATCGATTTTTAACTAACTTCCCGACTAGCTAGACATTTGAAGCTTTTAGAATAGCTCAGAACACGATGACAATGCATTCTTTTAATAATTTTAGCCATCTTTAAGCAGTATTGAATTCATTTTCAGTTAATTTTGTTTTTTATGGAAAGGTAGTTCGGAAAAAATCCGCAAGGTGACACTTCGATCGAATTCAATGCTTGCACTTTCGCGTAACGGCGTTTGACGATTTTGAAATCAGAATACGTGTGAATTTAGTTTGTTTACAAAAACATTGTTCAAAAAAAAAAATTATAAAAGTTAGCAGTTTATAAAGTCTGTGGATAGTGGAAACGACTAAAAAGTGATTAAAATTAAATAAAAGAAAGTGAAAAAGAATAATTAAGTGAAGGTTTGTGCAATTAAAAGAGAATTGTCAAGTTTATATGATTCAACAGAAAATTTAAAAACGTGGTACATAAGAAGTTCTTTCTATCTTGTAATTACAAAAATGAGTTAGCTGTGTCATCTTCTAGCCTTCAAGGAGTACTAACACCACGTGCATTCATATCTGGGGCAGAACCACTTTAAAGCCGTTAAAAATAGCGATAAAGTTTCGGTGTGAGGAAGAAAAAACCACTTCACTCCACTTTCAAACTCGTTTTTCTCAAAACGAAGTTTTTGGAGTAAAGTGGTTTTACCCCTGTACCCTTCCTCATAGCTTTTAACAGGTTCCTGACCCCTAAAGGAATTGCTATCTATGAATATTAAAAAGTGTTTCCACTGCAGTAAAACGCAATGTTGTCTCAGAGTAAAGCAACAAAAAAGGGGCGTTAAGAAGTCAATTATACATAGTTGATGTGTGGTAAAATTATATTAATTAAATTTACATTATCGTTGTGTCACAACGTTGTACAGAAGTTCACTCTTTAACACCATATATATATATATATATATATATATATATGTAATCTTTTAGATTTTTGAATTTAGATAGAAACTAAGTACTTAGGAGAAACACAACCATTAATTTCAGGGAAACACATACCGTTTTAAAATCCAAGAGACTCGAAAACATGTCCATATTTTCATTCATCAGTAGTTGCTAAAATAATTTATTCAGAAATATCAAAATTTTATTGTGAGTTAAATACACTTTCTTCTTCTTTATTAATAACCTTTACTTTATAAATTTAGCTCTAAATCATTTCTAGCTTGAAAATAATTTTTTGATGCTTCAAAATTTCAACCATTGTTTTTCTTCAATGTGATGTAATTGCGAGCAAACTTGCGAGCATCTGTATATTAGTGAATATACAATTTTTTTAGTTTTAAAATTAAGTTATTTAATATATCTTTAAAATGACCAACTTTGAAATTAAAATTCTCAGTTCGTCATAGAAAAAAAATATTTTCTTTTAAAAAATTTTTAAATTGCAAATTTTTTTTTGATAAACTTTACTGCAATTAAACTTTTTATAATAAGAAAGGCATAATAGTTAGTCCTTTTAATTATACGTGTTTATATTGCACGTGTATAAAATTTCATGGGGTTCTAGCCAACTATTGTGGTGATATCACGTACGCAGCGACATAACAATAAAAAAAACAACGGTTGATATTTTAAACAATTAAAAACTTTCTCTTCAAGGTACAAAAAATTTAGAGTCATATTTATACGAAAGAAAGAATGTTTAACTCAGTAAAAGTTTCATATTCCTGAATAAATGACTTTCATAACTATTGATGATTGAAAATAGGAATACGTTTAAAGGGTCTTGGGGTAAAACATCTTTATAGCCATTTTTACCACGTTTTTATTAACTCGCTTTCACGTTTGAATGGTTGTCCAGCAAAAATCTTGCAATCGATTTTTAACTAACTTCCCGACTAGCTAGACATTTGAAGCTTTTAGAATAGCTCAGAACACGATGACAATGCATTCTTTTAATAATTTTAGCCATCTTTAAGCAGTATTGAATTCATTTTCAGTTAATTTTGTTTTTTATGGAAAGGTAGTTCGGAAAAATCCTCAAGGTGACACTTCGATCGAATTCAATGCTTGCACTTTCGCGTAACGGCGTTTGACGATTTTGAAAACAGAATACGTGTGAATTTAGTTTGTTTACAAAAACATTGTTCGAAAAAAAAAATTATAAAAGTTAGCAGTTTATAAAGTCTGTGGATAGTGGAAACGACTAAAAAGTGATTAAAATTAAATAAAAGAAAGTGAAAAAGAATAATTAAGTGAAGGTTTGTGCAATTAAAAGAGAATTGTCAAGTTTATATGATTCAACAGAAAATTTAAAAACGTGGTACATAAAAAGTTCTTTCTATCTTGTAATTACAAAAATGAGTTAGCTGTGTCATCTTCTAGCCTTCAAGGAGTACTAACACCACGTGCATTCATATCTGGGGCAGAACCACTTTAAAGCCGTTAAAAATAGCGATAAAGTTTCGGTGTGAGGAAGAAAAAACCACTTCACTCCACTTTCAAATTCGTTTTTCTCAAAACGAAGTTTTTGGAGTAAAGTGGTTTTACCCCTGTACCCTTCCTCATAGCTTTTAACAGGTTCCTGACCCCTAAATGAATTGCTATCTATGAATATTAAAAAGTGTTTCCACTGCAGTAAAACGCAATGTTGTCTCAGAGTAAAGCAACAAAAAAGGGGCGTTAAGAAGTCAATTATACATAGTTGATGTGTGGTAAAATTATATTAATTAAATTTACATTATCGTTGTGTCACAACGTTGTACAGAAGTTCACTCTTTAACACCATATATATATATATATATATATATATATATATATATATATATGTAATCTTTTAGATTTTTGAATTTAGATAGAAACCAAGTACTTAGGAGAAACACAACCATTAATTTCAGGGAAACACATACCGTTTTAAAGTCCAAGAGACTCGAAAACATGTCCATATTTTCATTCATCAGTAGTTGCTAAAATAATTTATTCAGAAATATGAAAATTTTAAGGTGAGTTAAACACTCTTTCTTCTTTATAAATATGGCTCTCAGTTTTTTCTAGCTCGAAGAGAAATTTTTTAATTGTTTAAAATTTTAACCATTGTTTTTTTCATTGTGATGTCATTTCGCACATATCATCAAAATAGTTGGCTAGAATACCATGAAATTTTATACACGGGCAACATAAACAAGTATCATTAAAATGACCTACTATTATATGTCATTCCTGCCATAAAAAGTTTAATTACAGTACAATTTATCAATTTTTTTAATTTAATTTATTTAATCTTTTTTTCCTATGAATAACTAAAAATTTTGATTTCAAAGTAGTTCATTTTAAAGATATATTATACAATATAATTTTGAAACTAAATATTTATATTGATTAATATACGGACGCAAATCTGCGCGCATTGCCATAACAATGAAAAAAAACAATGGTTGAGATTTAAATAATTACAAGATAAAAAGAACTTTTTATATAACATGTTTTAAATTTTCTGTTAAATCATATAAACTTGACAATTCTATGCATTAATAAATACTTTTAAATTTTTTTTCATGCATTATCTCATCAACTTGAAAGAAAATGAAGTTAATGGAAGTTAACTTGCGTTTAACTTTCATTCCCGTTCCGGCCGATAGATGGTTGCACCAGTCTACAAAACAAAATTAACTGAAAATAATAAAAACATGGTAAAAATCTGCTTAAAGAGGGCTAAAAGTATTAAAAAATGCATTGTCATCTTGTTCTGAGCTATTCTAAAAGTTTCAAATGTCTAGCTAGTCGGGAAGTTAGTTAAAAATCAATTAAAAGATTTGTACTGGACAAACACACAAACAAGAAAGTAAGTTAATAAAAACATGGAAAAAAATAAAATATTTATCTTTAACGTAGAAAAAGTGAAAGCCATATTTATAAAGAAGAAAGGCTGTTTAACTCACAGTAAAATTTCCATATTTATGAATAAATTATTTTAGTAACTACTAATGATTGAAAATGGGGATATGTTTGTCCAGTTTCTTGGATTTTAAAAGGTAAGTGTCCCCTTAATAGAATTCACGTATCCTGTCATAGAAGGTCGTATTGTGCAAACTTAAATTGCACATCTTTTGGTATGATAGTATTCCACATGAAAACTTGATGAATATCTGTTCGGAAATGCATCATTCATACATGGATAGTACAATAATTTAAAAATACAACTGGATTCAAATTTGTAAATTTAATATTTTTGAAAACTACTAATTCAACGGTACGGGTTTATTTAAAGAAATAAAAGATATATCAATGGGAAATAGTTTTTCCTGCGCCTTTGCCGATATTTTTCTACATACTTATTAGACTAAATATCTTAACTTAAATAGAGATTGCGGTTTAGATATATTGATGACCTTTATTTGAGCAAATCTTTTCATTGTAATATTGATTGTTTTATTGTAAAAAATATATATATTTCTGTACATTAATAGTACCAAAATAGATTTTTCAAGTAAACAATCATTTATGAAGCTTCTACGAAGTAATTTATAAAGGGTAAGTATAGTAATAAACTTTAAATCTGTTTTTCTCAAAACAGATTTTCGAGGTTTTTAGATTTGTTAAATGCTCCATGCTACTTAATTTTTGTTTAAAATTCATGAAATTGATAAGGAAGAATCCTGATACTGTTTACAAAAAAATTGGGTATGTATTTTACAATTCGACTTCATTAAGGTAATTAAATTTGATTTTTACCACGTTTTTATTAACTCGCTTTCTTGTTTATCCAGTACAAATATTGCAATAGATTTTTAACTAACTTTCCGACTAGCTAGACATTTGAAACTTTTAGAATATCCCAGAACACGATGACAATGCATTCTTTTAATACTTTTAGCCATCTTTAAGCAGAATAAAACACAATGTGGCGCTTCGATCGAATTCAATGCTTGCACTTTTGCGCAACGACGTTTGACGATTTTGAAAACAGAATACATGGGAATTTAGTTTGTTTACAAAAATATTGTGCGTAAAATTTAAAAAAAATTATAAAAGTTAGCAGTTTATATTGTCTGTGGTTAGTGGAAACGACTAAATAATGATTGAAATTAAATAAAAGAAAGTGAAAAAGAATAATTAAGTGAAGGTTTGTGCAATTAAGAGAGAAAAGGAGAGAAAAATAAACATAAATACAAGTGAAAAATAATTAAATAGGAAAATATTAAAATTGTGATTTGGCGAAATAAGAGGTCTTTCCAGTAAGTTTGGAGCAGTCAAAATCTTCTATGAGCAGTGCTTCCAAAGTTCTAACTCGACTTAATGCGACGTAAGCCTGGCCCTTGGCGAAGAGTTTTTTTTTCCGAGGTACAGAACTGCGTGGTTCACGATACATCCTTGCATTTTGTGCACAGTGCAGGCCGATCATTTTCTTTCAAGTTGGTGGGATAATTCATCAAAAAAATTTTTTTAAAGGATTCATTAATACATAGAATTATCAAGTTTATATGATTCAACAAAAAATTTAAAAGCGTGGTACATGAAAAGTTCTTTTTATCTTGTAATTATTAACTTATTAAAAGGCAAAATCTCGATGAAAATAGAGATGGAATTCAGAAAAAAATCTCTCAAAAATTAACTGTTTATGGGATTAAATAATTCATACCCAGAATTGTTTGTTATACAGTTTAAAGTGGTTAAAATAAAAATCGAGGAAATATCTCAAAAACTAAGTAGCATGGAGCATTTTAAAATTTTGTTTATAAATTTCAAGTTTTTAAAATTATAATGAGATTAGAAATTTCTTTTAAGGAATTCTATATATTTAGAGTAAAATATATATATATATATATATATAAATATATATATATATATATATATATATATATATATATATATATATATATATATATATATATATATATATATATATATATATATATGTACACAATTTCGTATTTCTATGAGAAAAAGTAAAAGAAAAATTTATTTTAACGTCCGCCATTCCCTTAATTGTAATGATGTGGGATTTTTAAATAAAATTTATCCAAAGGAATTAACTTTAAATAAAACAAATGAAGATATTCGTTAAGCTGCTTATTTTGATCTTAAAATTAAAATTCAAGATAACAGAATAAAAATTGGGATATATGATAAAATATTAGATTTTAAATTTGAAGTTAAATTTAAAACGAATTGCAGACTTCTGTTCAGTTTTTCAACTGTTAGTGTCGTCTTCTTGTTTATGTAATTTCACATTATAATTGGATTGGTATGATAGTCCTAATTAAGCACATTTCTTGCTTTTAAAGCAGTTTGGAATTTCAAATTGCAAGTCCTACATCATTTTTGAAATTTTATAAATATATAATTCAGAGTCTTGGACAATCCCATAATGATACCGCATTCTGTTGTATGCTGTTCAGTCTAATAAATTGTTATCAATAGTGGTAATATATTCTTAAACAGTTCATCAGTGGACACAATATAGTAAATTCTTCTCATTACTTCTTATCTCGAAGATATTTCCCAAGTTCATAAATCAACCGTCATATACAACCATTAAGCATTCGGACTAATTTAACGCTTTCACGCTCTCTAAAATAACTACTCATCACCACCCAACACCCCTCTCTTAAATTTACCCAGCCTTAAATCATCATTATTCATCTGCAGGTTAACTTACTGAAAAGTTATAGTTTAGGCGTTAGGACACGATGACAAGCCCATCTATTAAGATGGATTGCAGTGCCGTAGTTGCTCATTCTGCAAGCGCATTAAATTTTATATATGAATATTTTCAACGTTGTAACATAGGATTTATTTCTATTCATCAAAATAGGAAGACAAAATATAATCGAATTGAATTTTAATATTGAAATTATTTCAATATATTTCACGAACATTTGATTTAAAGCATTGATTCTTAAGATTTTGTTGATCAGAGAAAACATGTCAGAATAAATAAATAAATAAATAAATACATTTCAAAAAATCACCGGGGTTGTCCCTAGAGATTTCTTCTTTGCTAAACTAACTATGGTAAACAACTTTAAGACTGCTGTGTACTAACCCTAATGGATTCGCTCACCTCAATGTTAACTTATGGAGAACATTTGTCCCTGTGTACTAACCCTATTGGATTCGCTCGCCTCAATGTTAACCCATGGAGAAAATGTGTCCCTGTGTACTAACCCTATTGGATTCGATCACCTCAATGTTAACTTATGGAGAAGATTTGTCCCTGTGTACTAACCCTATTGGATTTGCTCGCCTCAATGTTAACCTATGGAGAACATTTGTCTCTGTGTACTAACCCTATTGGATTCGCTCACCTCAATGTTAACTTATGGAGAACATTTGTCCCTGTGTACTAAAACTATTGGATTTGCTCGCCTCAATGTTTACCTATGGAGAACATTTGTCTCCGTGTACTAACCCTATTGGATTCGATCACCTCAATGTTAACCTATGGAGAACATTTGTCTCTGTGTACTAACTCTATTGGTTTCGCACAACTCAATGTTAACCTATTTAGAAAATGTGTCCAAGGATTGCTAACTTGGATTTAAAGATTTTTTTAAAAAACAATTGTACTCCGTAATAGAGAAAGAAATTTTACACCTTAGGGCAGGGGTGGGCTATTGTTTTTGCTCGGGGGCCGCCTTGTGGAACCGGAGGTTAGCGGAGGGCCGCATCTTTTAAAATTATTGCATTTATAACTATCTTTGAATTTCAGATAGGATATAAATTATATCATTAAAAATCTATAAATATAAATTAAATAAAATATTGGCAGTTTTTCTGACTGTCTTGGATTTTTTGGCTGTCTTTGACAGTTTTTCTGGCTGTCTGGATTTTTCTTGACGTCTTGGCGGGCAACAAAAAAAATATGTAGTGGGTCGCAATTTGCCCAATACCCGCATTAGGAGCGCTTAAAAAAAGCAAATAATATCTATAAATTTAAATTATTCGGGGACAAAATTGGTACAGTGTGTTTTTAACGCTCCTAAATTCCTATCTAGTCGAAATTTATAAAACGCTGTTGGAAGGTGCAGAAAAGTTTGGGCTATCCGAAAATACTATTTTTATTGGATTATCAGCATTTATGTAGCTGTCAATAGTAGGCACATTTTCTCCGTAGGTTAACATTGAGGTGAGCGGATCCATTAGGGTTAGTGCACAGAAGCCTTAACACAAAAATGTGGTAATGATATAAAACTCTCTTTACCCTCAATATTGTAAACTAACAAAATATGTATGGATAGTACATCTTTTCTTCGTTTTCAGTATTTCCTCGTTTAAGGAGGTCCGGAAAACATTTAAATTTTTTAAAATTTATTTATTGAGTTAAAATTTTGAAATTTTTGTGATGGTTAAACATATAATTTGTAAACAAAATCACATCCTAAAACTTCTCATAGCGTTTTTAAAAAATTAAAAAATTTAAATTTTTTAAAAAAAGGGGGATAATTTAAAATCGTTATAACTCAAAATTTTATTTGTCGTATTTCAAATTTTTTTCATTTAACTAAAAATAAATATATAAATTTTAATTTTGATTTAGCTTTTTTAAAAATATTAATTAAAAAAAATAAAAATGTTCAGAGAAAATATTTCAAAAAAACTATGACTTATTTTTTTAAAAAATCATACTTTCAGAAGCAAATATTTTTTTCAAATTTGCTGATTTAAAATTAAAGCAAAATAAGTGAAAAAGACATGTTCCGAGTTTGAACCATTTATCTTTTACGGTTCTTGACTTATAACAATTTAAAGACGAAAATTGGAGAAAAAAACCCAGCATGCAGAAAAACGCGTTTACAGGTTTAAACATACTAGATTAGGTGCTATCATAAGGTTGCAAAATAATAATAATAATAAAAATAATAATATCTTCTGTTCTAATTAAGATAGAAACATAATTTAAACGTCATTTTAAGAGGAAAAGAACGTAAAATGCTTTAATGCCATAATTTTTTTTCGAATTTATGAAGAATTTTGTGTTCTGGACCCCCTTAAGATAAATTTCTTGAAACGCATGAGCTGAAAATATTGCTATTTGGCTTCAGTAATACGTTCTTGGCTTACGCAAAACTCTATAAATGCGTTGTTCTTTCGTCTGTAGAAAACCGGAAAATTAAATTATCTCACTGGAATGGTCGATTTTCTGAACGTAAATCGTGTGTGTGGCTGTACTTTATGAAACATGCACTGTTTGCACGAAGGATAATTTGAGATAAATGGCTGAGGATAATTTGAATGAGAACATAAAACCCAGTCTAATAATAAGAAGAACTAAGTATTCGCTGTTTACACAGAATATTACAAGTCAAGGCAAAATAATTACTTTGGAAATATGTAATAATCTGTTTGCAGTGCAAAGAGTGTCGAGTCCAAAATCGTAGTTTTGAGAAAAATGGGAATGAAAAAAAAACGGGTTTTTTAAGGTCAGTTATTTTTAAATTTTTAATTTTTTTAAATTAAATTTTTCAAATTTTATTCTTGTTTGAGTAAAGAGTGTTAAATGCTTGATTGGGAAATAACCTCTTTAACACTAACATGTTTGTGTTTTGATTTACATATCCCAAATGTTCCCTGATGAATAAAAATATGTAGGAGTGGAATTGGACTTACCTTACTGCACCCTGCAGTAGCCCTTGATTTTTTTTAACAAGCCTGGTTTTATAACTCATTTTAACTCATTTTGGACTTAACAACCTTTGCGCACCAAGAACACATATAAAGTCTTCAAGTTCTCAGAAAAATTTAGAAAATAATAAAAATATATAATGCATGATTAATTCCAGACAAATTTAGAATTTTTTTGGGGTGTATTTATGGAAAAATAGGATCCAAATAGAGCTAAAAAAATTAGTTCTAGAATCTAATAGAACTAGTCGCTGCATAGTCGCTTTAAGTTTTATATTTTCTTTTGCAAAACAACTCAACTGAAAGTAACATATATAAGGAATGTTACCATTACCTGTCATCATAAATATACGTTATGAAGGGGTATTCTCTATAAGGCTGATTCTAAAACTTAGTGATTAAAAAATGTGAATTTCCTTTACTTCAGAACAGAGTAAAAGATAAGACTGAGAAACCCAACACCAATGATTTTATAAATTACATCCCTCTCTGTATGTGCTATTTTTGAAAATTAAGATATCTACACTTTATACCATAAAATAAGAAATTGTTGGGGAAAATTTTTTCACTTAAAAAAAGGGAGTAAAAATTCAGCAATTACTAAAATATAGCGTGGGTTTCATCACCCACTGTGTGTACTATTGTTCCCAATTCAGATATCTACATTTAATCATATGAAATAATAAATTGTTGAGAAAAATTTTTGACTGATAATATGGAGTAAAAATTCAGCAAGTACTGAAAAAAGTGTAGAAAATTAATGCCCGGCTGCTATGCCGGCGACAGTTAAGCCTAACATCGCGATCATTTATGCTTTCTCTTACACGCCTCTCTTAATGAATTATTTCTTCTTCGCTTTCTTTCTTGAGACTGTTCCCAATTTTCAATTGATCGTGCAGCTCGCTTTCGAGCATTCCTGATTTCCATGTGTAAATCCATGTTTCAAATTACGGACGGCCGCTAATGTTTACATCTAATAGTTGCAGCTGTTGCCATTCGGAGTTTAGAAATATCGTTGATTTTTGAGCCGCATACCTACGCGTTTTATATATATATATAGATAAATTTAATTAAATAGGAAGGAAATTTAAAAACTTGAAAAATCAGTGAATTAAAATGTGATACATATTAAAGATAAATATTAATTTGAGATAATTAGCTCAGGATAATTTAAAATTAAAAATTGGACTACTAATATAAATGAATGAAATTTTCCACTTCAAACAGAAATCCCCATTAAATCAATATAACAAGCTTTTCTGCAAGTAAAAAAAGATAATTTTAGCGTCTAAAATAATAGTTAGAATAAATTATATCTACATTACATTTTAATCCAGAAACTTTTTTTAAAGAATTTATAGAAAAATTATTTTCAGTAATATAAAACCCAAGAATTGAAAGAATCAATTTGAGTAATACCGAACCAGAAGTTGAAAAAAAATTAGTTAATTAAAATATAATATTTATCAATGAAGTCTTTCCTTTGTTTGTTTCTTTAAGCTTTTTAACTCGAATCTTCATTTTTCTAAATTAAATTTCAATTATACGTTACACAGAATTACTAGATATTTCTTGATCCGAAATATCTCTAAATAAAGCTTTACTTTATTACCTATTTGTAATGTATAGAGACTACACAGAATAATGAAATTCAGCACAATTGGAATATTTAAAAATTCATATACGCTAGGAGAACTTTTCTTCCAAAACTGTACTTCCGAAATTTTCTACCTTATTTTTCGAAGGAATATGACACCAAAACACAAAAATGGTTAAGGGGAAAACGGACCTTCAACTTCGTTTTCCAAATTTTCGATATTTTACTCTGTATACAAAATGAGAATAATTAATATTCTTTTCTAGTACATACAGGACACTTACAACTCACAAATAAGTATTTTGTGAGATTAAGACCTGTTTTTCAAAAAGTTCTTCAAAAATACTAAAATTGTTCAAGTGCTCCATGCGCATTTTCTCCCGATTCCTTCCAAATTTCTCAAGATTGTTTATTTAAGTGTTTGCCACAAAACTGTGCATAATTCTTTGAAAACACAAATATATATTTTTTTAATTTAAAGACTATGAAATAAAGCAAAAACATAAAAAAATCAGATCACAAAATATTTATATATGGCTTTAGATTCATACAAAATGCAACTCAATGCACAATTATATTTATACATTTACTGTAAACAGATATTAAACAAGTAATATATAAAAAAAAAATTTAAAGTGAATTCCTACTTAGGTCAACAAAGAAAAATTTGAGTGTGAACTAATAGTAGGAATTGAAAAAAAGGATTGCCTGCCAGAAACTTGCCTACTGTGCGAGATTAGGAGGGGGGGAAGAGAGAGAAAAAGTTTGTCAGGTTGAGGATTCGATCTCGCAACCTACAGGACGGGAGAAGCCCGCGATACCGCAGTGATACCGTTTACACAGTAACAAGAGGGAAATTACTATTCAAGAGCAAGAGACGCTCTAGGTCTAAAACTAAAATTAATTAATTAAATTTAATTAATGAATTAATAATTTAAAAAACTGTATTAAGATCAAGTGTCATCCACTACAAGTTTAAAAAAATGTATTTGAACTTGAGTGGATGAATAAAAAGTACTTTTATTAACGATTGAAAATTTGAACAAGATATATATAGAGAGAGTGTGAACTAATAGCAGGAATTGAAAAAATAATGCGTTTAAATGATTTGGATTTCACATGGAGCATTTTGAAAAATGCCAGCATTTTTGAAAAACAAATTTGAAAAACAGGCATTATTCTGCTAAAATATTCTTATGTTTAATTCTAAGGGTGTTCAATTGTACTAAAAGAGAACTCAAATTATTCTCATTCTGTATGCAGAGTTAAAAAATTGAAAATTAAAAAATTCGTGGTTTAAGGTCTCTTGTCCCCTTAAAAAAGTATTTTCCTTCCATCAGTACAATGCAACAAACTATTTCGTACGAAATACCGGAAAATTAGAACATGGCTGTGTTCATACTGTCATTGTGCAGGCGTGTGATGTTTGTGGAGAGAGGCCATTCGCTCTGAGGTAAGGCGGGTATGTGACGTACGTTTGGTGTAAGCTGCTTTCGTATGTTCTGCTGCATGGGGGGGTCTACAACAGTGTTGCCTCAATTAAAATTCCACATCTCGTAATTATCAATGAGTTCCGTCATTTCATTATTTCTATACTCTTTGAAATGCCATCCAAATGGTGGTTAGCATCCTGAGCTGCCCCGGAGTGGGCTTAGGTTCGAATCCCAAATAAGGCCTGGTCGTTTCCGAGTCGTCTGCCTCATATGGAGAAATGCTGGCTCACCTATAGGGTACTCCCATAATAAAGTACCCAGTAAAATCGCGGTGAATAACAAAAGGAGAATATATCACGACAATGTGCCTCCGCATTAGATAAAAAAAAAAAATACTCTTCTAACTCTTTAAGGGCGCCATTCAAACAGTGCGAACTCCTAAATCTAGTCTTATTTTCACTTGCTTTCAATGTATTCCAGTAAAAGGAGCAGAAAAATGACTAGTGCTGCCATCTGTTATCAGTTTAAAGCAGTAAAAACATTTTGTAGCCTTTAGTTGGAAAAATTTTCAAGATCTTTTAGATTAAAAAAATCGGGTTAAAAAAACTGCACCATGCAAACGGTTGAGGTTGTTGCCCCTTAAACGGTTAAACATGATTCTCAATTTTTACCATGTTTTTATTAACTCGCTTTCTTGTTTGTGTGTTTGTCCAGTATAAATCTAACAGTCGATTTTTAACTAACTTCCCGACTAGCTAGACATTTGAAACTTTTAGAATAGCTCCGAACACGATGACAATGCAATCTTTTAATACTTTTACCCGAAAAAATTCCACAAGGTGGCGCTTCAATCGAATTCAATGCTTGCACTTTTGCGTACGGCGTTTGACGATTTTGAAAGCAGAATACATGTGAATTTAGTTTGTTTACAAAAATATTGTGCGAAAAATGAAAAAAATATATAAAAATTAAAGAGAGTGGAAACGACTAAAAAGTGATTAAAAGTAAATAAAAGAAAGTGAAAAAGAATAATTAAGTGAAGGTTTGTGCAATTAAGAGAGAATTGTCAAGTTTATATGATTCAACAGAAAATTTAAAAACGTGGTATAAAAAAGTTCTTTTTTATCTTGTAATTATTCGACGTTAAATTTCATTTACATGTCACTCACAATTATATCTAATTTTTCAGGGTCTGACAAAAACGCCGAAGAAAGTTTCGCTGTATTGTCTGTTTATAATTTTATAGTCTAGACGCAATAATTGTGTTAACCCTGAATTCAACACAATTTGAACTTTAAAGACATATAATTCATACTCAATTTATTTAAGGTTTGAAAAATTGAGAGCACAATAAATATATCTATATTTGCAGTGCAAAGGGTCGCAAGTCCAAAGTCGTAGGTTTGAAAAAAAACGGAATTGAAAAAAACGGCTTTGGTATAGTCAGTTTTTTAAGTTTAATTTTTAATTTTTAAAAGTACGGTTTTCCAATTTTATTTTTGTTGAGTAAAGAGTGTTAAGTCATTGATTGGCACATAACCCCTTAATACTGACATGTTTGTGTCTTGTTCCCAAATTTTCCCTCATGAATAAAAATATTTAGGAGTGGAATTGGACTTAGCTTTCTGTACCCTGCAGTAGCCTTTTAGTTTTCAAACATGCTTCGTTTGATATCTCATTTTAGCTAATTTTGAACTTAACACCCTTTGCACAGCAAAGACAGATATTGTTTCACTATTGAAAGTTCTGTAATGGTTTTAAAAGTTAAAATATATACGGCAACGCGGGTATTAACTTATAATACAAGGCAAGGAGTTTTTTTTTTATTTTTACATTCTAACAGTACCCGCTAACTTCCCTGTTAAATATTCAACTATGCCTTAACCTGGAAAATTTTCCCTTACTAACGGTTCCGGATTCAAACTGCCCCTAAAAACTTTTCATTGCGACGCTTGAACGAGATTTAAAATGAATAAAAATTGCAGCGAATGACTATCAAGTAATCGCTGCTGAAACATTTTTACGTATTTTCACGCCTCTCTTAACAAGAAAATCCTTTTAGACTTCTGTTAAAAATCACCATCTATCACTTCAAAGTCATTTAGATTCATTTAACGTCTTCCCGCATATTCTCCAAAAATTAACTTATTCGCATCTCGGACACATTAACTTTAACGGGAATTAATCATTTTTCAACCCCCGGATTAACTAATAACGAAAACTGGGTAAACGGTGGAGATGTGGAAACGGTATGTGTTTAGAGGGTGTTTGGTGAAACTGATTCCGTTCTGAGAGCGATTTTGAACAAAGAACATGGTTTATTACTCATAATTGAGGTTTAAATTATTCATGGAATAATTTAATGTGCTTAATTCGGGTAACTTTTTATAAAATTTAATATCAACTTTGAAAACGGGATATCAGTTCATACAGCAAATTTTACCTTTTTTTACATCCATATCGTAAAATTTTATCGTGCTCAATTCCGAATATAAATTTATATAAACTTAGATATAAACTTATATAAACTTACATTTTGGGTTTTTGAAAGAAGTTATAAATTACATTAATCGATCGAAAACGGATATCAGTTGGGTCACCAAATTTTATTTTTTACATCCATATCGTAAAATCGTATCGTGCTCAATGGCGAATATAAACTTATATAAACTTAGATATAAAGTAATATAAGAATATAAACTTATATAAACTTACATTTTGGGTTTATGAATGAAGTGGTGAAGTTATGAATTACATTGTATTAATCGATAGAAAATGGGATATCAGTTGGTTCACTAAATTTTATTTTTTACATCCATATCGTAAAATCCTATCGTGCTCAATGGCGAATATAAACTTATATAAAATTAGATATAAAATAATATAAGAATATAAACTTATATAAACTTACATTTTGGGTTTATGAATGAAGTTATAAATTACATTAATCGATCGAAAACGGGATATCAGTTGGTTCACCAAATTTTATTTTTTACATCCATATCGTAAAATCATATCGTGCTCAATGGCGAATATAAACTTATATAAACTTAGATATAAACTTATATAAACTCACATTTTGTGTTTATGAATGAAGTTATATATTGCATAAATCGGTCGAAAACGGGATATCAGTTGGTTCACCAAATATAATTTTTTTACATCCATATCCTAAAATCCTATCGTGCTCAATGGCGAATAAAATTTTTTATTAATTAAAATATAAACTTATATAAACTCACATTTTGTGTTTATTAATGAAGTTATACATTCTATTAATCGATCGGAAATGGGAAATGCAGATGCCTTCAATGCAACTAACATATATTCTCAACTTTTCACTTTATATGGGTTTTAGAAAAGCATAATCAATTAGTTAATAGTCTAAGAGTTAACAGGTTTTCAAAATTAATAACAATTAAAAATTTCATATAGACATAATTGCAGTATTGAATGTATGTGTAAAAGGCTCTATATTTTATGTCATAAATTAGTATAAAATAGCATGGAACTCAAGTTCCTTTACATTTAAAACAGGTTTTGCAGAAATATGTTTTTTTTCTTTAAATAAATTTATTGAAAATTTAGATAAAAATTACTGTTAATTTGATAGGAATTTTGATATCTAAAGTTTGGAGTAAAAACACTTAATTCATATATTTTCTATTTAAAATTGGTTTAACAGAGTTGTTTATGGGTATCTGAAAGATTTAAATATATGTTATGTGCATGCTGTATAAAACTGTGAATTTCGTCTCTTTTCTTCATTTGCAAGCGATAATATATGTGTTTGTATTCGTTTGAATTAAATGATACATCTTAGTTTAGAATCTTGTGGTTATATTTAAATGTCAAGGCAAGTGAAAGACCAAGCATAGAATCTGTCAGCGTCAGTGTAAAGATTTTTAACCATTCATATACCAATAATTGACTCATTCAGCCAATTAGCACCAACAGAATCTTTAACGCTGACGTGCGTAAAAAGTTTTAACCATTCATATACCAATCATTGACTCATTTAACCAATTAACACCAAAAGAATCTTTAACGCTGAAGTGCGTAAAAAGTTTTAACCAATCATATGCGAATCGTTGACTCATTTTACTAATTAGCGCCAACAGAATCTTTGACGCTGACCGATTCTATATGAATAGGCCCTTACAGGCGCTTTCTTGTGCCGGAAATGATTTATGGAAATACACTGAAATACATTAGTTATTAAGGATAACAATTGAGGGAAAAAATTTCTGAACAAAATTGCGTTTATAAGCATGCTATATTTTGCTACTTACAGAAGAGTAAAGAGGAAAAAAACATTTTTTAAACGTATATCTCTTAAATTAATTCATGCATCTTATTGGAAAAACTATAAACATGGACATAAAAGTGAAAAACTCTTAAAAGTGAAAAAGTTAAATTAAAGAAACTGTTAGCCATTGTATTCACATTGTATTTATTATTACATACTTCTATAACACCCATATTCGCCTCCAGATGGCTCTGCCATCTGGCTGATTATGCGTATTTTTAGCACAATTTGAGGACAGAGAACATCTCGACAACCAAAATTGAGCGATTTTAGTGAAATGTTTATGAGCATGTATTTAATTGCAGAATACAGATATATGCAAAATATTTATATACCAGTAAATACATACATCATATTTTATATTTAAAGTGAAATGGAAGAATTTTGTTAAAAATTTAGTTTATCGTAGCAATTTAAAAACTTGTTAAATGTTTGATACTATTTGTCCGTTAGGTACACTTTTCTAAAAATGTATTAAATTTATCTTTTTTAAATTTAGTATACTGTCATAAAATATATTATTTAACAAGTATTTTTCAAGTTTTTGACGAATTATTTTTCTTTTAGTTTAGAAAAATAATTAAATTAAAACTGTGCTACTGGAAAACTTCAAAATGCATAAAAATTTTAATTGCATATTTTTTGTTATTTTCCATTTTGCTACATCTCGAATCTAAATACGTCGTATTATTTTCAAATGATATATTGTATGTTTCCATACCAAATTTGGAAGAGAAAAATTTAATAATATTTTAGAAAAGTGTACCTAACTGACGAATAGTAGCAAACATTTAACAAGTTTTTAAATTGCTACAATCAGCTAAATTTTTAACACAAATCTTCCAGTTCACTTTAAATATAAAATATAATGTATGTATTTACTGATATATAAATATTTTTATTATATCTGTATTCTGCAATTAAATACATGGTCATAAAACATTTCACTAAAATCGCTCCGTTTTGGTTTTCGAGATGTTCTGTGTGCCCTTGAGTGAGTTTCGATTTTGAGATTCGAGAAATGTGTAAGCTGGTAGAATTAAGCCTTCACATTATCTAAAACTGTTCTGTTTATTATTGACCGTTCAAACAGAAGCAAAAACATGACACGCACAAGTAGAAATATCGGAGGTAACAGGAAAAAGAAACATAAAATAGGATAAGAAAAAACCAGCTAGCTTAAAACACAATGAAGGCTCTGGGGGGGGGCAGCAGGGGCAATCCCCCCCCCCAAAAAAAAGGCCGGAGTATTTTTTTTTTCATAGCCTAAAATTATATAATTGTAGACCTAATACTAAATATATATATATTTATATATATATAAATATATATATATATATATATATATATATATATATATATATATATATATATATATATATATATATATATATATATATATATATATTTATTTATTTATTTATTTATAAATGTGCATGTGTATATTTATGTATATATATATATATATATATATATATATATATATTTATTTATTTATTTATTTATAAATGTGTATGTGTATATTTATGTATATATATATATATATATATATATATATATATATATGTATATAAAACCCCAATATCCGACGTTGCCCCCCCCCCCTCCCGAAAAAAAAAAAAATTCTGGACTGGAGCCTCTCCTGCCAGAACATCATAATATTCTGATCAGTGAAAAAAAAATGTTTTTCCGACGAATGAACAAAATTAAGCTTGAAATAATATCAAAAATTTCTGTTACAGATATGGGCACAATTACATGGCAAATAAGCTGTATCTCATTCTTCGAAAGTTTAGTAAAAAACACCTATATTAAAATTCAGTCAGTTTATTATAATGCTTTCGCAATAAAAGCGCAAATTTCGATGCAACGGAAACATAAAATCAAAAGACATATATTTTGAAAGTGAGTTAAAAAATACTTCAAAATTTCTTTCTGTTAGTCTTATTTTTAATAACTGCAGAAAAGACATTTTAAAGCCAAACCGACGGATAAGTTTAAGTTCTCGAAATGGAAATTCTCGCGAAGCGGCATATATTTGAATATTTCAAGCTAATTTAGAGAAGTGCTTAAAGGTAAGATATTTGTAAATTTAAAAATACGGAGATATCTTATTCGAGTGAACGAAGAATAAAAAAAACAGGAGCCATTTTCATTATGAAATGCTTTTCAAATTGCTGGCGTTTTATTTCGTTTTCATGTATATGACTGAAGAAAAATGTAAAGTATAGCGCTCTTTAAAGACTGACTAATAAATATACAGGGCCAGGAAAAGATATGGGTATACGATGAACTATAAGCACTTAATTCATCAGGTTTCATGCTCATTTCTGTAATGAAGGAGTTAATTAAAGGAGCACTAATGAAGACATTTTCATAGTTATATGGAGAATACAATTATTTTTCAAGGATCCCAGACAAAACATGTTTTTAACAATTTTTTCAATTATGTTTACGCAGATATTTGGCAATATTGTGTTACACATGATGTTTATTACAAATTCAGTATTAATAACAAATATTAAATACGTATAAGAAAACAGTATGATAATCATTTGAGTAATTGAAATAAATTTAATGCTAAGAACACAGAAGTTTTAAATTTACTATTACAATTTCAAAGTTATTTGAGTTATAGTTATTCAGTATTAATAATAAATATTAAATACGCATAAGAAAACAGTAGCCTAATCCTTTGAGTAATTGAAATAAATTTAATGCTAAGAACACAGAAGTTTTAAATTTACTATTACAATTTCAAAGCTATAAAATTTTGCAACAGTGATTTTCTTCTGTTTCAGATACAAATTTGTTAAACATTAGTTTCCCTCTGGACTAAAGTAAACAGTTTCTAAACACCATGACAGTATGTAAAAAATAATTTTAAAAGACCCTTTTGGACTTCCGTAAACAATTACAAAATCTATGAAAAGAATTTAAAAAAATAGACGAAGATCCCTTTGAACTTTCGTAAACAATTACCAGAATTCAGGTAACGATAAAAGAAAATTAAGATAAGATTCAAAGGAAACAGCAAAGAGGCAGAAGAATTTAAAAGTTCGCTCGAATTCCCGTATCTACTTTGATGAAGGGGTTATTATGTTGAGAGTTTTAAGTCTAAAATTTTTATGAGCAGTCAAATGATAATGTTTTTAAAATTTCCCCTCATATTTGTTAGTTGCATTTAAAGTTTGATCCGTTAAGGCTGCTGTGTACTAACCTATTGCATTCGCTCACCTCAAGTTAGGCTATGGAAAAAATTGTCTAAGGGTTACCGAATTGGATTTAAAGATTTTTTTTAATTTGTACCCCCTAATAGAGAAAGAAATTTTACACCTTGGGACATATTTCCTCTTAAAAATACTGCAAATCATACCGGGTGGGATAAAAAGTCCGTAGAAACTTTAAAAATTCATAAAAACCGGAAAAATAGCCAAAATAAAAAATGTTTGCAGGATTAGCATCGCTAAGTCACGGGAATTTTTTTAAGACAGGAAAAAAATAATTCCAAAAACAGCCGACAGGTGGCGCTAACATACACAAGTCAAAGGGGTGTATCATCCCGGGTGTATTTATTTGGTCCATCCAATCTTTGGGAACTGAAAGATGGGATCCGCCAAGAGGTGCCATATACACAGTGCGTCAAATAAGTTTTAAGACTCGTCTCAGAGCGCAGGTTGTAATGGTGCTGTGAGTGTAAATGTGCATGTGTCATAACGTCCATCGTCTGCTGGTACACTGTCAACAAGTTGAGCGCATTTCGTTAAGTAGTTGAGAGAAGGCGAGCATTTATTGTAGAAGTGAATTTTTTTCATGTTGATTTTTTAAGATGGAGCAAAAAGCTGTAATTAAATTTAACGCAAAACTTGGTAAAAGTGCTTCGGAAACATACCAACTCATGAAACAAGTTTATGGTGACTGTTATTTAAGTAGATCAAATGTTTTTGTGTGGCACAAATGCTTTTTTGGACTGAAGAGATACGGTAGAAGATGATCAGCGTAGTGGAAGACCAATTTCATCTAGGACACCTGAAGTTATTGAGAAAGTACGAAATTTCGTAACAAACGATCGATGTGCATGACTGAGAATGATGGAAGAGTCTTTATACATCAACAAAGAAACAATTCGAACCATCCTGCATGAAGATTTGGGCAAAACAAAAGTGTGTGCTAAATTTCTTCCACACACTTTAAACCCTGAAAAAAAAGCAATGAGAAGTGCACATTGCAGAGACATCGTTTCAGCCGCTGAAAACGATCCAAACTTCTTGAAGTCCATTGTTACAGGTGATGAAACCTGGTGTTTCCAATATGATCCTGAAACAAAGCGACAAAGTGCGGAATGGAAGTCACCAAATTCAACGGAAGTCAAAAAATCAAGAAAAGTTCCATCCAAAATCAAAACAATGTCATTACATTCTTCGATATTAAAGGTATTATCCACAAAGAATTTGTTCCAACTGGACAAACAATTTCAGGTCAATACTACTTAGCTGTTTTAAAGCGTTTGGTGGCCAGAATTCGTTGCATTCGTCCAGACTACACAAGGACTGAAAGCAGTTGGTGTTTGTTACACGACAATGCACCCAGTCACACCTCCCTTATTGTTCGTCGACTTTTGGCAAAAAAAGTCTGCGTGTTGAACCATCCACCGTATTCACCTGATTTAGCACCCTGTGACTACTCCTTATTCCCAAAACTTAAAATGAAGTTAAAAGGGTGTTATTTTGAGGATATTTCGACCATACAAGAAGCATCGACATGTGCTTTGGAGGCCATCCCACAAAGTGATTTACAACAGGCGTTTGATTCATTAATAAATCGCTGTAAAAAGTGCATTGAAGCCACAGGGTCCTATTTTGAATAAAAAACCAAAACAGGTATTAATTTCTTGTTTCCATTTCTTTTTACAGATCCAGTCTTAAAACTTATTTGACGCACTGTGTATATATATTCGGACCTGCTGCACTCTGCTGTTGCTGGATTTGTGACTCGCCTGCAATGTATTATCCCCTGTGATGGGGGTCATGTGGAACACCTAGGGAACACATTCTTTTCGTTATTTGCGTATCTTTTTTTGGTTTGTGTACGTCAGCGCCACCTGTCGGCTGTTTTTTGAGTTAATTTTTTTTCCTGTCTTAAAAAAAATTCCCGTAACCTAGCGATGCTAACCCTGCAAACGTTTTCTTTTTTTTATTTTGGTTATTTTTCCGGTTTTTATGAATTATTAAAGTTTTTACGGACATTTTTGCCGTAGAATTATTATAAAATTTAAACTATTCGGGGGGAAAATATGGTATAGTGTGTTAAACGCTCCTAAATTCCTGTGGTGGACGAAATTTATGAAACGAGTCCTGTTGCAAGGTGCTAGAAAGTTCAGGCTATCTGAAAACACCAAATATATTTGATTATCAGCATTTATATAGCTGTAAATAGTAAACAAATTTTCTCAATAGTGTAACATTGAGGTGAGCGAATCCAATAGGGTTAGTGCGAGTACACAACAGTATTAAGATAAATACCAGTGAGGAATTGAATTATTTTACTGTCGCGCTAATTTAGATGCGAAGTCATTTCTATCTTATTTTTAAACTGGTACACCTCCAGCTTATTTCTGCTGCCGACAGAGTGCATAACAAATCAGACTTCATCAGTCATTTTTCAGCACGCCTTAGACTTTAAGGCTCTGTATCTCAAAATGAACAAGAATTGACTTGGCCCACTATTTAAATAAGGCCTTCATATATATATATATATATATACAGAAAGAGAGAGACAGACAGACAGAGACAGAAATAACATCATTAGAGTGAATTACGTCGTCATATAAATTTTGCTCCCGTCTAATTACTGTGCAACCCACGCTTTATAACCGTATAATTATGGGAGTTACTTGTTTTAATTGGCCTTAATTATCAATGATACTTCATTTTTTTACTTGCAGGAAATATGCGGAAAACGTATTACAGGAACAAACAGTCTCTCAAGAGTCGCAATGAGAAATACTAATGGTAACCAGTTTCAGACTAATTAATAAAGCTTTTCATCAAGCCGAAGGCCTAAAGTGAGATTTGGTGGCTGTGGGGGATTATCCCTGCAATACCACTTTCTGTGCGTTGGTGTGTATATGTGTATGGGTGTTTGCATAAGGGAGAAATGGTCTAAGGAGCTAATGATTTTCAGCTACTGCAGTCAAGCATTTTTGGATGTAATTTTAATTTAAATAGGGCAACTCTAGGATAGATGGCCATAGAGGAGAGATGGCCTGTCAAAATATTTCCAAAACTTGATCATAAATGGCAGTTTAAACTTTTCTCGTAGGAAGTGTTCAACGAGTTCATTCATTGCGAGATACAGCTGTGTTTTTCTTTTATAAAAAGTAAGTGAAATCTTAATGTTTATTTCATTTAGTGGTTGAATATTTTTGTTGAGTTAGGTATCTGAATGTTTTGCAATACGCACGTTACATTTTTTAATTACTTTACGGACTTTTAAGGCACGTATATAATCCAATCTTTGCTTCTAAGCCTAAAACACGTACAATGGCGGAGTGACGCTTTAAATTGGGTGACCACCTGTCCTTCAATTTCAGGATAGATGGCCACATAAAATCGAGGAGAGATGACCACCTTTAATCAATATTTAAAAATTATACGGAGTGAGGATTTTAACTAAATATAATTATATTTAAATTAATTATATAACTTTTATGTTTATAATTATATTATATGCACCAGTTCCTAATGTAACCATGACAAAAACAGTTAGAAAGCGTACCAAACTAGCTATGCTTTTGACATCACCAGAAAATATTGGCAAACGTCGGAACCTTTCATCCTCTGAAACAGATAAAGTTGATAAATAAGCTTAAAACCAGTAAAAAAGCTAAAACAAACGCGAGAAAGAAACAAAAAACACGACACTTCCAGTAGCGAAGAAGATGGTATACATTTGAAATTATCAGATTCTACAGATTCCGAGGGAATAGAATTTGATGAGGATCACTGTGTTGGTTCGGGAGAAGAATACAATACCATAACCATAAAGGATGACTGGATAAAATGTATAAGGTGTCTGAAGTGGTTCCATGAAAGGTGTACAAACTATCAAGACCCTTGCCAGAAATGTGGTAAAATTTTACAAAAAGTGAAGGGTTGAAATTATACTTCAAATGTCGTTAATTCGGATTTTATTCACTCACTTTCCGTGATATAATTGCATCTTTGCAAATTGCTATAAGTTTTTCATGATTAACTATATGAAATGTGTTTTTTTTTGGCCATTTTAACTTCACATTTTCTTTCTTGTATTGGATAGCCATCTCTCCTCGGCATGAAGGAGAGATGGCCACCTACCATTTTAATTTCAAACCATGTTTCCCACTTTTTGTTCTCAATGTTTAATTATTTTTTGCCCAAAATATGATGAGTGTATTAGAATTTCAAATATGCATAAATATTTCTTGTGTTTGCATTCTAAGAATTTTTATTTCAATCTTTAAAAACTATGTCCATCTATCCTAGAGTTACCCTACATATTTTATTGATTTTTTTATAACTAAATTATTTTAAAATAAGCTTAGTGTTGAACAAGGTTTGGCCATTAATTTCCAGGATTGATCTAATAACTTCAGAAAATATTGCATGAAATCCATACCCATTTAATATGTTTCGAAATAACTCCCACCTGCCATAATACACTTCTGTGCTCCACTGTATAAGTTTTGGAAACATCTTTTAAAGTCCTCTTTCGAAATGCTCTTTAATGTGGACGTCAACGTTTTCTTGATGGCTTCCGAAATCCTAAAATCTTGCTTCCTCAGCAAATCTTTCAGTTTTGGAAACAAGAAAAAGTTTGTTGGTGCTAAGTTCGGAAAGTAAGGTGCCACGACCTCATGCTCGGCCAATTTGCTGAAGGGATCAAGATTTGCTCCGTACTAACCCTATTGGATTTGTTCACCTCAATATTAAACTATGGAGAAAATGTGTCTACTCTTGATAGCTACATAAACGCTGATCAGCCAATAGAAATGGTATTTTCAGATAGCCTAAACTTTTCTGCACCTTGCAACAGGATTCATTTTATAAATTGCATCCACCAAAGGCATTGATGAGCGGTTAAAACACATTTTACCAGATTTTTCTTTTACCTCCGTTTGTGTCGTCTCTTCATAGGGGTTAATGCTGGTCCGCCTATATGGTGCCCCCATAATAAAATGGCCTGTAAACTGCGAGGAATTACAGGCGAATGTCTACATGACAAGTGTCTCCGCTTAAAAATAAATAAATAAATAAAATTAAAATAAATAAACATTGAGGTTGAGCGAATCCAATAGGGTTAGTACATAGCAGCCTTAACTGAAAAAAAGATCTCTTTTAACTGAGGCTCAGCTTAACTGACCATAGATGCAATTAACAATGTTCCCTAGCTTGAACAATAACTATAATCATTATATACAAATTAATTACCATTATATATATTTTTCTAAATTTTAAGAAGCTGCCTTTGGTATAGCGTAAGTTTTATGCAAGTAGCACATAACTATAATTATTTATAATACCAATGAATAGTAGATAAGTCCTTCTGTGCTCAAAAAATTACAATTTAATTTCTCCCTAATTGCAAAATCTTTATTTTACCCGTCTACCTGCAAGGCATTTCTTGAGAAGAAAATCATAAAATATAACTTAAAATGCCAGATGATATCGTCCGTTCATTTAAAATTTTTTTTAAAAAAACTTAAAAAATTTGCACATTAATGAAGAGTACGGAGGATCATTTATTTCAATTCCAAGCCCCGCGCTTGCTTAAGCTCTCGACTCTAATCTTCGCAGTTAGCTAATGTGCGAGTGAAAAATGGTGATTTCGGCCCGAGTGATGGTTTGTTAGGAGCAAAGAATGCGTTAATTTTTCGGAAGTGCGTGAAAGCGTTAAATGAGCTGGGCATAGTTAATGGGAAAAGATCACGGATTAAGAGCATGGCATGAGAGCATTTTCGTGTTACCCAGAGGACTGAACTGTTCTGGAAAAAAAAAACTCCTTTTTCAGAAAATTTTGTATTGCACTAACTACGTTTTTAGTTTTGAACCTGAAAGTGTAAAAGTACTACGTGTTTTTCCAAGGTTTTAAGATAAATGGATATGTTAAAAAATAAAATGATAATTCGGAGAGACATAGAGCCTTAAATGTAACATCATAAACAATTGTTAACGGAAGACATGGTACAGAAGGTCTTTCTCACTTTACGGAAACGGTTTTGATAGTTAAGTTTTATGTATAAATGCCGTATTCTTTGCTGCAATTTGCTTCTGTCTTTTAGCCATGGTTCTTGACAATAGCTCTAGCTCGAATTTTCCATGAAAGTAAACTTTTTCTCAGTACTGTCGTGTCGATTTTACTCTACTCCTCTTGGACCGTTTTCCAAAGTCCGTTCAGTGTTCTTGGATGCCGTTTTCCTAAGGCTCGTTTTAATAAACAAAAAACGCAAAAGTCCATTAGAGAAGCGTCAGGTTATTTTACAGGTATTTCCTTAAAAGGGATACACTTTATTCCTGTTTCAGATTCATTCTTTGCTAAATAAGCGGCAGTTGATTCAGACGTGTGTCACTAGAGGCTTTGTCCATATGAAGCTCAACTTTATCAATGTCCTTTCCATACAAGACTGGAATTTCCTCTTCGAAAATTGGTTCTAAAATATTCTACTGATAGTAGAGTGAATTAATTTTGGCTTTGTTCAGACTTTTTTGATATTTAATTTGCCGTTGTAACAAAATCCTGCAACTATGATGAATCCCTTTGGAAACTTTTCTGTACACTGACGAAGTCATTTCGTATGTCATTCTCTTCAATTGAGCAATAGAAAATTGATCTTTTTTTTATTACTGTCAATTAAACACATCCACGCCTCATCGAGTTTTCCCACAAATTTCCATTTTTCAGCTGCTAGGCGTTTTTCATATTTTTTTCAATTTGTTTTTCTTTCTGTCATGCTTTGGCAAAGACAGATAAACTTTAGGTTTAAATATCTTTTTTAACTTCAAATCTTTATGAATTATTTTACTTATAATGACAGAAGACATTCCTAGTTTCGACGCAAATGGACGTTTGAGACGGCAGATTTTCTTTTAGGATCAGAGACTTCACTTTCTTGATATTTACCTGCGTTCGAATAGTCTTAGGATGAGGTTTTGCGGTCATGTTTTCATTTTAATTTCAGTTATACGTTTATTTTCTTTCAAATTTAATATATTATAAATACCCTTTTTTTAAAAAAAGGCCATAACAGCGATTTTTACATTGCTTTATAATTTGTTGATAAGAATATTTATCCAAGGAAAACACAGTTATGTAACCTTCGAGCCATATATCAATTTTAGGAGACATTTTCAAAATAAATGTTTTGTTTTACATTCCAATCAAAACAAAACAGTAGCAGACGATTATTCTGAAGTTGCCAAATTTTTATCTCAAAATACAAATCACAAAAATAAATTACAAAATTGTTTCCATAAAGTGCGAACGACCTTCTGTAATATATATTTTTCAGCTATCTTATGGATCATTTCAGCTATCTTATGGAAACGTATGCATAATATTATTGCATTTTGACAAAGGTGAAAAACATTATCGAAAATCCTTAGCTAATACGGTAACAACTTTTCATTTTACTTCTATTTTTAAGTTTGGAGAGACGTGTTTTATAATTGATTGAGCATAAAAGTAGCGGAAAATAATTTTTCAATTCCTTACTTATAAAATGAAATAATTTATTTAGCTACGTCCAAGCTAAATGAAGTTCTTTATGTCTTACAGACTATAAAACTAAAAAGAATAGGAAAAATTACTGTCAGAACGTACTGCTATTAGCAATAAATCAGCTATATTATTACTTTCTAATTACATTTCGTACATACTTTAGAGGTGTAACGTAATTTATTTAATGACTTCAAATAGTTTAATGTAATTTAAAAAAGAATAAAAATTTTTCAACAAAAACTATTATTAATTCAATTATTATACCCAATAGAGCCGGAAAATTCTCGTAGTTATAAAGAATTGAATATTACGAGAAATAATTTCTCCATTAAAAAGTATCTAAGTCATTTAATTAACGTCTAATACTGGAGTTAGAAGATACTGTTACGAATTCACACTTAAGGTTTGGCGATTGAATGGACTTTGTATAAGACAGAATGAAAACAAAGATTTATTTACAGGAAGTCGAAATACTATAGCTTATAGATCGTCTGAAACTGACTACAGTGCTTCTAGCACAATCTCTAGATCACAGAAGTACGGAAAAACTCAACACAAAAGACACGACACGGATTCGAACATATCGCGGCATAAATCTCAGCAATTCTCCGAAGAAAATCTCACAGAGACGCTTTTGACAAGCTCGAAAAACAACTCAGAAACTGAAATCTGAACCAAAAAATAGTCGCCAAAAACGTCACCAACAAGCCAATATCTCGCCAATTTAACGCGATACTATAGAAACCCTATATTAAATGCATGGTACTGCAGACGTTTAGCTAATATGACTAATTACATGGAACAAACGATAATAATGCATTATTTTACAAGCAGAATAACAATTTTAACGGTAATTTAAGCTAAAGACATACATTAATTTACAAAATTCGTAAGAAGGAAAATTCTCGTAGTTATAAAGAATTGAATATTATGGGAAATATTTTCACTATTACAAAGAATCTAATTAACGTCTGATATTGGAGTTAGAAGATACTTTAAAGTCGCAACATACTTTCCATTTATTGGTGAAGATACAGTGTATGTCATTTGATTTATACCCAATTAGAACATTTATTAGATACGTTTAAGCAACAACATAAATTATTTTATATGTCTATAAAAACGGAGTTTAATGAATTTATTTCAGCTGAAAATAATTAGTATATCTATTAAAATGGCTCTTATCTTCATGTTAAAAAAAATCTCAAATTTAAATTTTGAACTCATCTAAAAAATACATAATTTCTCCCGTTCTTTTAACTATTCGTGCGAATTTTAATGACATGTAGAGTAATTTTATAACTTTTTTTACTTTCCTAGTTTTATACAGTTTCTCCTTCTTTTTTGCAATTAGTACGAATTAAAAATGTAAGCGTAAAGTGTTTTAAAGGATTAAAAAAATGCTACAAGAAGTAAACGAACGACTGAGATACCATTTTAAATCTCAGATGCTAACGAGCGATTAATCTCGGTGTTGAATATTTCTATGCGCAAAAGCAGCACAACTTTAGCTTAAACCGTTAGTTAAAGCGAGGTTGAAAAATGGAGATTTTAGTTAGAAAGCACACGGGAAATGAGGAGAACAAGCTAATTAAGGGAGCGTGTTAAACTCTTAAATGAATTACGAATGGCCAGTGTAAAAGACTAGGAATTTTAGTCTTTAACAAAGGAAGGAAAAGACTAGGAAACGTTTTCTCGAAAAGAAATGCCTAGAAAATAACAAATATAAAAAAACTTTTCTTCCTTTGAAAGTTTAAATTTATATTTTATCGTGTTGTTATTTTGGTATTCTTTATGCATACGTTATTTTAGTATAGAAGTTTAAAAAGTTTTACCCGTTGCTACATTAGGTATTTAAAAGGTTAGGATAATTAGGAACAATTTTAAGTAGCTGCATAATCATTCTTTAAGAAAAGAAACCGATCAATACCGAATGCGGATTATTTATAAATAAGGAACAACATAGATTATCTTCTAAAGAGACAATTCGACAAATGAATTAAAACATGTTTTAATGTTAACTTCTCAATGCTCAATGCATTACTAAAATATATACAACCTTTGTCCAGAAAGTTCGGTGAATGACGTCATAGTGCTCATGGTCGTATGAGTTTGCAACCGGCGCATACCGTGCCGGACAGGTGAAGACTGGTCTGAACCGGTTCCTGAGCGGCGGCGCTACGAGTTAGCTTATCGTGGGGAAACAGTTCATTGGAGAGTGAAGGTGTTGTGTGCTCGGTTGAAATTCAAAATGGACCAGCGAACGAATACGCTGTTCTGTTTGAAACTTGGAAAATCAGCTAACTCAAGAAATGCTGCTAAAAGTTTACGAATAACGTGCTGTCACCTTGAAGTGCATGTATGCGTGGTTTAAGCGTTTCCGAGAAGGCCGGGACACCATTGAAGATTCCCCTTGGAGTGGTTGGCCTGCAACTGCACGCATCCTGGACAACGTACAGAAAATGAAGGAATTGTTGGCCAAGGATCCTTTTGTGACAGTGAGAATGATAGCGGAGGAAGTAGGAATTGATTGAGAGATGACCCACCTCATACTGACCCAGGATTTGAGTAACCGCAAGCTTTGCTCCTGACTTGTGGCCCACACTTTGACGCCGGAGCAAATGCAAATTCGTCTTGACGCATGTGGAGACTTCATTGACATGGCGGATCGAAACCAAAATTTTCTGAAAACCATTGCGCCGGGTAACGAGACCTGGTGCCTGAAGTACGACCCCGACGGCAAGCGTCAGAGTATGGAGTGGCGGGGTCCAGGGTCACCGAAAAGCAAGAGGGTGTGAAATGAGAAATCCCGTATCAAGACAATTCTCGCGGTGTTCTTCGACCCTGAGGGTCTCATCCATAGAGAATTCCTCCCTGAGAGCACCACGTGAAATGCCGCTAAGTACGTGGATATACTGAAACGTCTGCTGCAACGGATCAATCGGGTACGCCCCCAGTACGCCAAGCAAGGCAACTAGACCCTGTTTCCCGACAATACCTGGCCATATACTGCCTTTCTGGTGCAGCAGTTCCCGGCCAACAGACGAGTTGTGTCCCTGAATCATCCACCCTACTCCCCAGACTTCTCTCCTCCGGACTTTTTCTTGTTCTCCAAATTGAAGTTAGCTTTGAAGGGCCACAGGTTTTCAGACATTTCGGACATCCAAAGTAATGCTACGACCCAGCTGAAGGCAATCTCTAAAGACGACTACGCAAGGAGTTTCCAAGACTTGTACAGCCGTTCCCAGATGTGCATTACCCCCTACGGGTATTACTTCGAAGGACAGTAACAGCTGTTTTATGTAAGACAACAATCCATTGTAACTATAGATACATTCACCAAAATTTCTGGACAAGGGTTGTGTGTATATATATATATATGTAAGACCTCTACTCCTATCCTCTTCTTAAATCCATATGTTGCAGTCTTCTTCACGGCACAAGTGATGACACTTCATTTATAATTAAACCAATTTATTATTCAAAGTTATATAAAGTCTCAGCTCTAGCAACGTAATGTTCCAATTCCTTCAAAAACCTCAACATTCCAACCGCGAAACAAACATGTTCGATCGATTTGAACTAATCCATTCTTCTGCTCTACTGCTAAAACCCCGTGATATATTTCACGCTCCCAAAGCGCATGGCTATTAGACAGCGATGATTCACAATCTAATGACCAGTGAATCTGAATCGCCTGGTCTACGTCGCAAGCTGTTTTGAAAACACATCGTACGTTTTTTCAATCCAGAACCTCCCGTGTGGTGCCGTCATCTAATGGCATTTTTTCGTTAACTGTTCTTTGAAAACCCGTAATTTATCATCTATTAAAGGGGAACACCACCTTTAAAACTTAAAAATAAAAATCGAATTTTGGTTTTTGCTATATTCTGATTTTTGAGACATTTCTGAATAGTATGCAATTAACCGCATAAAAAAAATCGCATTATTTCTCTAGTTATGAGAGTTTATGTAAAGCTCACTCTGTTGCCATGGCCATGTATATTCCAACTTTAACTTCAGTTTTCTCAAATACGTAAATTTTTGGATTACGCACACTGTTGCTCCCAAACTATGTGTGCTAGACAAACAAAACTTTTATCAGATTTGTATTTTAAGCTTCTTTATATACTAAAACCAAAAAAATAAAAATAAATTTGTAAAAAAAAAAAATTACACTTGAAAATGTTTTTAAAAAATTGCTACATTTTATTTTTTTTTAAATTTTATGTAAATTTTTCACTTTAAACTATATTTTTGTATATTTTTTCGTTTTACATTAAACTTGAGTATATTATTAATTTAATTTGACCAATAAATAGTTTCTGTATGCATATTTCTTAATTTTATGATGCGCGAATCATCCAATGATTTTTTACCTTTTTAGTAATATGTACATTCAAAAATAAAATCAAAAATTATTTATGGATTTACAAATTCTATTTTTGTATAAAATATAACTAAAGATATGTAATTTTGATATAAAACGAAAAAATTATATATACAGTGGAATCTCGATCTATCGTTTTTCAGGGGACCGATTGAAATGAACGATGAATGCGGGAAAACGATAGATGCGGTAACATAACAAAGCAACATGATCGTTGGGACTGGATAAAATGAACGACACATGCGGAAAAACAATGGATCCGAAAACGATCGATCGATATTCCACTGTATATATATATATATATATATATATTATTGGAGTTTCAGTAGCTGGAATTTGATCATGTTTACGGTCATTTCAGTGTAGTCAAAGGTTGTGTGCCCCCTTAATTATTTATTTATACTGATTCCGTTACATATAAATACGTATATATAAGTCGAAATGTTTGCAATTATTCTACTATAAAACTAATTAATTAGTGGCTTCAAAGTATCCAAATTAGATTTAAGTTTAAAACAAGGAATAGAATGTTCCTTTCCAACTCTACATGAGTGTGCAACTAAAAATTACAATTGAAAACTGGAAATTTCCGAATTTTTACCAACAATGTACCTGGCAAAACATTTTACCCCTTAACCAATTCTCCCTTCAAATAAACGAATTTCTGTAGTAGCTAAAATATCATAACTAATCAATAAA
The DNA here is from genome assembly GCA_907164885.2 of Dolomedes plantarius. Taxonomy (NCBI): domain Eukaryota; kingdom Metazoa; phylum Arthropoda; class Arachnida; order Araneae; family Dolomedidae; genus Dolomedes; species Dolomedes plantarius. Next base: position 49,531,812 of record OU015503.1, on the reverse strand, counting down.
AATAAAGCAAAATATCTAAACTTTCTAGGAGCTTACAGAAGATTAAAGATGACAGAAAGAACCAAAAAGATTTCAGTTTCAGGAAGAGTATAAAGGCAACTGCAGTCCCAAGGAGAATTTTAAAAACTCATAACTAATTAATAGAAATAACGCAAAATATCTACATAAACATATTGCTCAATTTTTCTCACGTAAAAGCTTCATTATTGCTTCGCGACAATCTTTGATCATAAATTGCCCTTTAAAAACTTTCAAACAAAAACAATGAGAAGTGAGATACTTTTAAAAAAGAAATTATTAAAGTGCAAAATTAATTCTCACGTTTCCAAACTGCATTCAAAACGAAAATGTACTGAAATTGAAATATTTCGAATTGTTATTAAAATAAATAATCATCACTTTAATTAGATTCCTTTAAATTTTCTGTCTGTTAATGGCAACAGTCCTATCAATAAAGTATTCGTCTCCAAACTCATATTAAGAAGAAAAAAAAACACTTTAGTTTGATTTATGCGCACTTTACAGAGAGAGGAAAAATTCCCCTCTAAAACGCATTCTTCCAGCATTATTCAAATGTTAAACGAAACTAAAAAAGTGAGATATTAATACTCGTGACAATTCACTGAGAGAGATAATAAATCTGGCTCTCACCACGGTAGACCCGACATCGTAAAAATTCCCAGCGCTCTTCCCATTTATTATATTCCTAGAAAATATCTTCATTACTTTATCCTGTAACTGCAATCTCCAGCGCGGGAAGAGGCGTTAATTTCAAGGCGAGTGAAAAGGATTTAACGCGGCGCGACAGTTAATAACAAAGGATAATTCTGGGAGTCAAACACTTAAAAAGCCTTTTCTCAGTAGAGGGCACGATGGTGTTGTAATGAATGGTGAAAAGAATTAACCGCTCTGAAGTAAAGAATGAAATTCTTGCAGCGCAGGTTTCTGTTCGATTTTTTAAAACTTAAATTAAAAAAATGAAATGAACTGAACATTTTTTTTAAAAATCACAGAGACTTATTTAGATTCAATGTAACTTTGCCTCATTTTTAGTGGATATGAAATCAAATTGATACAATTTAGTGCTCTTTAAAACGTATTCATGAAATCTCTATATTTAATTTGCTAAGCCGACTCTTCACGCAGTCCGTGAAAGAAAACTTCTGCATCAATTTACTTCTTTTTGGACTGAAAAGAAAGATTTTTATCTATAGATGTGTCATATTTGATTTTTGTAATCGCAATTTCTATTAATTAGCGATAATTTACAATTAAAAATTGCTTTCTGCGCATGCTCAATGACGTGTGTAAATCTGGCTTTAGATACTCACTACGCAGGAGGCCGCACAAATACATTAATTTGTTTCTGCGCATTCTCAATAACGTGCTTAAATCTGGCTTTAGATACTCATTAAGCAGGAGGTCGCATAAATGCATTAATTTGTATCTGCGCATGCTCAACGACGTTTAAATCTGTCTTCAGATACTCACTAGACACATAGCCGCTTAAACACGTTAATTTGTTTATTCCGAAGAATCTCACAAGCTTTCTATCTGCCATTTTTATTTTTAAATATGTTTGTGACATACAGAATTAAACCTGACGGAAATTTTTTATTTCGCGCTGTTGAGTAAACATATTTCTTTTTATTGGGTTCAATAGTAATTTTTAAAGCGTATTTCTCTATTCTTAATATCATGATTTTCAACATTTGGCCATGATGTAATATAATTTGTGTACTAGCATATTTATTTACTATCCAGCCGTCACGTTTTGACGGGTACCAACTAGTTAATTTTAAGTTAATTATGTACCAGGGGTGGCCAAGTTACTTTCTATGCAGGTCTTTTTATTTCTATGATGCTGATGATTCAATAACCAATTTCCCAAACAATTCAGGCAAGAATGTTTTAAAAATTGTTCGCTGAATTTCTTTTTTTATAAATTTTCTTATTTCACACTTTTTTCTGTAGTTTTAATCAACATTTCAAAACTATTACAAACTGCAACAGCTCAAAAAATGCCAGATTTGAATAATTTAGCGAAACAATTAAAAGAAATACAAATATAAAAGTTAAAAATCACTTTTAAATTTAGAAATATTATTTATTCTAACAACTGAAGAATCATGCATTTAATAAAAACATTAGAAAAAACAGTGTATTTTTAAACGAAATTTACGTTCACAGCAAATATGACCATTCTCTGTTTGGGGCACTTCTGTTGTTGTTTCTAAAACCCCCGGCTGGAAGTTCCCCACCAGGTCCATATAGGTTTACCACTACTATTGTTCACTTATGAATATGATTGTGGGGATATATATATATATATATATATATATATATATATATATATATATATATATATATATATATATATATATATACAGTGGAATCTCGATCGATCGTTTTCGGATCCATCGTTTTTCCGTATGTGTCGTTCATTTTATCCAGTCCCAACGATCATATTCCTTTGTTATGTTTCCGCATCTATCGTTTTCCCGCATTTATCGTTCATTTCAATCGGTCCCTTGAAAAACGACAGAAGTGTCCCTTGAAAAACGATATATATATATATATATATATATATATATATATATATATATATATATATATATATATATATATATATATATATATATATATATATATATATATATACGTACGAGGGCCATTTAAAAGTAAAGAACGTTTTCATTTGACGAGCCGCGTAATTCTCCCACTAACCACGCTGCAATGAAATTGATTTACCCAATCGTTCCCGCCAGTTTGACGTTAATAGCAAGCAGCTATGGTCATTTACTGTTTATTTTTTGTCGCCCAGTGGCTAAGTGGATAAGGCATCAGCCTGCCACGCCGAGGGTGTGGGTTCGATTCCCGCATAAGACTTGGTTGTATTCTGGGGAACCGGTCAGTCTTCCGCCTGCAATTGGAACCCCGTCTAGAAAGGGGAGCTGCAACCCATCGTCCATCTCCGGTGTCATCGTCTGTCAATAAAATTCTTCTGTGATGGTGTCATTTGTCTGTTTCTATGTCTTATATTCATATGTACACCGGACTGGGGTGTAATGTTGTCAACCCCCAGGGACATTAGCCACACACACACTGTTTATTTTTACTCTTTTTAAATGAGTGACAAAATTAAGGATCCAGCCAACTGTGAGGTGCGTAGCGTAATACGCTTCCTGAATGCAAAACACTTCCGCCCTATCGAAATTTACAGACAAATAACTGAAGTTTATAGGAATGTTATGAATTTAGCTTCAGTTTGAAAATGGTGCATTATGTTTAAGGGGACTCCCGATCCTTAAGTCGAGGAAATAAGGCATATTTTCATACTTTTAGACTGATTGTAACTATTTCAATTTACTCCCAATTTCTCCAAATTTTATGTATATGATAAATTGATATATTTATTTTAATAAACGAATTTTCAACTCTTAAAATAATTTTAAATACTATTTTTTATTATTGCTTTATATATACCTTGTTTTTTTAAGTATTTTTATTGTATACTGGCTTGCGCGCAGAACTATGAAATTAATTTTATACTTTAATCTAAAATTCCTGTTTTATATTTAAAATAAATAATTCAAAATACAATTGCACATAGAACATTCAATATTGAAATATTTTTTTCAATTTTTTAAAAACTGCTCAAAATATACTTAAAATTTCCTTAAAATTTTGCATTAATTTACCCTTGAAAAAATAACAAAATGTGCATTGATTGCAATAACTCTAGTTCAGACGCAATGAAATAACATGATTATGCAGTGATAAAAAATTTATGGAATTATGCTTCATAGTTTTTGAGATATCAGTTGCGGAATGATGCAAAATTACATTTTGAGAAAAATGAGTTTAAAATTTTTCTTACCATAAACTTGATCAGTAATTAAATATTTAGAATATCAATATCTCCGGAACTAAGAAGAATATTTTCATGCGGTTTTCTTTATTTTGTCCAGAAATGATCAGGCTTTAACATGCATTTTTTTCAAAAAATCGAATGTTTTAAAGATTTAAGTGTAGTGAGTCCCCTTAAAGGCGACCCGAACGAATGTTCATGAGGAAGAACGACCAGGCCAATCTTCAAATGTGACTGACGATCTCAAAGCAAGGATCGAGGAAAAAATTCAACAGGATAGACTCTTCACTATTGGCGTACTGAGCTAGTTTTCCCCTGAAATTTCAAGAACAGTTCTTTATGGAATTGTTAGTGGCGATTTGGGCTGTAAAAAAGTGTGTTTAAAACTGCTTAAAAGTGTTTTTAAAACTGCTCAAAGTATACTTAAAATTTCCTTAAATTTTTACATTAATTCACCCTTGAAAAAATAACAAAATGTGCAGTGATTGCAATAACTCTAGTTCAGAAGCAATAAAATAACATGATTATGCAGTGATGAAAAATTCATGGAATTATGCTTCATAGTTTTTGAGATATCAGTTGCGGAATGATGCAAAATTACATTTTGAGAAAAATGAGTTTAAAATTTTTCTTACCATAAACTTGATCAGTAATTAAATATTTAGAATATCAATATCTCCGGAACTAAGAAGAATATTTTCATGCGGTTTTCTTTATTTTGTCCAGAAATGATCAGGCTTTAACATGCATTTTTTTCAAAAAATCGAATGTTTTAAAGATTTAAGTGTAGTGAGTCCCCTTAAAGGCGACCGAACGAATGTTCATGAGGAAGAACGACCAGGCCAATCTTCAAATGTGACTGACGATCTCAAAGCAAGGATCGAGGAAAAAATTCAACAGGATAGACTCTTCACTATTGGCGTACTGAGCTAGTTTTCCCCTGAAATTTCAAGAACAGTTCTTTATGGAATTGTTAGTGGCGATTTGGGCTGTAAAAAAGTGTGTTTAAAACTGCTTAAAAGTGTTTTTAAAACTGCTCAAAGTATACTTAAAATTTCCTTAAATTTTTACATTAATTCACCCTTGAAAAAATAACAAAATGTGCAGTGATTGCAATAACTCTAGTTCAGAAGCAATAAAATAACATGATTATGCAGTGATGAAAAATTCATGGAATTATGCTTCATAGTTTTTGAGATATCAGTTGCGGAATGATGCAAAATTACATTTTGAGAAAAATGAGTTTAAAATTTTTCTTACCATAAACTTGATCAGTAATTAAATATTTAGAATATCAATATCTCCGGAACTAAGAAGAATATTTTCATGCGGTTTTCTTTATTTTGTCCAGAAATGATCAGGCTTTAACATGCATTTTTTTCAAAAAATCGAATGTTTTAAAGATTTAAGTGTAGTGAGTCCCCTTAAAGGCGACCGAACGAATGTTCATGAGGAAGAACGACCAGGCCAATCTTCAAATGTGACTGACGATCTCAAAGCAAGGATCGAGGAAAAAATTCAACAGGATAGACTCTTCACTATTGGCGTACTGAGCTAGTTTTCCCCTGAAATTTCAAGAACAGTTCTTTATGGAATTGTTAGTGGCGATTTGGGCTGTAAAAAAGTGTGTTTAAAACTGCTTAAAAGTGTTTTTAAAACTGCTCAAAGTATACTTAAAATTTCCTTAAATTTTTACATTAATTCACCCTTGAAAAAATAACAAAATGTGCAGTGATTGCAATAACTCTAGTTCAGAAGCAATAAAATAACATGATTATGCAGTGATGAAAAATTCATGGAATTATGCTTCATAGTTTTTGAGATATCAGTTGCGGAATGATGCAAAATTACATTTTGAGAAAAATGAGTTTAAAATTTTTCTTACCATAAACTTGATCAGTAATTAAATATTTAGAATATCAATATCTCCGGAACTAAGAAGAATATTTTCATGCGGTTTTCTTTATTTTGTCCAGAAATGATCAGGCTTTAACATGCATTTTTTTCAAAAAATCGAATGTTTTAAAGATTTAAGTGTAGTGAGTCCCCTTAAAGGCGACCGAACGAATGTTCATGAGGAAGAACGACCAGGCCAATCTTCAAATGTGACTGACGATCTCAAAGCAAGGATCGAGGAAAAAATTCAACAGGATAGACTCTTCACTATTGGCGTACTGAGCTAGTTTTCCCCTGAAATTTCAAGAACAGTTCTTTATGGAATTGTTAGTGGCGATTTGGGCTGTAAAAAAGTGTGTTTAAAACTGCTTAAAAGTGTTTTTAAAACTGCTCAAAGTATACTTAAAATTTCCTTAAATTTTTACATTAATTCACCCTTGAAAAAATAACAAAATGTGCAGTGATTGCAATAACTCTAGTTCAGAAGCAATAAAATAACATGATTATGCAGTGATGAAAAATTCATGGAATTATGCTTCATAGTTTTTGAGATATCAGTTGCGGAATGATGCAAAATTACATTTTGAGAAAAATGAGTTTAAAATTTTTCTTACCATAAACTTGATCAGTAATTAAATATTTAGAATATCAATATCTCCGGAACTAAGAAGAATATTTTCATGCGGTTTGCTTTATTTTGTCCAGAAATGATCAGGCTTTAACATGCATTTTTTTTCAAAAAATCGAATGTTTTAAAGATTTAAGTGTAGTGAGTCCCCTTAAAGGCGACCGAACGAATGTTCATGAGGAAGAACGACCAGGCCAATCTTCAAATGTGACTGACGATCTCAAAGCAAGGATCGAGGAAAAAATTCAACAGGATAGACTCTTCACTATTGGCGTACTGAGCTAGTTTTCCCCTGAAATTTCAAGAACAGTTCTTTATGGAATTGTTAGTGGCGATTTGGGCTGTAAAAAAGTGTGTGCCAGGAGGGTTACTTGCCGTGCCATTCAAAACAGGCGGCGTGGATTGTTGTCCAGCGGCATTGTGCTTCTTAATGATAATGCTCGTCCGCATGCTTCTGCGTTTACGAAGGAATTGCTTTAGCAATTTAACTGGGAAGTTTTTGGTTATCCGCCTTATAGTCTGGACTTGCCCCCCCCCCAGTGATTACTTTCATTTTTCCAATTTGAAGGATTTTTTGGGCGGAAACCACTATGGGCATGATGATGAACTGAAAGAGGAAGTTAGTGACTGGTTCAAAAACTTGGTGGCAAATGAGCATGCAGAAGGCATAGGAAAGCTGGTACAGCGCTATGACAAATGTTTCAATTTGAACGGCGAATACGTAAAAAAATAGGTAAAATATCAAAATATGTTGCAAAATAAGTTTTCTTTCATTATCTTGAATAAAAATGTCTAGAGAAACAAACGTTCTTAACTTTTAGAATGGCTATCGTACATACATACATACATATACTAGCTGTAACCGGCCACGCGTTGCTGTGGATCAATCAGGATAAATGGAAAAGAAAGAAAAGGGAAAGAACACGTTTCTAATATGTTTAATTTTACAATGCTTGTTGGTATACAATAATTTTTGTTGTTCCATTGTCTATGCAGATTTTATGGTTTGCCGACTCTAAAACACGGAACATATAATTGTCCATGTCAGAAGCAATCTGTGTCTAGATCTAAACAGCACAAGTCTAAAGATTTGCCCTGAGCTTTTCTAATGGTGATTGCAAACGCCAATCTAATTGGGAATTGCAAATGAATGCTATGGTAAACGACACTGCTCAATTCCAACGCAATGTTACGCGAAATAATTAAATCAAAATGAAAATAAATCAAAATCTATGAAAAATCAATTTCACGATGAAATTAGAATTCAAATGGAAATCAATCGACAGAGCTCAATTCCACCGCTGTCCGGCAAGACCAATGTTTAGTATTGCGTGTGTTGCTGTTATGTTCAACAAATGGCGGTCCCATTGCCGTAAAATATTTAGTATAGCGCGTGTTGCTTTTACGTCCAACAGATGCCGCTGTTTTTCAAAAAGCATGTTTTAACCCTTTACAGGTGTGACATCTGTATAACAGGTATACGAAAACACACGCGTATTCGAATACAACATTGTGTCAAAATTTCAAAACAATCGGTTAAGAACTTTCGAAGATTTAAGATTGTGAACAAACGAACATTTTCATTTTTATTTATATAGATAGCATGTGCTGCATTTACGTCCAACAGATGACACTGTTTTTCAAAAAAGCATGTTTTTACCTCTCACAGGTGTAACATCTATGTAATCTATATATATAAAACAGCTCCGTAACTGACTGACTCACTGACTGACATGCAACTCACAGACCAAACCGCTGGACCTAAAGGGCTGAAATTTTGTATGGCGATTCTTTTTATAGTGTAGGGGTGCACTAAGAAAGATTTTTGAAAAGTTCTTTTCAGATTATTTTAAAATTAAGTTTTTAATCTGTTTTAGTAACTTTTTTAAGTTTGCATTTAAAATAATAATTTGAATGTTATAAAATTTATATCACGAGAAAGATCATAAAAATTCCTTTAAAATGAGATCTTTTTTGAATCTCTACCTCCATTATCTGATTTTTGGTGAATTTTTAAAGATTAATTTTTAGAATTTAATTTATTAAATGCTGATCACATGATTTCTTTTTCTGGAACTTTAAATTAATTTATCGTCACATGTATAACAACTAAATAGACAAAAAAATCTTTTTTTTTTCTTGCTAATGTGGCAGACGATTGGACATTATCCAAAAAAATATTAAAATACAGTAAAAGATATTATGTTCCTCAAACTATACTATATTAACTGTACTATATTTAGTATGTCCTATTACATTTAATTTGAATATTTTCTTCCACATTATTTTGTCTATAAAAATATCCCTTACAATTTTTTTATAAATATATATATATATATATATATATTTTTTACATCAATTGCATACATTGATCGTCGTATTTATTATAACTATATATATATATATAATATATATATATATATATATATATATATATATATATATATATATATATATATATTGGCATTAATTGCATACTTGACCGTTGTATTTAATTTGAATGTACTCCGTAGCGAAGTGCGGGTTTTCTGCTAGTAGGTATATAAAAACGCGTTTTCGAATGCACATTGTGTCAAAATTTCAAAACAATCGGTGAAGATCTTTCGGAGATTTAAGATTTTGAACAAACGAACATTTACATTTTTATTTATATAGATGACTCAAACCTAACACGTTCCTATATGTAGTGCTAATTCTCAAACACCAGGTTACAACATTGAGTCCTAACTCATCTCATTGTATCATAGAACGCATTATTAGTTTCGGAATCTCACGCTCGTTGTTTCTTTCCACCGTACTTAAGGATAAAAAGTGAGTGTTGGACCAGAATAAACACTGCATATGCATTTGGAATAACAATCACTCATTATATTAGCAACTATCTATATATATATATAAAACGCGTAGTTATGCGACACAAAAATCGACGATATTTCTACACCCCGAATGGCAACGGCTGCAACTGCCAGATGAAAACATTAGCGGCCGTCCGCAATTTGCAACCGCGTGTCAACATGGATTTACGCACTGAAATCAGGAATGCTCGAAAGTAAGCTGCACGATCAAGTGAAAATTGGGAACAGTTTCAAGACAGAAAGCGAAGAAGTAATTCATTAAGAGAGAGGCGTGAAAGAGAGAGCGTATATTATGATAGCGAGGTTAGGCTTAATCGTCGCCGACATAGCAACCGATAGCCAGTAATAGTTAATTTTATAGACTTTTTTCAGCACTTGCTGAATATTTACTTAATTGCATATTATATTTAATATACAATTAAGTAAATATTCATAATATTATATTTAATTGTTGGGAAAATACAGACATTTTCCCAACAATTTATTATTTGTTATGATTAAGTGTAGATATCTGAATTGTGAACAATAGTACATACAGAAAGTGATGTAATTAATCCACGCTATATACAGTAACCACCGCTTATAGTGATCAGTGGTTATAAGAATCAACCGTTTATAAGAATCAATATCGCGAAAACAAAAACAAATGTATTATTTCCATGTTAAAATTTTCGCTTTAAAGAATCAACCCACCGGTTTTAAGAATCAGTTTACACTCTTCGCTTTGCTTTCATTTTTCCAAAAAAGCCACCTAAACCCTCAAAAGGCACGAAGTTCTATCTTTAATTTTTAAAGCAAGATTGATAAGATGGGATGGAATATAGTCATAAAATTCATCCCTTTCTTTGTTAGACATAACATAATAGTTTCCTCTTAAACGCTTTAGCACAACACTGTCTTATTAGCTTGACCCGGGGGCATCTTTACCCGTCCGGGTCTGATTTCACTTTTCTCCACTGACATACAAAAATAGCGACTCTTTTTTCCCACCTCCCACATCCTGGTTTCGGCTTCCTGGACCCTTAAACACATAAATCTTCGGCTGAGTATCCACTATCACTTAATCAAACGTGACATTAGTAGATTCAGCACGTTATCAAACCGTGAAACATAAGTTAGAAGGTGAATCTTCGTCTGAGATTATTAGTATTGAAAGAGGTATAAACAGCCTCCTGAAAACTTCATGACGTCAAACTACCATAGAAAACTTTTCCTTCCTGCCTTCCTGTAGTTGAAATGTTAAATCTGTTAATCAGGTATGTTGTACCAAATATTGGATTTCTTCTTCTCTTACTATAATCATGTGTATCTACTTATAGGTCTCAAAATTAAGTTGTATTTTTAAAATTATAAAAAATAATTTTAATAAAAGATAATTAACGTAAATTAAAGAGTATTTTATGGTAAATTATCTAATATATATATATAGGTGTGTGTGTGCCTGTCCAAAAATCTAAATTTCGGCTATAAGAATCAACCGCTTATAAGAATCAAAAACAGTAATAACAAACGTGATTCTTATAAGCGGAAATCACTGTATTTTAGTGCTTGCTGAATTTTTACTCCATTTTTAAGTGAAAATTTTTTCCCCAACAATTTCTTATTTGATGTAACGATAAAGTGTAGATACCTTAATTTTGAAAAATAGTACATACAGAGAGGGATGTAATTTATAAAAGCGACCATTCTGGTGAAGCAGCGGCTAGTTAGTTAAATAAATTGTGTACCGGGAGCAGTGTTTCTCATCTTTGAGGCTTCTTCATTAAAAAAATTTTTTTACATAATTTTACATCGTATGCTAGGATTTCTTAAATACAACTGTAAACACAAGGAAAGTATTGTATACCGATTCATATACTCAATGACCCGTTACAAAAGCATCTAAGACATTTTCACTTAACGGAAGTAATCTACTTTGGACAAAAATCCTCCAGCAGCAGAGCATAAAATAATTCAATTGCATAGCACTTAAAAGCCAAAATATTCCCCCAGTCAGTATGCTGCGTAATATCATAAATCTTCTTGTTTGCTCGACTTCGTTAAGAATTTCCCCAATCTTTTCACATTTATTATGTTTTCGAGCATAATTTTTATTTTATTATCCCTTAACTTTCACCGTCGAAATGACACTAATTTGAGAAATGGAGAGATTTAATGCCTGGAGGCATTTAATGCAAGGCAAAATATTCCTAACAGAAAAGCTTAAAATGCACTTACTTTCCGGCTAAGAGCACAAAAAGGTAAATAAAACCATATAATTAGTCATTTTAGTTTAATAAATCACAATTGTATGCTTATTTTTTTTCCAGTTTGTTGTTGGAAATATTATAATGAACAGAAAAAAGAAATGGTATAAGTACTTGTAAAGTTTAATTATTATTCTTTTTAAATGTAATTTCTTATTGGAAGTTTTGACTATCGATGGTCGAATCATTTAAAGGACATTTTAAAGGGATTGTTAAAAGAAAAATCAATAGGTTACGCAGGCCTTAATCTCCAAAACTAACTGACAAATTACAAGCAATTTATACTTATTTCTTTGAAATTATGGTGTTATTTATTAGCCTACAACACAATTTTCGATACAGCCGAACCCCGTTATGACGAACTTCAAGGGACCAAAAGTTTTGTTCGCTTTATCCGGTGATTCGCTATATCCGAACCGTTAAGAAAAATGCAAGAAATCACAAAATGCATAACTTATTAGTTGCAATGTGTATTCAATAATGATGTATCAAAAAATGATAAAAATCTATTAAAAATTATCATTAATGAATTAAATCAACTAAAATCGATTACATTAAACTGACACAATATTAATTAAATTACGTACAATAGAAAAACGGCGGTACTAAAATGTTCGTTCGTTATATCCCTGAGTTCGTTATATACCGGGATTCGACTGTAATTAATATTTTGCGATAATTAAATTAACTATGACGTTTTAGTCGGACCGAATTTTTGCTACATTTTGCATACTTGGAATCGAAATTTCGTCAAAAAAATAAAATATATTTTTAAACATCGGGTGAATATTGACCATCTCTCTACAATAGGATTAAAGGCTGCTGTGTACTAACCCTATTGGATTCTCTCACCTCAATGTTAACCTACGGAGAAAATGTGTCTAATAGTTACAGCTACCTAAATACTGATAATCCAATAAAAATGGTATTTTCAGACAGCCTGAACTTTTCTGTATCTTGCAACAGGATGCATTTTATAAATTTCGGTCACCAAAGAAATTTATGCGCTTTTAAAACACACCATACCATATTTTTCCCCCGAATAGTTTATTTTTAAAACCATTATTAGCATTTATTTTTTAAAACGACAAATGCCCTAAAGTGTAAAATTTCTTTCTCTATTACAGAGTACAATTTAAAAAAAAAAATTTTGAATCCAAATCGGCACTCCTTGGACGCATTTTCTCATAGGTTAACATTGAGGTGAGCGAATTCAATAGGGTTTGCACACAGTAGCCTTAAGTTTGAGTCTTTTACATTCAATCCCAGCAAACAGAAAAGACTGCTATGTAATGGCTTTTTAAATGTAATGTCATTTTCTACTGCTATGTAATGTCATTATATATATAATAGCCGTTGCCTTTGTATAACACTTCCGGGCTGTACTCATCTTTCAATTGAAGCCCTCAGTAAAAAAACGACCGGTTAGGCCTAATTTCAATTTCAGATGTGGATCAGAATTTTTTCTTACCTAAAAACTAATATCTTCTCCATCAAATCACGTTTGTTCAGCCTATTTTTCTATAAAACATTCAGAACAAAAAAAATTGGATGCTTTTAGCTGTATATTTAACAGTTTTTAAAAATCTGTTTACTTTTGCGATGAATTCTGAAAGTAAACAAACTTGAATGTGAATGAATCAAGTAGCTCAAGTATTCATATCGCGTAGTGAGCTGTAAAAAACTGGATGGCAGTCTACTACTACAATCGCATGAAAAACTAAATAAATGAAAAATAATGAAAGGGTTTGCTTTTACAAGGTGTGGATTAAATGCAATATTGTTAGATAATTCGGGATTTTTTTATCTTTCATATACTTTTTCCATTATGACGTCATTATTAGTATTATGACGTCAAAATGACGGGTTGGGTGGCAGTCTACTACTCCAATCGCGTGAAAAACTAAATAAATAAAAATAATGAAAGAGTTTGCTTTTACAAGATGTGGATTAAATGCAATGTTGTTAGAAAATTCGGGATATTTTTTAACTTTCATATACTTTTCCATTATGACGTCATTATTAGCATTATGACGTCAAAATGACGGGTTACCTGCTAGTTTTCTAAATAGACAGGCACTCGTCTATTCCGACATTATCTCCTTGGACCGCGTGATTTTGTAGGTTTGTTATTATGGGAACACCATAAACCTATATTCCCTCCCTATACATGGACGGCATTTCAGTCAGGATTCCAAACCAAGCCTACTGTGTGGAAGCACACGACGTTAACCACTATACCATACGCAGTGTAATGACATGTTATTCTCAGTGACTTCCTTTCCATAAATTCCATGAGCATGGACAATGATGAATGATGATAGTATGACAATGATGAATGATGAATTTAGAACTATCATCTTTCCCCACTGTCCCTCCCTTTCATCGAAATAAAATAAATTGAATTTTATTTTCCTTTATTTCAATCTTTAACAGATGCTGATTATTTTCCACTCTGGATATTTCGCATATATTTCCGAATGATCCATTTATGATGTTTACATGTACCAGAATCGGAAGAAAACCTAAACCACGACGTCGGCATTCTGTCCCACGTATTCTGTTGAGCTTTTCCACCAACGGGATGAAGTGTTATTTTTCAGGCAAGGAAAATAACATTTTATCATCAATGTCTGGAGAACCATTGAAACTAATTTATTGTAGCTAAAATATTATATGCAGCTAATATATATATATATATATATATATATATACTCCTCGACAAAAAAAAAAGACGCACCAAGAAGGGGTAATGCAAATTGGACACAAATTGATATGCATACAGGTTTCGACGGAAAATGCAAAATTTTAAAGTTTGGCGACCAATGAATGAACATGTGACGCTGCAGCGCATCTTAACTGCGCAACAGACAGGATGTTAAAGAGGAGAAATTTCGATTCCAGGTCATAAATTCTTTGCAAATTTCATTCTGTGTACTCAGACAGTAAATATGCCTCGCATACAGGTGCACGAACAATATGTGCATATGTCAGCATTTGAGAGAGGACGTGTAGTTGGGCTCAAAGAAGCCGGTTGGTCTAATCGGCGATCGCTCGACATTTGGATAGGAACGAGGGCATTATCAGACGATGTTGGCAGGCATGGGTGAACCATAGCCGAACACAGTGTCAAGAAGAAAGCGGTTGGCCTAGAAAAACAACAGAATTAGAGGACCGAACAATCGTTAGAGCGGCACTCACAGCCCCAGATTCATCAATATCATCGATCGTACTTCCAACTGGTGCTTCAGTTACCGCAAGGACCATTCATTGGCGGCTTGCATAAGGGACAGATGTGGACCAACACGTTACTGACTTTTTCACTTTCTAAAGCTCTTTCTCATGAATAAATTATCCAATTTTTCTCAAATTGTAATCAGTTGTTTTTCGATACATGTACAGCATATCTACCGATTTTCGTCCCATTCGGATAACTCCTTCTTGGTGTTTCGTTATTTTTGTGTGTCTATATATATACACTGCTGGCCACTGTAAATGCAACACACTGTAGGAAACATGCAAATAACATGAAATTTACAACATACATTAGCGGAGGTGAGATATGCAAATGATTAGAATTTCAGCGCAGGCGCACATCACGCGCGCCTGTGGCGCCACTTCAAAGCGCTATTTAAGGCTTGGAGATTTCGACGATTTCAAGTTCGGAAATTGTGTTTTTCTTGTGGTTTTTTCAAAAAAACGGACAATTATGCCTCGTCGAAAACAGCGATCATCTTTTGATCAAGTATCCGAGTTCGACAGGTGATGGATAGTGGCCTACCGAGATTGTGGATTATCTTTCAGGGAAATCGGTAGTCGTGTTGGACGAAACCAAACAACTGTAATGCGGATATGTGATCGTTGGATGCAGGAGGGTACGACGGACCGGCGTGTTCGATCGCATCCACCTCAGCGCACCACTTCACGTGATGACAGGCGAATTGTGCGCATGGTAGAGACGGATCGCTCAGTCACATCACGAACCATAGCACAGCACATGCAGTCTGTAACGCATCATCCAATGTCTGCGCGTACCATTCGACGCCGTTTACAGCAGAGTGGTCTGTCCGCAAGACGTCCATTGCTTTGT
Organism: Dolomedes plantarius; assembly: GCA_907164885.2. Lineage (NCBI taxonomy): Eukaryota > Metazoa > Arthropoda > Arachnida > Araneae > Dolomedidae > Dolomedes > Dolomedes plantarius. Next base: position 49,516,226 of record OU015503.1, on the reverse strand, counting down.
CTACCCTTGACGCAGAACCACAGACGTCTCCGCCGCCAATGGTGCGATGACAGAAGGATGTGGACGGCAGAATGGAATGAAATTGTCTTTACTGACGAGTCACGCTTCTGTCTGCAACACCACGATGGTCGCATTCGAGTCTGGAGACACCGTGAAGGGAGGATGCTGAACAGCTTCGTTATGCACCGCCACACTGGTCCTGCACCGGGTATTATGGTATGGGGCGGTATTGGATATCACTCTCGCACACCTTTAGTACGCATTACCTGTACTTTAAACAGCCAGCGCTACATCTCCGAGGTGTTCGAGCCAGTTGACCATTCCTTACCTTCAGGGCTTGCCCACAGCCATATTTCAACAGGATAATGCGCGACCACACGTGGCACGCATTGTCCAACGGTTCTTCGTCAATCGCCATATTGAATTGCTTCCCTGGCCGCCTCGCTCTCCGGATCTTTCGCCGATAGAAAACATGTGGTCCATGGTTGCTCTACGATTGACCCAGATTCCATCCCCAGCTGCCACAGCAGATCAACTTTGGCAACGTGTGGAATCTGCTTGGTCTGCTGTACCCCAAAAACTCATCCAAAGTCTCTTTGAATCAATGCCGAGGCGTGTGGCAGCGGTGATCTCCAACAATGGCGGCTACTCTGGCTACTGATTTTGGCAGGAACCACACTTCACAGAAGTCTATAAATTTAATCATTTGATACTTGGTCAACATGTTATCTACAAAATAAATTTTGTTGTGATGTCCCTTGTCTTTCTTGGTGTTGCAATTTGGGTGGCCAGCAGTGTATATATATATATATATATACACACACACACACACACACACACATATATATATATATATATATATATATATATATATATATATATATATATATATATATATATATATATGTGTGTGTGGGGGGGGGTGAAATGTGAAACATAAAATAAGCTGCTGTTTAACAGAAATACAGACTCAGAGAGGTGTTTCATTTATAGCATATAACCAAAAACAACCTCGTTACTTATCTCCCAACAGAAGCAGATTTCACAGGTGTAAGAAGCATTAATTTGAAGAACACAAAAGAGGTTTTAACATTTCCCGACGGATAATAACAAAGAACAGTACTTAGAATGGAGAAATGCTTAAAACGTGTTTCTGTGTTAAAGGAACAAAGGAGTAAATAAGGACCAGGAATTAGATAATTTGGGATAATAAATGAGAATTCTGAAAAAAGCTCTAGTTTATAAATAAAAAAGGGTCCAAAAAGATGATTTAAATGATGAAGCTGTTTCGTTATACTCGATCTCATAAAGTTTAGTCTGTGTTCACTAAATCCTTAGATACGCATTCATTTTTATGTATATTCTTTTTTCAGCACTGCAGTGTTATTATTTTCAAACGTGGTTCAATCGTCGATCGTCGTGTTATTTATATTTTACGTCACGTTTAACGGTATTTGAAGCCCCAACTACATTTGGTGCCACATAACCACTTCTGACAACCGTATTATGCTATTCATATGAACCATTTTTTTTCGGCAACTAGATTTTAAGCGAAATTTTAGTATAGCTAAAAAAGCATTAATGGGTCGCAGACGTTTGAAAAAGGAAAAAGCTTTAAAACCCAACCCAAATATATTAAAATAGAAACTAGAATGTATTATGGGAAAATGAAGTGAATTGTATTATAACCTAAAAAAAGTTGAATTATAAAATCAAAATATTAAACGAAAAAAATGTAGATCCTATTGAGACACAAAATGAATTACAAAAGGCTAACGAATTATATATATAATAGCCGTTGTGTCTGTATAACACTTCCGGGCTGTACTCATCTTTCAATTGAAGCCCTCAGTAAACAAACGGCCGGTTAGGCCTAATTTCAATTTCAGATGTGGATCAGAATTTTTTCTTACCTAAAAACTAATATCTTCTCCATCAAATCACGTTTGTTCTACCTATTTTTCTATAAAACATTCAGAACTAAAAAAAATTGGATGCTTTTAGCTGTATATTTAAAAGTTTTTAAAAATCTGTTTACTTTTGCGATGAATTCTGAAAGTAAACAAACTTGAATGTGAATGAATAAAGTAGCTCAAGTATTCATATCGCGTAGTGAGCTGTAAAAAACTGGATGGCAGTCTACTACTCCAATCGCATGAAAAACAAAATAAATAAATAAAAATAATGAAAGGGTTTGCTTTTACAAGGTGTGGATTAAATGCAATATTGTTAGATAATTCGGGATATTTTTTAACTTTCATATACTTTTTCCATTATGACGTTATTATTAGTATTATGACGTCAAAATGACGGGTTACCTTCTAGTGTAATAAGAAAAACGAAGATATTCAGATTATAAATTAAAAGAAGCTGAATCGGAAAAACAATATTAAAAGAGACCCAATTTAGAAAAAATTCAAGCTGAAACAAAGCGTTTGAAAAGAGATAACGATTTAAATGCTACAGTCTTGCTGCAAATTTTTTTGACAAAAAAATTGGACCGTCCATTCCTACCCAACGTCAAAACCCATGTGTTTGGACTTAAAAGACATTTTTATTATTAATTTTTATATGTTTTATTTGTGGTCACCAACAGATGGCAGTGTTTCACTTGGTTGGTTTTTTTTCACTTCTCTGCAGTGGCAACGGTATAAGTTATTACAATTCAGTTTCAGTAATTTTAACAACTAGCATGTTTCTTTTTCGTGTAATTTAAAGCCAAATTTTAAGAAGCGGCTTCTCAAGCTTTTTGGTTTTCAACAAGAAATATTTTAGCGAGGGCTTTGCACAAGGCATGTCCTCCCATTGTGAATTCAAGTAATTAATTCTAAACGTATCTGTTATTTCTTTTGGGACCAGTTCTCCATTCGTCGGTGCCGCTGACTGAATCGCTGCCATCTTGCAACGTTTTGTTCAACTCCACATTTACTAGTCGTGAAAATTGGAATAAATAGCTGCAAATGAAATGTATTTTGATTCTAATTAGTTTATGATTTGGAATACCTCGCAAAGCGGCGACAACATACAACTAGAAGACTGGAAGTAAGAATGTTTTGTTCGTGTTAAGCTTAATTTATTTACTTTCCCACATTGGTTACATGGCAGTCGGTGCTGGGCTGGTTTGAGTAACTCTTTTAGTTTACCGATTTACATACATTTGGCGCCTCCGCCATTGTCGGTTGTTTTTGACATTACATTATACACTATTACTAAACCACTACCATGTAAGAGGAAGCGCGAGGTCACAGAATCGGCGCATGCCCCTAGCGCAGTCACGGTCCCCATGACATGGAAAAATAAAACTCCCAAAGATTACATATCCCTGCTGCTACGGAAAATCCTATCGGTTAATTGTTGTCCCTGGTGTGTACATCTGAAATCACGGACACCTTTTGCGATGACCCTGTATATAATTTTATCATATGCTTCTTTCATCTAAATACCTCGTCACCAGACCCGTGGATGAACTATAGTACTCTTATCAATGTTATAGAATGAATCTCTTTGGCGAGGAAGATTTTTAAGGTTTCGCCGTACACCAGTATAAATAAATTTTCCTCAGAAAATTAGTGGTCCAAATTTGGCAACAGATTTACAAAGGGTCTATTCATATAAATTTATATGAGTTATGGTCTATTATCCCTCAACTGTTTGAGTCCCATCGCAGGCATATGAAATCGACTGGTAGCAGCAAAGATGGTGTCAATGGTCACGTGATATGCCGATCCATTATTTCGGAATGAAATAATGATTCTCTCACCATTATTCTGCCCTCTGTTATCAATAAAGAAAAATATTTTTGAATATCATTTTTCTAGACATTAATTTAACTCACCAGTCTCGGAAAAAATCTGAGGATAATACACAGCGGCTTATAAGCCTGATTAGGAAATTGAAAAAAATTAAACGAATATTTCTTATATTATTGGTAGGAAATTACTGTAACTTACTGTACAATATTAAGAAACATTGTATTAGTTCCTACTAACTATTTGCTGAGATTGAATTCACAATCATAGTCTGCTTATTAAACAAGCAGTTTGAATTTTAAAATGCCCATTTTCAAGCTAACCGCTCCAAGTAATTCCTCCAAAGATACGAAACTTCACAAAGAATTGAAACCGTATTAATGTAGTTTCTAATAGTTACAGTGAGGGAAAACCTAGATTGGAAAGTGCCAGAGAGGGAAAATTTCAATTTGAATACAATACAGGAATTTAGTAATGGCTTCTTCAAATTGAATTCAAAATTGTTAATAACACAATGGGCCCAAAGTAAGGTAATCTCTTCAAATTTTATCAGAAACTTTACCGACAATTATGCATCAGTGAAAAGCATTTAAATACATTATAGAGCACTGAAACTAATCAGACATATACAATAGGGAAGAACTAAGAGGTTGATTACGGTATGTCTACGAACCCTAGGATTTCATATTTTCAACTTCTACATTTCATATATAAACAATACATATATAATATCTTTGCGAAATAACATAATTTATAACTTATTTTGACTGTTTTCAAGCAAAGTAAGTGAGAAAAAAAAATGAATAAAGGATTCAGAACTGTAATGCACATCAAAAATAAAATAGCTAATTATGTTTTTTATTGAGAAATTGATTTCACAGCTTCAAAAGTCTCACGCCTTCCAATACAATGATACGAAATAAAAAGAAATTTTATAGAAAAATTAAGATTGTACTGGTTAACAAAATTTGAACTTTTTTGCATTTATTCTGTTATGGGGCAATTATAAGTTTTTTTAAGAGTATGAGAAGGCTTTTAGCATGAAAATCGATCACGATGGTTGCAAAGTTGGCCACATTATAATATTGCGACGGGAAAGCCTCTCCTTATGAAGTTGATATCTGCTTACTTTGTGAACTCTCTTTATTAATTGTGGTTAGTATAAGGTCTAGTTAATTAAGGGGGAAAATATAAACTTGTATACTTTTAGTACAGCGTACAAGTTTTTTAGAGTATAAGACCTGATTGAAAGGATTTTAAACATGAAAATAGATCACATTATTTGCTAAGTTGGCTATGCTAGAATACTCCAATCTTCCGATTCCAGAAAACTCCTTTTCCATACGTATGCTGCAGTGTATGTAATGTTTGTTGAATATGAATGACCTCTGAACCAACAATGAATGAACTCTGTTTATTCATTGTTGGTGCAGTAAACTTGCAACAATGAAATTTATAGTATAGTGAACTTACAACAATGAATATCTGATGGTATAATGAACTTACAACAATGATTTTTTTAATGTATAGTGAATATACATTAATGAATATTTGCTGGTATAGTTAACTTTAGCAATAAATTTTTATATTTGGACATCTTATGGTGAGTTGAAATATTAACTTGAGTGTTAAATGCTGATAGGCAGAAGATGGTAATCGGAAGACTAATTCACTAGGGAAAATTACACATTTAAAAAGGAACACATGAAAAATTCCACAGATAACTTACAACAATGAATTTTTTATGGTATAGTAAACTTACAACAATGAATATTTGATGGTATATTGAACTCACAACAATGAATGAATATTTATAACGGTATATAATATATAAAGTCGAGGTGATGGTATAACGAAATTACAACAATGAATATTTAGCGGTATAAGGAACTTACAACAATGAATTTTTTATGTGTTGTGAACATACATTAATGAATATTCATTGGTATAATTAACTTCAGTAATAAATTTTGATATACGAACATCTTATGGTGAGGTGAAATATTAAATTGAGAGTTAAATGTAGAACAGAAGAAGATTGAAACCGGAAGACTAATTCACTAGGGAATATTACACATTTAAAAAGAAACACATATGAAAAATTCCACAGATGTTTTAAATTATGACACAATTAAAACAAAAAAAAACACCGTCATTACTTTATATCTTAACGGTATCCTTCGCCCGTGGAAGATGCGTTAATTTCAGAGACACAAAAGAATTTAATGCCCCGTGACAGTTTATAACAATGCATTGTTCCTACGGTGAAATATTTAAAAAGTATTTTCACGTTTAAAGCACAGTGGAATAAATGGTGCCTAAGAATTAAGGCATTTTGAAATAATAAATGAAAATGGCTAAGAATTATTCTCATAGGGCAGGAAATTATATTCAAAGAGATGAGGTACATTAGGCGGAATACAGAATAGGTTTTAAAAAATGTTTAAACTCTAAAAGAGGGATTCTGCGAGATCTGATTAAATCTCCCACTCGATGGCTTTTTTATGACCTGTGAAATTTAATTCATGGAATGACTACCTCTCACCTCGTTAAGAAAAATGTCAGGAAGTCGAGGTGATTTAATCTGATTTATAAAGAAAGTCCTAGCAACTAAAATTGAGAGAAAATAAGTACACACAACTAATCAAAATTAGCTATAATGTGAGTTGCTGTCACACATTATAGTTAAGTTGCAAGTTATTTTGCTAGTTTACCTGATTAATGGGCTCATACAATGATTAAATGTCTAGTGCATAATATCTTGAAATATCAAATCACCAAAGCGTAAAGGGGGAGGACCTGAAAGCTATTATAACTCTGAAGAGACAAGCTTATTCCCCAAAATTACTCTCCTTTTAAAAAGACTTAGAGTTATGGTAGACTGGTTGTCTTCCCATTTTACCTGTGGGTTTTTTAATTGAGCAAAAAATCTGTCTTGTATCAAATTTAATGTTATATTTAAATCCGTCAATGAACGTCGTTTTCACCTCATGAAAAACCCCAATACCTAAATTTCATAACTCAGGAGTTTATAGTATCATAATACAGGAGTTTATAGGCTTTTGAAATTTTTATATTTTGGTCGAACTAAACTTTTCCTTGGCACGTGCGTTAAAAAGGATTCAAGTTTACGTTAAAAATTAAGAATCAACCAAAGGGAGATAAAATTCATTGGCACTCCGACCATTTTGTATAGTGGTTGGCTTTTCAAGCTTCTATCAAGAAATGTTCTGTGTTTCACCGTAATAGATCGTAACTTTGGTTCGCCTGCTGATGATTTTTTTCTTAAGATTGCTGTGTACTAACCCTGTTGGATTGGCTCACCTCAATATTAACCTATGTAGAAAATGTGTCAAAGGATTGCCGACTTGGATTTAAGGTTTTTTTTTTTTAATTTATAATCCGTATTAGAGAAAGAAATTTTATACCTAGGGTCATTTTTCCTTTTTAAAAAGAAATGCAAATCTCACCTCTGTTAGAAGAGTGTTACGTCTCCGAAACTTTCTATTTTGAGATAATTGCACCACAATGCTCTATAAGAAGGGCTTCTCATTCTCGAATAAGGTTATAAGCCTAGTACCAACACAATCTCCTAGATGGCGCTTATTACCCTCTTCCACAACTAGGAGGGGGCAGTTGATCATGCGCAAAGAATTAAAATAAGATTT
>OU015503.1:49285325-49508709 GCA_907164885.2 Dolomedes plantarius | reverse complement strand
CTTTGAGCGTGGTTCTCTTGAAGAAAAGAAATAAAGTGATTGACTTGAATTATGGTCTGTTTATTGATCAAAGTGCCTTCCACTCGCCAACCATGTTAACGGACACGATGACTGCAGGTATATTTATTACAGCAGGTGGAAATGAAACACCCGTCATATATATATATGTCAAGGAATTAGTCGGAAAGGAATAATTAAATTAAATTTAAAGGGGGCTTCGGGAATAATTTATTTATGGACGCCGAACGACACTATTTTCACAGAGCATAGAACAGGCGGGCCGTGATTTTAGGGGAATACCCTTTTTTGAGAGATATAACCTTGACTCGCATCTGTGGTCGAGGTAACGAAGCTATTTTTACAGAAAGCACGGGCGAGGAACGAAGCTGTTACGTAATGTCAAAGATGGAGAGGATTCTGGAATATTTCATACACATCACACGGCATGCGCGAAAGTTTTGTGCCTAAGTTTTAACAAAGGGTTTAAGAGAGCGCGGGATAAATTCAATGACGACAGGACGTGAGTTCGCCACGTCTCCAAAAAGAAAATGGCAAAAGATGGACACTCTGCTTTGGAGCTTTGGTTGCTGGAAGATAGAAGAATAAACTTGATTTAATTGGAACTATGTGTGTTTCCTGAATTTAGACTGCCTGCCACTCGCCACCAATAACAAAGATGATGACTTTTTTTAAGATGTGAGAAGAGGCAAACCAAACGCCTGTCATTTATTCATATATATATATATATATATATATATATATATATATATATATATATATATATATATATATATATACCACTTATCCGCTGCCGCTTAGCTCCACTTATCCACTGCCTTAACAGCAGAGCAACACCGAAGCAAGCGTCGAAATATTAAATTTCTCTGCACCACAAGCGTAATGCTCACTCCTTTCAACAACGTCATATCTCAAAAATCGGCGATTTTTAGTCATGCTTGTTTTCAGAATGCCCTGAAAGAGTAGTATATCCCTGAAAGATCGTTATATCTCACCGCACAATATATTGCCGCTAGAGAGCAGAATTAAAATTTTTTATCAATACATTTCAATTTAATTTTCACGTTTCGAATCGCTCAACTGAAAAATCTTGTTTTTTGATATATGACGTTGTTGAAAGGAGTGAGCGATATGTATTCCATTTTTTTTTAAAGTTTCAGTCTCTAAAAATGGTAGAAAACTCAACTAGATGTTATATCATTACGAAATAACACTGAATAAAATGCAAAACAGTTTATTTTAAGAGAGGAAGAGGAAAAATATGTGTAAAAATCTCATTAATGAAAATAAAATTAGTGATGTATCAATAAACAGGCTTTTAAAACATTCATGAAATTTTTATGAACTTTTCAACTTTTTTAGCGGTGGAAAAATTTTAGAAATACGATAGTTCACGGTGCAATTAACTATCTCAGAAACATTTGCACCTGAGAAATAAATACTATCTAGTAAAATAAATTGAAATGCACAAATTTTTATGTTTTCAAAGGAAATTGCAAATGAAATTTTTTTATTTCCTATAAAAAAACAACTTCAAATACAGGAGAGCTTTTCTTTAATTTGAATAATGGTATTCTTTCAATGTCCTTTTAATTAAATTTAAGACAATCTTTAAGGAAAACAGATTTTTATAAATTGCATAAATTTGAAAAGCCTCGAAAAAGAACAAAAGCCTTATTAATGTTTGACTGAAAGTTTTAGCACACTGGCCTCAAAGGGAAAGATATTAAACTTAAAAACAACCCTCCATTCATGGTTATATTAACGACATTTTTGAGGTTTAAAACTGAAAAGATATTTTAAAATTTCTTATGAGTAATTACATTAAAAAGATACAAGTATAGGTTACTAACACTGTAAGAAATATAAAAATGAATGATTTTCTTTTAATTTTTTAATTACTTAGAGAAATCAAATCTGAAAGTCACAAAAATGGAAAAGAAGTTATGGACAGGCATAATGTTAATTACATAATGAAGTACCAAAATTCCCCTACGTGTAGAAAAATATATAAAACAAATACAACCGTTAGAAGATCATATATATATATATATATATATATATATATATATATATATATATGTGTGTGTGTGTGTGTGTGTGTGTGTGTGTGTGTGTGTGTGTATGTATGTACACACACACTCTGTTGCAAAAAATATATGCACCCAGAAGAAATCGAGCTACCATTACGAAACTTTGCAGGAATGTAGTCTGGTAAGAGATATGCAAATGATTCAAATTTCGACGCCAATGAGACAAGGGTAAGCGCGCTATGCGCATATGAGATACGCAGCTGGGAGAGTTTAAAAGCATGATTGTTCGTGCCATAGGGTTATTCAAACAAATCTGTCGACTTTGATGGACAGTATTGTAACTAGAGATGCCTCTGAGACGTAACCGGCGGCAATACGAACAATTGTCGGACTTTAAGGGGGGACGCATAGTAGGCCTCAGAGAAGCAGGTTGGTCCAACAGGTGTATCGGCCGCCACTTCGGTCGGAGCGATATGGTAGTTGCTCGGTGTAGGCAACAATGGATCGCGGAAGGGATAGTCTACCGTCGCGGAGGGTCAGGGCATCCCAGGAACACAAATGCGCTCGAGGATCGCGCAATCATAAGAGCGGACACGTCCGCACCAACAACGTCGCTAGAATTGGTTCGACGCCATTTACCACCTTCCGGACATCCGGTGGTATCAAGGGAAACCATTCGCAGTCGACTAGCCGACGCAGGTATAAGGAGCCGACGTCCATTAAGACGCTTACTACTGACCCCACATCATAGGCAGTGTCGATTGGATTTTTGCCGACCTCGGGCAAGCTGGAGTGTGACCGACTGGCGGCGTGTGATCTTCAGCGATGAATTCCGATTCAGTCTCAATGCTGATGACTAGCGCATACGCGTGTGGAGGCGGCCAGGCCACCGGTCCGATCCGGAATTTGTTGTCAAGAGGCGTACGGCGATTACACAAGGTTTAACAGTGGGGGAGCGATTTGTTGGGACACACGATCACCTCTAGTCGTCCTTCAACGCACATTCATGGCACTCAGTTACGTGGACGAGATTTTAACGCCAGTTGTACTGCCTATGTTATCAAGTCACCGAGGTGCCATTTATCAGCAAAACAACGCTCGTCCACATACTGAGCGACTCTCTCAACAATGTCTTCAAGGATATGACGTACTCCCATGGCCTGCCAGGTCACCAGACCTCTCGGTAATAGACCACGTCTTGGACGCGTTTGGAAGACAACTACAGCAGTCCCGGAATACTGGGGAATTAACTGCGGAAGATTATGCCAGTTGCAAAGATTATGGCATAATCTTCCGCAGGAGGTTTATAGTTGACCTCACTGATTCGATGCCACGCTGTGTTTCGGCTTGTATAGCTGCCAGAGGTGGATTTACTACTTACTGATTTGTAACCTTTTTCATGCCATATCTTCTTAAAAAACGGTCTGTTCTTCTGAATTTGTAATCATTTGCTTATCTCCTCATACACTACATACCTGTTAAGTTTCGTGATAGTAGCTGGTTTCCTTCTGGGTGCATATATTTGTGACAGATTGTATATATATATTTATATATATATATATATATATATATATATATATATATATATATATATAGTTAAAATAGTAAAACGTAAAATATTTAATCTATGAAAATGCAGAAATAAAAAAAAAACCATAGCTGTTAAAAGTTGTGATAAAATTATTGCATTAGAATTTTAAATTCGAGATACCCTTAACTTCTCACCCTTAGTTCTATTATTTTTCATTATTAGAGATTATATTTTGTTTGCACATTTCATACTTGAAATATATCCTTTATGCTTGAATTATCGTATTTTCGAATCATGAGATGGACCTACATACATAAAAAAACGACTTAAATTTGGAATGCGTCTTATGGACCGAAGGTAACATTATTTTATTATATAGATCATTCATAATTATTATACATATTATTTATTAAATTTATTATATATATTTTTATGCATGAAGTCCACTTAACCGCAATTTTCGAAACTTATAGGCACAGTGTAGCATCATGTTGTAACAGAGATATAATCAATATTTTTTCCTAGAAATTAATGAATAAAAAAGTCTCTTTAAACCACATAAGGGATGAAAATAAAGAAGAAATTAAATTGTTTTCCTATTTTCAAAAAATTGCATTTTTTTAGTGAATTAAACGATGAAGAAAAAAATTGAAGATGATTCTTACTTTGGAGTGGCTTAAAAAGAAAAACCAGCATAAGTTAAGCTTCAACTAAGCAAAAAATTTCCGCACGAAAGAAGAAATAAAATTATTATACCTATGGAGAGTCTGGTAATCGAATTTTAAATGTGTATCTCTAGGGCTTCCCAGGCAGCGGGAAATCTGTTGCAACTAACTTAAGTCTTAACAGCAATAAACTTGAAGGAAATTTATTTTTTCTTATTTTAAATTTATGAGCCAGGAGAAAAATATTTAATAGCTTGACACATGCAAATGAAGGATATGGGCACATGTGCAATTTCCATTTTTTGCTGCAAAAGAACTATTTTTCTTTTCTTTTATTAATAGACTAGGTGAAAACCCGCACTTCGCTACTGAGTACATTAAAATTAAATACAACGATCAATATATGCAATTAATGCCAAAAAAAATAAATATATATATTTATAATAAATACGACGATTAATGTATACAATTGATGTAAAAAAAAAATATTTATAAAAAATCGTAAGGGATATTTTTATAGACAAAATAATGTAGAAGAAAATATTCAAATTAAATCTAATAGGACTTACTAAAGAATATAGTACAGTTAATGTATAGTACAGTTTGAGGAACATACGTTTTACTGTATTTTAATATTTTTCTGGATAATGTCCAATCGTCTGCCGTATTAGCAAGGGAACAAATATGTTGTTGTCTATTTCATTGTTATGGACGTGACAGTAAATTTATTTAAAGTACCAGAAAAAGAAATAACGTGATCAGCATTTAATAAATTAAATTCTAAAATTTAATCTTTAAAAATTCACCAAAAATCAGAAAATTAAGATAAAGATTCGAAAAATTTTTCATTTTAAAGGAATTTTTATGGTCTTTCTCGTGATATAAATTTTATAACCCTCAAATTATTATTTTAAATGCAAACTTAAAATAAAGTTACTAAACCAGCTTAAAAATTTAATTTAAAAAAATCTAAGAAGAATTTTTCAAAAATCTTTCTTAGTGCACCCCTGCACTATAAGAAGAATGGCCATGCAAATTTTCAGCCCTTTAGGTCCAGCGGTTTCGTCTGTGCGTTGTATGTCAGTCAGTGAGTTAGTCAGTTACGGAACTGTTTTATATATATATATATATATATATATATATATATATATATATATATATATATATAGACATGTTAAAGAAAAATTTTTGTCTTCTTTATTCACTAATAAATGAAAAAGGCTAAACAGCTTATTTTGAATAATAAATAATCTTGGTTGATAAATAATTGAAATTAAATTAATGATGTGTCGAAAATCATCTTTAAAATCAGGCATATATATTTTCATGTATTCTCTAATTTATGGTTTTAGTTCAAAGGCATGAACTATTATATAATAGCTAGATTTATAGGCAATAGCTAGATTCAATAGCTAGATTTATAGGCAAAGTTTTTCAGAATATAGGGAATAAATGAATGTCCGGAATAAATGAATGTCCGAAATAAATGAATGTCCGAATAAATGAAAGTCCGAATTCTTAAACCCATATGAAGAAAGAATTTTGAAGGAACAAAATATTTATTTTCGAATTTAAAAGCTCCAAACAATAACAAGAATTTAATATGTTAAATTTTCAATCAATTTTTTTAATTATTCGCAAAATATTAGCTTTAAAACATTTATCACATTTTTTAAAAAAAATATTCAATTTTTAAAAAATGTTTCTGAAGAATATTTTAATATTCTTCACAAATTCCACGTAGGCGTTTTTGAAAAATATAATATTAATACATTAAGTCCCCTTAATCGCAACTATTGGGGATTTCTAGGCTTAGTGTTTATGATATTGAGATAGTGATTTATATTATAATCAACATTTTTTCCTGGAAATCTATGAACAAAAAAATCTTTTTAAACCAATTAAGGGATCAAAAGAAAAAACTAAATTGTATTCCTATCCTCAAGAATCTAAAAAATTAATTTTTGGGGTAAATTAAACGATAACGCAAAAAATTATGACGAAATTTCTTACTTTGTGATGGCTCGAATACAAAAACCTACTAAAGTTCATCTTCAATGAACTTTTTTAAAGGATTTTAACATATCAAAATCATAAATTCCAAATTTTAAAAGTTTAAAGAGAACTGAAGAATTTCTACTGGGTAAATTTTGTAACTGCTTTTTATATTTTTGGCAAAAAATTAATTTTCTAAAATTTTCATAAATTTTTTATTATTATGTGTTGAAATATGCATTAGAAATTCATCTTAGACTTTTTAAAAAATATCTTTTGTATATCAAGTCCCCTTAATCGAAATTTCAGAGGACTTCTGGGCTTAGTGTCCATGATATTGGAAACAGAGATTTATGTTATAATCAACATTTTTTCATTTAATTATGAATAAAGAAGTCTCTTGCAAAAATTTTTGGGAGGAAATTAAAAATTAAATTAAAATCTTTTCCTATTCTCAAAAAGCTAAAAAATGAATTTTTTCCTTAATTAAATGATAAAGAAAAAGATATGACGAGGATTCTTACATTGTGGATGCTGAAAAACAAAAACCTGCAAAAGTTCAGCTTCAAGTAAGCAAAAAGATTTCGGATATATATACAGTCGAACCTCCATATATCGAAGTAGCAAAATGCCGGAAAAAAATTCGATATATAGAAATTTCGATATATAGAATTGATCGTAGTTTTATCATAAAACATTAAAATTAAAGCTAATTTTCGTATACGAAACTCCATTTCCAATTTATATGTGAATCACATTAAATGAAAGTTAATAACTAAAATATAAATTAATGTGACAGATTTATTGAGTACTATATACCTTTAAAAAAAACAATACTCCAGTTAGTGGTTACAGTGATCAGTTACATTCTTTTTAAAAAAAAAAAAACTACGAATATCTTGCTGAACAGTCAGTTTTGCGGAAAGTTTATCAAAGAAATGCTCGCATTGAAGGCCACGAAGTATTGTTTCAAACGCCAAAAATTATGAGATTTTATTTTAAAGTGGAATAAAATCTCCCAATATGTCGTGAAAAAAATTTCGATATATAGAGATTTTTTCGATATATAGAAACAGTTTTTCTATGTAATGAACCAGGAGATTTGCTAAGAGTTCGATATATAGAATATTTCGATATAGGGAAGTTCGATATATGGAGGTTCGACTGTATATATATATATATATATATATATATATATATATATATATATATATACGAGGGTTGGGGCATAAGTCATGGCAACTATTTTTTTCCTTGTAGATATGTGAACGGATCACAAACGTATATGTGTCGTGTGGAAGTTCTGCAGGCATAGTGTGTATGCAGAACAACAGATGGCCCTGTGATAGCAGGTAGTAGCGCAGCGAGGGCTCTGAAATCAGTCAGTTGGTGAGTGTCGTGCGAGATAGAAGTAACCCGTGTTCAGCAGCGCGCTTACATCAAAATAGCCGTTCTCCGAGGGAGAAATGCGGTGGAATGTCACAGTGAATTAGTAGAAGCCCTTGGGAATAATGCCCTACCATATCGTACAGTAGCACAGTGGGTAGGAAAGTTTCAGCAAGGACGTGTCAACCAGTGATGAGCAACGTTTGGGACGACCGGTGAGTGTGCGGACCGACTTGGCACGTGCCGTCATCGAGCAGATCATGGATGAAGACAGACGATGGACGTTACTGGAGTTAGAGAGTGCAAGTGGCATCGAGAAACGCACCGTCCACTGGATGTTGCGTAATGAGCTACAGCTACGCAAAATCGCTTCGCGGTGGGTACCGCATGCACTGACGGAAGTTCAAAGGTGTGTGCGCTATGCAATATGCTCCGACCACTTTGTACGCTGGCAACAGGACGGTGATCAATTCTTGTCACGAATAATCGCCATCGAGGAATTTTGGGCCAGGGCATACGAACCAGAACTGAAACGTCAGTCCGCGGAGTGGCGACATCCTGGATCACCAAGGCAGCAGAAGTTCCGTCAGAATCCTTCCCCAGTCAAATTTATGGTGATCGTCGCGTATGACGTCAGGGGTGTCATTGTTTGCCACTTTGTTCTTCATGGCAGAACACTGACCGTACAGTACTACAGGGACTTCCTGGTGCGACAGGTACGACGTGGCGTTCGGGATTAAACGTCCGGATCTTGTGGACAGTGCAATAATCCTGCATGACAATGCAAGACCACATAAAGCAGGGTGTGTACGGCAGCTACTTCGAGGTTGGGGATGGGAAGAATTGGAGCAGCCACCGTACTCTCCTGACCTTTCTCCCTGTGACTTTGATATCATTCCCAAGATTAAGGAACCAATACGTGGTAGGCGGTTTGCAACACGAGAGGTCATTGCTAATGCTGTGCGCCAACAGATGACCCAATTCACACATGGTGCGGCAAATGCTGAGGCTGATGGTATTCAGCGCCTCCCACATCGTTGGCAGCGTGTGGTGACACAAGCAGGGGACTACATTGAGGGTCTTTAGGCCCAGGTTTGTCATGTCAACTTTATGTGTACTGTGTTATCATTCTTTTGCACGATGAAGGCCATATTGCCCTGTATACTACCGTAATAAATTAGTGTGTTACGATATTTCAGTGCTATTCATTGTCCACACATGTAGTTAAGACCTTGTCCTTTCGTCTGTATATGTCACATTTTCCAACGGGACTGGTATCTTCAAGAAAAAAAATAGTTGCCATGACTTTTGCCCCAACCCTTGTATATATATATATACAGGGTGTAACGAAACTCTTGGGCAAAACTTTAAGGGGTGATAGTACACATGAAGACAAACAATATTATATAGGAAACTTAGGGTCCCAAACGTCTTCCAAAGGAGATAGACGCCATTAAAGTTTAGGGTCCGAAATTTCAAATGATCATAAAAAACGGGAAAATTTGTCGATTTGTTTGCTGTTTTCGCTTAAATTATTCTTTATGTCAAGATTTTCTGGAAAATAAATTTTAAAGATAAAGTTAAAAAAAATGCCGATAGAGGGCGCTTTAGACTTTGGAGTAACAAACAACTATTTTTTACTGTTATTTTTTGTATCAGATTAAATGCTTTCAAAAGCTTAGACTTAAACTTAAATTTTGAGCTCAAAATCTGAATCGTCGGGGGTGGTTATGTCGCGAAAACTCAACAGTGTTCAGGAGGTGAAATTTGAACCCCCTCCTCCCCTGTACGCAGTTCAGTTATTCACGATTTTGGATGCTCACAACTGGGCACAACTGGGCGTACACTAACCCACACGCTAACCGCCCTCATTCATATCAACGCCGTTTCAGCGTCAATGTGTGGGCCGGAATTATCCACGATCATTTGATCGGGCCATATCTTCTGCCAAGGCGCCTGGACGGCGGAACGTATCTGGTATTCCTACAAGAGGTGCTTCCAGTTCTGCTGCAAAGTGTTCCAGCCAACATAAAGGCTCGTATGTGGTTCCAACATGATGGAGCGCCGGCACATTTCAGCACATTTCAGGGCGATGGATTGGACGGGGTGGTCCGGTAAATTGGCCGGCACGCTCACCTGACCTCTCCTGTCTAGACTTCTTCCTCTGGGGCCATATGAAGAGTCTTGTTTACGCAAGCCCTGTCGACTCCAACGAGGAACTGGTTGCGAGAATTGCCGTCGTAGCAGGCGATATCCGGGAGATGCCCGGGGTATTTACTAATGTTCGAAAGTCCCTCCGCCGGAGGTGTGAGGCCTGCATCCTTTCTGGTGGGCGCTCTTTCGAGCAGTTTTTGTGATTCCACAAGAAAATCATGCGTGTACCATTTCTACGTGTCATCATTCATTCAACCTTCATTCATGCGCACGACGTGCGTACATCAAATTGTTTTTTTTTATTTCGAGAGGAGAAATTGCTCATGTCTAGTATTATGAATAATTTTTTTAATTTTGTCATCCCTCTCTAGTTTATATTACGTCTAGGAGGTAGTAGTTGCTGCCTGGTCTACGACACAAAGTCCTACGACACCAAGATCGGGAATAACTGAACTCTGTTCAGGAGGGAGGGAGTTTCAAATTTCAACACCTGAACACAATTCCGTTTGCGCTAATTAACCACCCCCAACGAATCAGATTTTGAGCTCAAAATTTAAGTTTAAGGCTAAGCTTTTGAAAGCATTTAATGTGATAAAAAAATAGTGGTAAAAAATAGTTGTTCGTTACTCCAAAGTCTAAAGCGCCCTCTATCGACATTTGTTTACTTTATCTTTAAATTTTTTTTCAAGAAAAAACTGACAAAAAAATAATTTTAGCTAAAACCGCTAACGAATTGACCCATTTTTCCGTTTTTTTATAATCATTTGAAATTTCGGACCCTAAACTTTAATGGCGCCTATCTCCTTTGGAAGACGTTTGGGACCCTAAGTTTCTTATATAATATTGTTTGTCTTGATGTGTACTATCACCCCTTAAAGTTTTGCCCAAGAGTTTCGTTACACCCTGTATATATATATATATATATATATATATATATATATATATATATATATACTGAAATATTTGGTTGTAGTTTAAAAGGTATTTTTTTTTCAAGATTCCTGTCAAAAATATTTTGGTAGTAGAATTCCCAATACATTCTTTAAACATGTTTAGTTATTTTAAGTATCTGAAAAACTCAATTTGCATTTTAACGTAGGATTACGTTCCTCAATAACGGTCCTCCGGAAAGAAAAAATTCAGAGTCCGTCGCGAGTTATAATTTTGGCAGCGCGTCAAACCCAGTAGCAGTAACAGAAAAGTACCAAAATGCGTCAAAAAAAATTGAGGTCAGCAACGATAAGTAATCCTACGTTAATAACACGCAGTAATTTCGTTAGAAGATATTACCTGAAATATTTTTTTCTCTATTTTAGTTCGAAATAATTCGCCTTCAGGAATTTGATTGATAACATTTTAATAATAAAAACTTAAAAAATGGAAATTAAATTAACGGTGTGATAGGATTAATCTTTATATATATATATATATATATATATATATATATATATATATATATATATATATATATATATATATATATATATATATATATATATAATATATATATATATTTATATATATATATAATATTTATATATATATATATATATATATATATATATATATTTATATATATATATATATATATATATATATATATATATATATATATATATATATATATATATATATATATATATATATATTCTCTAGCACAAATAAAAAATAATTAAACAAGCGTAAAATAATGGATTACAAACGATTCTACTACCAAAAGAATTTTAACAGGAATCATGATGGCAATGCCATTTTAAAATAAACCCTAAACTAGAGAATATATATATATATATATATATATATATATATATATATATATATATATATATATATATATATATATATATATATATATATATAAATATATATATATATATATATATATATATATATATATAAATATTATATATATATATATATATATATATATATATATATATATATATATATATTTATATATATATATAATATTTATATATATATATATATATATATATATATATATATATTTATATATATATATATATATATATATATATATATATATATATATATATATATATATATATATATATATATATATATATATATTCTCTAGTTTAGGGTTTTATTTTAAAATGGCATTGCCATCATGATTCCTGTTAAAATTCTTTTGGTAGTAGAATCGTTTGTAATCCATTATTTTACGCTTGTTTAATTATTTTTTATTTGTGCTAAACTAGTAACTCAATTCACAGCTTTTTTTCTGTTTCAATTTCGGAATGTTCAAAATTTGTCTTAGGAATTTTTTTCATAACATTTCAAAATCACTTTCAAGAAAAAAAAAATTTTCCATGCCATATTTTCTTCAAGGAAAATATTACCGTAAATTTAATAACAAGTCCAAAATAGTGAAGACAATACAATACAAATAGAATAAAAGAACGACGTCAGAAATTTTAAAGTGATACCTTGCAAGAAATTATAGACAAATCTTTTGAAATTTCGTAAATCAGGAAAAATTCTCGTTTTTCTGATTAGGACGATTTTCTTTTTTTCTAGTCCACTGTACAAAAATGTATAATCTTACGCTTCCGACAAATTACTTATCATTCAATTATTTACTTTGTAAGCAAAAACATCCATTAATTAAAGGACAGAAAAGTGGTTCCAAAATACAAACTATGTCATTAATTTCGCACGTAACTAATGCAGACGCTCCGCCAGACATGACCAAAAATAATGCTTGTTATCTACCTAAAAGCTCAAGGGTTCTCTTAGATTCGACTGTAGGCACAAAGAAATTAGTCTAGTAAATAAAAACCAATTTAGTTTTCGCCAAATACATAGGATTTTATGTCCCTTAAAGCATTTTTGGGCGATCAATTCGGTCAAAATTACAAAGAGGGCATAAGATCAGATATGCATATCCCTTACCAAGAAAGATAATGAATTAATTGATAATTTTGGTGAGATAGGCTAAAACAACGTTGACATATACTCGTTTAATGACATTTGTAGATATGTTAACCATGCCATTGCTACTTCACCGAATAGTGGAAATCAACCCTCGGCTGAGTTTGCAGGTTTCGCTACGCACTTTCTGGTCTTCAGGCTAAACAGATGCTTATGGACTGACCGTCCGGGAAGCTTAATTTGTAGATTATGTTATTAAGAAAACAAATATTCGTAATGATTTACAACAATTTGCATTTATATATCTTAACCACTAACTAACACGCACACATATACAATTCAGTCAATAGTCCTCTAGTATGTACACACTTCAAAACTGTACGATTTTTGTAACTGTAAGATTATCATCATTGAATAATTCCGTTTATCGGTTATTGTAAAAAGGAAAATAAGAAATTTAGTGTGAAATATCACATACCTGACTCAATGGGGTCCAGTAAGTTAGTGTTGTTATACGGCCTACAAGATCCCCATCTCGCCCAGTGAGACACCTGGCAGTCTCTCTTGCACGGTATACTGCAACGCTGAACTTTCAGGGGCGGAGGGTTTTTGCACAGATCACTGCTGACAGGAACCATATCTAGAAATAGGCGATGATTAAATGATAATGCATATATAACAAATGTATAACAAATATGTAATTTTAGTTGTAGACGTATGCGAAAGTTTTTATAAAAATATGTATTTATAACTCTAAAAAATTACTTCAACGAATTGAACAGGGTATTTATATTCCCCGAGTCCTTTTAGAAAAGCAGTTCTCAACCTATGGGGATGTTGTGAAGACTTTTGTCTGCTGTTGAAAGGGATGAATATACCTATCCAGTCCCTCCCCCCTCTTCCGTTTCGGGAATGTCTTGTCACAGGTGTGGGCCGGATGTGCAATAGCACCGGCCAGCAATATCTGCTGCCGTCTTGTAACATCTTGAAACTTTCGGACAGTCCCCCTCTGGTGGGTGGAGGTTTTTGAAGAAGTTCTACTATTTTGACTGGGTTCGCACTTCCGATCGTTATGTCCCAGTCATTAGGTGTATGGGTGTTGGCCCACCTTTTCTTGACAGGCTTTGTTTTGTTGGCGGTTTTCGGGAGGAACACATTTTCTGGCAACCCCTACTTGAGAAGGGCTGACACAGCCGAAAGAAAGGAGTTCAGTGGTGAGTTGTCAGTTGGACATGTTTACATTTTGACTGGGTGAGAAGTCAATTCGCTGTACGTGTATGTGCTAATAAAGACTTGAAAATGAATTCCACGTGGTATTTTTTGTGCTCCCGGAGTCCTGTTTGTACTGCAGCGCGGGTTTCTCTTCCTGACAAACACAACGCAAGGTACTAAAACAGCGGAGAAGTGGAATGTCCTCGTAACAGGGAACTCTTGGGATAAGTGCCGGACTGTTCAGTGATACGCGGAAAAATTTTAATACTGGATAAAAAAAACAGATATTTGTGATTAAAAACATAACAAAAACACTTTTATTCCACTGATAAATACATTTACACATTTTTATTGGTTTTTAAAAAATTTCCTAAAACGTTTTTCAGTTATTTTTCTCGTAAATGGCTCTAATTAAAATTATTTAAACACACTCTGATTTGCATAATCTCTATGGCTTCTTGGGCCTCTCCCCCTCCCCGGGTACAATCAATGAAAATATTTTCCCAAGGGGTATTAAGGATAGAAAAAACTCACGAAATGTTTCTTTAGACAGTTTGAAACCTCTGATCGTTATCAAATAATGGAGACAAACTACGAGGGATAATTTTTTTCAAAGGTACGAAATGATAATTATGACTGGATAGTTACAGCGGTGAAATTAAAGTAAATCAAAACTAACGATTGATGTGGGCTCACAACCTTTGACTACTGGGAAATGACCCTAAACATGATCAAAATCGAGCTACTGAAACTCCAATAATATTAATATATATATATATAATTTTTTTTGTTTTATATCAAAATTACAAGTCTTCAGTTATATTTTATACAAAAATAGAACTTCTAAAGCCATAAATAATTTTTAGATTTTATTTTTAAATGAACACATTACTAAAAAGGGAAAAAAATCATTGGATGTTTCGCGCATCATAAAATTAAGAAATATGCATACAGAAACTATTTTTTGGTCAAATTAAATTAATAATACACTCAAGTTTAATGTAAAACCAAAAAATATACAAAAAATATAGTTTAAATTGAAAAATGTACATAAAATTTAAAAAAAATTTAATTTAGCAATTTTTTAAAACATTTTCAAGTGTAAAAACTTTTTTTACAATTTTTTTTTAACATTTCTGGTTTTAGTGTGTAAAGAAGCTTATAATACAAATCTGATAAAAATTTTGTGTGTCTAGCACACATAGTTTGGGAGTAACAGTGCGCGCATTCCAAAAATTCACATATTTGAGAAAACTGAAGTTAAAGTTGGAATAACATGGCTATGGCAACAGAGTGAGCTTTACATAATTTCTCATAACTCGAGAAATAATGCAAATTTTTTATGCGGTTTTTTGCATATTGTTCAGAAATGTCCCAAAAAACAGAATATAGCAAAAACCAGAAATCGATTTTTTTGAAGTTTCAAAGGTTGTGAGCCCCCTTAAATGAAACTATTGATTTAAATGAAAAGTCATAACAAATGTTGTTCCATATTTTACCATCACACTCCCCAACGTTAGTTAACAAATGAAAATTGCGATACATTATACTATGAGCAAATTTTCAGCTCTTTCACATCTCTAAATTAAGTTATTTACATTTAGAAGTGCAATATTGTCACTGCGCGGATTTTAAGAGATACATGAAATAACCTGGAGTGCAATATATAGTTTGAAGTTTATTTTTTTTACCCAATAATAGATGCAACTTGTAGTTTATGTCTCACTGTTTGATATGAGTTCACCCATCAAAAACTGCGTTACGATACAAAATGATGGAAAATCAAGGTTCATCTTATAGTTCTACACGCCTGAGTGTAATATTGAGTTTAAATTTTATTTTTACACACTAATTGATGCAACTTGCAGTTTCTACCTCACTCTTTGATATGAATTCACCCATCAAAAACTGCGTTACAATACAAAAATGATGGAAAATCAAGTTTCCTACTTTTGTTCTACACGCTTGAGTGTAATATAAAGTTTAAAATTTATTTTTATCCACTAATTGATGAAACTTTCAGTTTCTACCCCACTCTGTGATATGAACTAACCCAAAACTGCGTTACGATACAATAAGATGGAAAATAAAGTTTCATCCTTTAGTTCACATGCCTGAGTGTAATATTCTCTTTACATTTTATGTTTACCTACTAATTGATGCAACTCGTAGTTTTTGTCTCACTGTTCGCGATGAGTTAACCCATCAAAAACTACGTTACGATAAAAATGTTGAAAAACCGAGTTTCATCCTTTAGTTCTACATGCCAGAATGTAATATTCAGTTCAAATTTTATTTCTACCCACTAATTGATGCAACTTGCAGTTTCTGCCTCTCTCTTCGATATGAGTTAACACATCAAATCTACGTTACGATACAAAAAGTTGGAAAATCAAGTTTAATCCTATAGTTCTACACGCCTGAGTGTAATACTCAGTTCAAATTTTATTTTACCCACTAATTGGTGCAACTTGCAGTTTCTGTCTTACTCTACGATATGAGTTAACCCATCAAAAACTACGTTACGATACAAAAAATTAGAAAATCAAGTTTCCTCCTTTAGCTCTACATCTGGGGTGTCAAACTCGCGGCCCGCGATGAACATTTTTGCGGCCCGGCCAATATATTGGCACAATATATAATAAAATAACCGACGCAGAATTATAATAAGATAGGAAGAATTCGCTAGATGTTTTTTTAATGAGACTCTTTTTTTTGCTGTTATTAAACAAAATGCATATATTTATGTTGAATATACTGTAATTATTTAAATAAACCTACGTTTGTATTAATATTGATTTTTTTTTTGCGGCCCACCTATAGTTAAACCTTGTTTGTTTGGCTCAAGGTAGCCTTTGAGTTTGACACCCCTGCTCTACATGCTTTGAGTGGAATATAAAGTTTAAATTTTATATTTATCCACTAATTGATGCAACTTGCAGTTTCTGTCCCACTCTTTAGTATGATCTAACTATTAACACATTAAAAACTGCTTTGTGATACACAAAGGGGGAAAATCAAGTTTACCCTTTAGCTCTGCACTTTTTAATGAATCATTATATAGTATGAACTTTATTTTGATTCATTAAAAGGTGCAACTTGTAGTTCCTGTCACACTCTTTGATATGAGTAAACCCGTCTAAAATTGCGATACCATACACTAAGATTAAAAAATTATGTTTCATCCTATAGTTCTACACACCTGGAGTGTGATATACAAAGTTTAAATTTTATTTTGATTCTGTTATAATCGCAACATGATATTTCCTGTATCACTCTTCAAAATTATTAAACCCACCAAAACTTTTAAAATATACTAGAAATAAATATCAAGTTTTTCCCTATAATTAAATTCAGTTTTATACTTGTAGACCGCAATGAACAGTCCGAATTTTACTTGTTGACCATATCATATACTACCCCCTACAAAGAACGTAATCTGAATTCATTCCTCTAAGTAATATTATATACGCGGACTCCTGTATTAACATGTGATATACATCCCTAATGGATACAATGAACTATCACTAACTGCATGTTTGAACTACTGTTCTTCCGAAAATTTGGGTATATAATGTGTTTATACAGTCATAAATGTTACGTCACTTGCATCAAAGCATATTTCTGGCAGTGGTTGTATTTTCATTTCAGCTATACTACAAATATTAAGCATTCATACAATTGAGTTAGATTTAACAGAGTTATTTGACAGTTTGTTAAATGTGTATTTAAGTTTGATAGTTGTACCGTTTTTCTTCATTAAGTACAGTAAGCAATTTTCACGCAATTTTAAGTTCAGAATTTATCTACGAATACCGGAGTATTGCATAAAACCATAGTTAATTTTTTGCAGGTGCCGTAAAACAAATAAAATACATATATCAGTATATTAAAATATACAGGGTGTCCATAAATTATTGTCGGGGTTTCTTTACCTCATGATTTTGATTTAAGAACATGACGAAAAACATTATTACACATTCGTAAAGGGAAACCCCAAAAAAAATTTTAATAGCACAAACAAAATTATGAAAACACAAATTAAGGAATTATGAGCTCAAAATAAGATAGTTTCCACATGGCAACCTTTCGTGGCACGTAACACACCGAGACAGAACCCGAGTTCCCGCCAAGTGTTCTCCAGCATTCGCGATGTAACCTTCGCCAATACACAACGTCGCTTCCGTAGTACATACAGGAAAGATGCAACTTCAGATAATTCTATTCGACGTTCGTTGAAGCAGTTTCAGGAAACGGGTGGCGTTCAACATAAAAAAGGAACGAGAAGACGACCACTTCCCAGGAAGATGTTGATCTCTTCAAATAAATGTTTCTTCACAGACAAGAGGGGTTCAGAGATCCCTCAAACATATCTAGAAATGGAAAGTGATGGCCCGCAGGTAAATGTTTAATGCGCTTCATAGTACACTGAATTTATCGAGCTAGTTTTCTTTATGGATAAAGCAGTAAACTCTGTGAGTTACCTGGACATGCTACAGTTATATGAAGTACAACAGTTGCAATGTCGTCAGCCACATGTGATTCCAGCAAGATGGTGCACCACCACATTGGAGCATAATCGTACGGGAGGTCCTGGACGTGACCTTTCTGAAAAGATGATGTGGATGAGATGGACCAATTCCATGGCCTCCGAGATCACCATATATAACACCGCTGGACCTTTTTCTTGTGGGGTTATGTCCAGAACATTGTCTACAAAATGCCTGTGCCCTCACTGTATGAACTCAAGGGCAGAATTGCTTCTGTGATCCAAATTGTTACACCACAAATCCTGGGGAACACTTGGCGAAAACCTGAGTTCCGTCTCAGTGTGTTACGTGCCACGAAAGGCTGCCAGGTGGAAACTATCAAATTTTATGCTCATAACTCCTTAATTTGTGAATTCATGACTTTGTTTATGCAATTGGAAAAATTTTTTGAGATGCACTTTATACGAATATGTAAAAAAAAATTTTTGTCGTGTTCTTTAATCAAAAGTTATGAGGTAAGGAAACCCCGACAATAATTTATGGACACCCTATATACACTGCTGGCCACCCAAATTGCAAAACCAAGACAGACAAGAGGTATCACAACAAAATTTATTTTGTAGATAACATGTTGACCAAGTATCAAATGATTAAATTTATAGACTTCTGTGAAGTGTGGTTCCTGCCAAAATCAGTAGCCAGAGTAGCCGCCATTGTTGGAGATCACCGCTGCCACACACCTCGGCATTGATTCAAAGAGACTTTGGATAAGTTCTTGGGGTACAGCAGACCAAGCAGCTTCCACACGTTGCCAAAGTTGATCTGCTGTGGCAGCTGGGGATGGAATCTGGGTGAATCGTAGAGCAACCATGGACCACATGTTTTCTATCGGCGAAAGATCCGGAGAGCGAGGCAGCCAGGGAAGCAATTCAATCTGGCGATTGACGAAGAACCGTTGGACAATGCGTGCCACGTGTGGTCGTGCATTATCCTGTTGAAATATGGCTGTGGGCAAGCCCAGAAGGTAAGGAAGGACAACTGTCTCCAACACCTCGGAGATGTAGCGCTGGCTGTTTAAAGTACCGGCAATGCGTACTAGAGGTGTGCGAGAGTGATATCCAATACCGACCCATACCATAATACCCGGTGCAGGACCAGTGTGGCGGTGCATAACGCAGCTGTTCAGCATCCTCTCTTCACGGTGTCTCCAGACTCGAATGCGACCATCGTGGTGTTGCAGACAGAAGCGTGACTCGTCAGTAAAGACAATTTCATTCCATTCTGCCGTCTACATCCTTCTGTCATCGAACATTGGCGGCGGAGACGTCTGTGGTTCTGCGTCAAGGGTAGACAAAGCAATGGACGTCTTGCGGACAGACCACTCTGCGGTAAACGGCGTCGAATGGTACGCGCAGACATTGGATGATGCGTTACAGACTGCATGTGCTGTGCTATGGTTCGTGATGTGACTGAGCGATCCGTCACTGCCATGCGCACAATTTGCCTGCCATCACGTGAAGTGGTGCTCTAAGGTGGATGCGATCGAACATGCCGGTCCGTCGTACCCTCCTGCATCCAACGATCACATATCCGCATTACAGTTGTTTGGTTTCGTCCAACACGACTACCGATTTCCCTGAAAGATAATCCACAATCTCGGTAGGCCACAATCCTTCCTCTGTCGAACTCGGATACTTGATCAAAAGATGATCGCTGTTTTCGACGAGGCATAATTGATCGTTTTTTTGAAAAAACCACAAGAAAAATACAATTGCCGAACTTGAAATCGTCGAAATCTCCAAGCCTTAAATAGCGCTTTAAAGTGGCGCCACAGGCGCTAGTGATGTGCGTCTGCGCTGAAATTCTAATCATTTGCATATCTCACCTCCGCTAATGCATGTTGTAAATTTCATGTTATTTGCATGTTTCCTTCAGGGTGTTGCATTTACAGTGGCCAGCAGTGTATTAATTGCAACTTATCTTAAGGTATCAGGTTATAAATTCCCCTCTGTGGGTTATCATTTCAAAAACAGAAAAGAAGATGGCTATCATTTATAACTATCTCCCTGTTTGAATACCACATGTGCTAATCAGCTACAGGCATAATTCATAAAATGAAACAAATCTTACACGTGCTTTCCATTAAAGGTATGGAATCCCAGTACTGAACCCTAATTCCCGTTATGTACAGTCAGCTTGTTATCATCACTGGTTGCAACACAGAAGTGGATATGAATAATCATGGCAGGCAGTTTCATGTAGAGGATAACATGTTTGGGTTTTGAATTTCAAAATTAATGTCCAAATTAATATTGTTTATACGGAATACATTTGCTCAATTTTGATTACGTTATTCTCTCCATATCAGTCTATATAACGAATGGGGTATATTATCACTCAACGTTAGTGGCTATCATAGATTTAAATTTGATGGATATGAGCCTCTAAAGCACTCTTAAACGTATATACACATATCATATCTTGTAATGCTCAAATCAATAAAACTGCCACTGTTACCACAAATTCCAATATTAGTAGAGATATGGTCTCTATTATTATGTCCGCTTTAAATATTCGAAGTTTTTTGAAAATGTGGGTAAATTAAATTGAATACATCATCAAAATTTTCTTTAATTTACTATTAGTTATACGTAGACACCATTTCTCGCTTCTGAGGTCTTCTCAAGCAAGGAGTTAAGAAACAAGTGTTTGAGTAAATACATGTTGTTTCTAATGTTCCCTGGTTGGAAGTTCCAGACCAGGTCTATATAGGCATCGGGCTGAAGTGTGCGACTCCCGTTTATATAGTACCATAAGGGTCGGAGTCTATCTTAGCTAGTTGCCACCTCAATTTTGACCAAGCACCTCCAAGGGCGACATTGGGGGTATCGTACCCTGTCTCATCCTCTCTGACCTTATATAGGGACTTACGTGCCCATATCCGTTGCTAGACATGGAGATATATAATGGCACGTGTCAGAATTCGATCCGACCACCCTCAACACTGAAATCCGTCGCGCTACCATAAGGCTACCTCGATCAGAAGCAAATACATAAATGGGACAAACGAGGGTTGAAATTCGGTGTACCGGTGAAAGAAAACGTTTTCATCTTGCAGCGAATCGCATACCTAGTATAATGAGATACGCGTAATCGTTCTGTCACTAAACAGTTGTAGCGTTATACGTTCAAGGCGTCACTAAATAAGTGTAGCATTACACCAGAAATTATCTTTAATAGATCGAGGTAATTATGGTATCGTTGGATTACAGGTTCAAACTTAGTCAAAGCTTTGAAATGCTTGAATGAAATCCATGCTTGAATGAAATGGATATACATAACAAGAAGATTGCATCATGAACCTCAAAACCTAGAAGTTTGGAACGAGATACATATTTAAATGGTGGTCCACTCTTTAAATGAATTTGTAGCTTGGAAATGCATTAAATTTCCCTTCAGATATGAATTTGTGTCTGTGTGCATATGTATATCAGTTACTCCCGTTTCCGACGCCCCCCTTCCATCTCACAATAATGCTGAATTATCGTTGTAATTACAATACATTGTTGAACATTAATAAATTAGAAAGATGGTGGATTTTCCATTTAGCTGCCTGCAATGGACGACAAACGTACATCCACCAGAAGATTTTCGCAAGCTCTGCTGCGCTTTTTGACTCAACAATCCGCCAAAACTTATTCCCGAATGTTCTCGAATGATGCTCTGACGTTACTTCCTATGATGCACTTCTGCTCTTTTTCACAGGATTGCTTTAACTCTGAAACGTGGACAAGTAACGACATCTGTTGATGAAACTAAAACCTATTTTTTGACAAATCTTACCTTCGATCACTTAATTTGATTTCTTTTCCTAATAACCCTCTTCTTATTCGCCTTAAAATTAACTTAGCCATTTTAAACCCTTATATATATATATATATATATATATATATATATATATATATATATATATATATACAAAAATAACTCCTTAGAAGTTTTAATTCAATTCCAGTGATTCTTATGCGTTAATGCAGCGTATGAAACAGAAATATAATCTAACCAATGCAGCGAATATGCTTTGCATGTGATTCACATAATTCTCGCTACCTAAAAGAAAATTAGTATATCCAGATAACCTCCCTTTGAAACGAACGCATCATGCATTAAAACATTACTCTCACTGTAATGAAACAAACTATGTCGTAGTACGATCAATCATTATAGGATCGTATTAAATGAGACGAAAGCAGCAATGCTATTCAACCCATTTTCCGTCTACATTTCAATTATTCACATCACCGGCATAATACAAAGGATGGTTCGAAGCGCTGGACCATTGTGGGCTGGGAATCTTAGATCATGACTTAATATACCGGAATATGCATCAGATGAGCTAAAATTGTTAATAAGACGTGATAATACAGTTTGATAATGTTACTCCCTGATCTCCATTATTGGATTTCGAAAATATCTCTCCTTTTACAGGTCTTTTTATATTATTTGAACTGCACAACTTTATTTTGTGATACATTTTGCGAAAACATATGCAATCACGGTAAGTATTAAAATTCCATTTTTTGAACACAGCATTTACAAGCATTTTCTAAGCACATTTGAATGGAACACTAATCATCATATCTATATATATAAAACAGTTCCGTAACTGACTGACTCACTGACTGACTGACATACAAAGCACAGACCAAACCGCTGGACCTAAAGGGCTGAAATCTTTCATGGCGATTCTTCTGATAGTGTAGGGGTGAACTAAGAAAGGTTTTTGAAAAATTCTTCATAGATTTTTTTAAATTAAATTTTTAAGCTGTTTTAGTAGCTTTCTTTACTTTGGCATTTACAATAATAATTTCAGGGTTATGAAATTTATATCAAGAGAAAGATCATAAAAATTCCTTTAAAATGAGATGTTTTTCGAATGTTTACCTCCATTTTCTGATTTTTGGTAAATTTTTAAAGATTAATTTTTAGAATTCAATTTATTAAATGCTGATCACGTGATTATTTTTTCTGGTACTTCGTCACGTGCATAACAACAAAATAGACAAAAAACATATTTTTTTCTTGCTAATGCGGCAGACGATTGGACATTATCCAAAAAAATACTAAAATACAATAACAAATATTATGTTCCTCAAACTGTGCTATATTAACTGTACTATATTTTTTAGTATGTCCGAATTGATGTCATAATTGATTTTAGTATGTCCTAATGATTTAATTTGAATATTTTCTTCTACATTATTTTGTCTATAAATATATATACATATATATATATATATATATATATATATATATATATATATATTTGGCATTAATTGCATACATTCACCGTTGCATTTAATTTGAATGTACTCCGTAACCAAGTGCGGATTTTCAGCTAGTATAATATAAGTGTTATGAAAATGGGTTTCATTGTAGGTATATCGCCTTCCAGCAAGAGAAACGGGGCAACTCAAAAATGGTCATTTTTGAGTTATATCTACCTATGAGTTCACCTTTTAGAAGTCTACATTTCATGGGTATCGGTATTTCTCTAGCTACAATAAGTGCCACGGGAGGTCGCAAGTCTCACTATTACACTGACTCATGGAGGGGAAGACGCTTAACTTAAGTGTGATTTTCTCGAAATGGCCATTTTTGAGTTGTCCAATTACTCTTGCCGGGATGATATATATATATGTATATATACATACACTCACTTCCAAAAGTTAAACACGGAGAGGAAAATGTTAATTTCCGTAAGCCAATCTGAATTAAAGAAGCTGAAATTAGCTGCAAAGGTAGAAGGAAGTATGCAAATATGTTAGGTAACAGCCAATCACGGTTTCGCGTCGAGAAATATGCAAAACAGGCAGTCGTATAAGAAGCCGGCATTGTGAAGGTTTAAAGGAGTTGCATGTAAGTGCTGATGAAAGGTGTTTAGAACTTTCGTAGGATTTGTTTTCAAGCTAGACTTGTTTCTATGGCTTCCAGAAGACGAATGGAAGATTCTGAGAGCTGGCGGGTTGTCGGACGCATTGAAGCAGGACAGTCTATGACAGATGTTGCTCTATTTTTCGGTGTTCATCATTCCGTCATTCCCGATTATGTAAACAATTTCAAACCAGCCAAACAGTTGTCCGAAGACCTGCAGCCGGTCGTCCAAGGGTTATGAACCCCTCGGAAGATCGATATATTGCTGTTGTAGCCAAGCGGAATCGAAGATCGACCTCCACACATGTGACATGTATGGTTGCAGCGGCCATTGGTAAGACGATATCTGCCGCTACTGTTCGTCGAAGGCTACACATGAATGGTCTGTACGCCCGGGTACCACGAGTTTGTGTTCCTTTATCCGTCCAATCCAGAGGGGCACGATTAAAGTTGTGCTGCCAGCACGTGAATTGCACTGTGTCTGATTGGGGCAACGTTATGTTCACAGATGAGTCTAGATTTGACCTAGAACCCGATGATAAGCATGTAAGGGTCTGGAGGGAACAAAGCACACGCAATCGGCCCGAGAACATCACCGAACATCACGCATTGCGCGGTGGAAGCATCATGGTCTGGGCAGGGATTTCATTAGGATATCACACCGACCTGCACATCTACAGGCGATGTTCTGCGACGTTTGTACGGTATCCAGATGAAGTCCTAGACCTCACTGTGAAACTGTACGCTGCAGCAGTTGGTCCTTCTTTCGATTTAATGGACAATAATGCCCGTCCCCATAGAGCTGCCATCGTTGACGACTTTCTGGAGAGTGTGGGGATTGCGCGTATGGAGTGGCCGGCTTGATCGCCGGACCTTAATCCAATTGAAAATCTTTGGGATGTCCTCGGCTGTGCTGTATGTAGACGTTCCCTACCTCTAGCCACTCTCAGAGATTTAGAAACTGCCCTACAGGAGGAATGGCGATACACTGCGGTGGTTGATCACCTCGTAACAAGCATGATCACACGCTGTACACTTTGTATCAAGGTGAGGAGTGCTCACATACCCTATTAATGTCGGTTTTTGTTGTTTGTTTTGCATTTAAACATCATTTTGTTACTGACGCAAATATGACGCCATCTTATAATTTATGAAAATAAAATATTTTTTTTATCTCTGTATGCAATTCTTTGTTTTTTTTCATGAATAAATATAGAGTTACTTACTTGCAGCATTTCATGTCATTCAAAGCAGTACTTGTCCATTTTTTCGCATTTTACCACTCCGTGCTTAACTTTTCGAAGTGAGTGTGTATATATATAAATCAATGAATATATATATATATATATATATATATATATATATATATAGAGAGAGAGAGAGAGAGATAGATAGATAGATATACTAGCTGAAAACCCGTACTTCGTTACGGAGTACATTGAAATTAAATACAACGGTCAATGTATGCAATTAATGCCCCCCCAAAAAGACCAAAAAAAATATATTGATAAAAAAATCGTAACGGATATTTTTATAGACAAAATAATGTATAAAAAAATATTCAAATTAAATCTAATAGAACATACTAAAGAATATAGTACAGTTAATATAGTACAGTTTGTTGAAAATTTCTTTTACGTATTTTAAAATTTTTTGGGGATAATGTCCAATCGTCTGCAGCATTAGAAAGAAAAAAAAAGTTTTTTGTCAATTTATTTCGTTGTTATCCACCGGATGATAAGTTAAATTATCACAAAAAATAACAGAAACCACGTGATAAGCATTTAATAAATTAAGTTCTATAAATTAATCTTTAAAAATTCACGAAAAATAAAAAAATGGAGGTAAAGTTTGAAAAAGATTTCATTTTAAAGGAATTTTATGCTCTTTCTCGTGGTATAAATTTTATAACATTTTTATATGCACCATTCATAAACATTCTATTCCTATTTAAAAATTCATATGAAATGTAAATATTGAAGTGAAATATTCATTCTTACACTAAAATTTTTCTTTTACGAAATTTTTAATTAGAATAAATAGCTATTTTGTTTACCTGTTAAATTTACTTTTAATAAAGTTCTATTAATGACAGAAGAAAATAGAGAGAAGATTTATTATGTTCATAAAACCTTTAAATTTCAGAAATAGAATAAGTAGATCTTTTGTTTACTGGTATAAAGAATACATTAATAAATTAATATAAAAGAAATGATGAAGTAGAAAAAGTACTTTAAAGAATTTTTAAAGCTTATAACAAGAATAAGTAGCTATTTTATTTACTTTGTAAAATAAACATTTTAATAAATTACTATCATTTAAATAACGATTTTTGGGGATTATACTTAGTGCATTTATCAAAATGAATATTTTATAGACAGAATCAAAAGCGATTTTATTTACTTGTCAAATTAACCTTCTCATAAAGTACTATTTATGAAGTAGAAAAATAGGTAAATATAAAGAAGTGGGTACACCTTGGTGTAGTATGTCCAAGTTTTCAAACTTTGCCAAAATCTCACTAAAATTATGCGGTCGGAAAGAATTAGGCAATTCTTAAATTAGGCTCTTCAATTAAGAATTATTACAATTCATCAATTAGAATTCTACAATTAGACTCTTGTAAAGAAGTTGTCCTTCTCACGTGGGCGATAAATGCGCCAAACTTTTTGGTTCTGTTTAATATTCTGCAGTCAATCTTATAAATGGATAACAGTTTCGTATTTAACAGATTTTTTTCTGTCACATATACGCCAAGAGTTTATTACTGTTAGATGAAAATTAGCCGTCGGCTGATGAGTTTATTATTAGCGCTTATTTTTGTTTTATTATTTGCATAACAATATACTGCTCTTAAGTTTCGATTATGAGGAAAGAATATCATTTAGGATTTATTCTAAAACATTTATCTTGTTTAATTTGCCTAAAACTGGTTTATGTTCTGTACTTACAAGGAATTTTGTATTCCGTTACGTTGCCGTTACCTTCGTATTTTAGTGTGGCCTTGGCGAACTTTAAAAGCTATGTGGCGAACTTAAAAAGCTCCGCCAAACCTCGTCAAGGGGTACCCACTTCTTAACATTTACTTTGAGCAATAGTACTAAATCTATGTACGTAGATTTCAAAATGTTTACAGTATTCCGTGACCTGAGTGCAAGGTTTGGTTTGGTTGTTTGGGGGTTTAATGGATCAAGGTCCAGAGAGGACAAGCTGCGGCACACCTGAGTGCAAGAACTAGGTAACTCGATTCTTGAAGATCTTAGAAGATCTCAAGATGTCTACCTCTTGCAGTGAGAAAATACTCACTGTTTTGTTTGCCTAATTAC
Source organism: Dolomedes plantarius (assembly GCA_907164885.2). Taxonomy (NCBI): domain Eukaryota; kingdom Metazoa; phylum Arthropoda; class Arachnida; order Araneae; family Dolomedidae; genus Dolomedes; species Dolomedes plantarius. Next base: position 49,481,070 of record OU015503.1, on the reverse strand, counting down.
TACACTAGTCAACAGATGGCATTAGTTTAGCAGCAAAGTGAGTTGTCTAGTTTTTGCATTCAATTCTTATGTAATTTAGCTATAAATAGCCTGATATCTCAAAAATATTTTTTTTGAGTTACCTTGTTCTTGCACACAGGTGACGATTTATTATTTAAAGTTTTATAAATAGATAAAGCGGCTACTATCTACCTTTGTTGCTATTTATGAGCATTTTAATTAAAAGTACTATTGATGAAATTGCGAAATAACGAAGAAGAGAAACCACTAGAATGTTCCTAATGTGTATTATTGTAAGTGCAAACAGTTCAATATGCTACAATAATGTTAGTTTTAATGTTGTTGTCTCTAATGCACCCTGGCCAGAATTTCTTCCATACCAGGTACATATACAGGCTTCGGGATGAGTAGTGCAGCTCCGGTTTATAACTGCACCAAAAGGTCCGGTGTACGACTTGGCTAGGTACCACGAAGTCGTACACCGACCAAGCCATACCAGGTACATATACAGGCTTCGGGATGACAGTGCGTCCCCGATTTAAAATAAGCACCAAAAAGATCGGAGAACGACTTAGCTAGGTGCCACCACAATTTTTACTGAGCACCCTTCAGGGGGGGATAGTACCTTCCCCACCCACTGACCTCACAGAAGTGCTTTCTAGACTACGGATTTAACGTTTCCGTATCCTAGACTTGTCTGGCCTAGACACAAAGGTATTTAACAGCACGTGTCGGGATTGTATCCGAGCACTCTCAGTACCGAAAGCCGACGCACTACCGATGGACTACCTCGGGACCTCATACAATATAAAACTGTTAGTTGTTACTATGCCCAGCACTTAGGATGCATTTAACATATTCACTATACATTCAACCACTTTTGATATCCATTTCCACACTGCATAAATTGCAATAACTTCATGTCCATCGGAATATTAATTTTTTTTATGAATGCTGCATCTGAATACAGTATGTGCCTGCTCATTTAACTTTTATAACGTATAATTCTGAACTAATCCCCGGCTTGCATTTTGGAATGCAAATGAAAATAATGGAAACGAATCTTTGATTTCCAAATCTGAATTGCCTTTCGGTTATATATGAAAATTAATCTTCGAGAATTAGAGAAACATATTCAGTATTATGCTCCATTCGTAAGCTCCGAAGATCTTGAATGGCTAAGAAACCCGTTTATTGAAAAGGCATCATGCATTAATCAAAACTTTTCAAGATTAAGAAACTAAAGATATTTAAAATTAAAACCTATAGGGGTTGATACTGATTCTGGGTTATCATTAGAGGCGAAATTTTCAAAGATAGCTTTAGTCATGCGTTTATTTCATTGCAGTTTTGTACTATCTATTTATAATTATTAGGATTTCCTGCAGAAATAACTATTTAAAGTAACAAATTATTATAGTTCCTCAACTCAATGGCAATCATGGTTTAGTACTCTGGGAAAAACAACTATATCTTCTAATGGTAAAAATATTGAGTCCTTTGGTGTTCCGATTGAGGTGCATAGCAGGTCCTACACTATGCTGGAATTATAATAATTATTATAATCTATTTAAATATAATCTATACTAATAAAGAGACAAGTGGAAGTCGAGAGACTACGTGACCGTAACTCATCCGGGCGGGTACCGATCCTCGAAAAAAAATGGCCGACAAATATACAGGAAACGGTGTAATTTTTTTCTCATGAAAGTACATAAATGTTACATATTTGGAAAGAGCTTCGAAAACTGATAATTTTTCTGCGTACACTTATTCTGTTAATTCAATAATTTTAGAGATATTTTCATTCTAAAATCACTCACTACTGAGAAACCAAATCATCTGGTGCAGTGGTGCTGCCATCTGTCGGCAGCGACGGGAATGAAAATTGAAAGGAATTTATTCACTTGAATTTAATACATTTGTAGGCCTTTTTTTTCTTTTGTGGGGCCCGAAGTACATAAATATGTTACACGGATGGCTTGATCGTAGCTAGGCGAAGCCCGAGCCTAGCCGGGCGACGCCCGGCTAGTCTATAATAATAGTTATAATCTATTAAATTATAGTCTACGATTCAAATATTACAATAAGAAAATTTTACAACACTAAAGTACCTATAAAAAGGTCTATATTTTGCTTATGACGATATTTATTAACTCTTTCCTTTTAATTTGATTTGAGTCAGTCGTCAACAATACAAATGATATGCCGTTTATTTTCTTAAAAATGCCAATATAGCAATTCAGAATATTTAAAACAAAGACTTTTTAATGTTAATCATATTTAAATTATGCTTATTTTAATCATAGGAAACTTGGAGAGAACGCATAAATGGATCACAGACTATCTACATATCCTGAATAAAAATTAAAGGACGACAACTTGCATTAAATAATTAATAGTTTTTCATCAGGTCGAGCAGCATCAGGTGGGATTGTACGTATCTACGAACAATTCACAAGTATTTTATTCTGTATATTAAGGAGGTGATTGCTCCTATTATATGCATATACTAGATGAAAACTCGTACTTCGCTACGGAGTACATTCAAATTAAATACAACGGTCAATGTATGCAATTAATGCCAAAAAAAGAAAGAATATATATTTTATATTTATAATAAATACAACGATCAATGTATGCAATTGATGTAAAAAAACGGAATATATTTATAAAAAAATCGTAACGGATACTTTTATAGACAAAATAATGTAGAAAAAAATATTCAAATTAAATCTAATCGAACATACTAAAGAATATAGTACAGTTAATATAATACAGTTTGAGGAACATTTCTTTTACTGTATGTTAATATTTTTTTGGATAATGTCCAATCGTCTGCCGCATTAGTAAAAAAAAATTTTTTTGTCTATTTCGTTGTTATGCACATGGCGCCAAATTAAAAGAAAAGAAACCACGTGATCAGCATTTAATAAATAAAATTTAAAAAAATTAATCTTTAAAAATTCACCAAAAATCAGAAAAGGGAGGTAAAGATTCGAAAAAGATTTCGTTTTAAATGAATTTTTATGAACATTCTCGTGATATAATTTTTTTAACCCTCTAATTATTATTTTAAATGCAAACTTTAAAGAATGTTACAAAAACAGCTTAAAAATTTAATTTAAAAAAATCTAAGAAGAATTTTTCAAAAATCTTTCTTAGTGCATCCCTACACTATAAGAAGAATCGCAATGCAAAATTTCAACCCTTTATGTCCAGTGGTTTGGTCTGTGCGTTGTATGTCAGTCAGTGAGTTAGTCAGTTACGGAACTGTTTTATATATATATATATATATATAGACATGTTTATATGTCAGTCAGTCAGTTACGGAACTGTTTTATATATATATATATATATATATAGACATGTTTATATGTCAGTCAGTCAGTTACGGAACTGTTTTATATATATAGATGACCTGATTACTCAATATTAATTGTAAAACTTTTAATATTTCATCTAAACTTGTGAAGAACTCTATTTTTTTCTTCTGTTACATGCATTAGCGAATTAACTGATTTCAACTGCATCATGCAGTAGAAAAGTTGATTTCCTAAACAAAATTATTGACATATTTAACAAATAGTTACAAGTGTTGCAAGTATTTTTTCCCAAACCTCATCTCTATTCTCCTAGCTTGGAGAACAAGCTAAAACTAAAAGGTCTTACTGCCAGACGATTCTTACGATGAACTCCTCTATCAGTGCGTAGACTGTAGATCGCAATGACCCCAGGAACAATCCCATTCCTTACACACACACAAACACACACACACACCGCTCATCTCGCCCGGCTTAGTTCATCTGTTATAGGCAACAGAGACAAAAGTGTGGTTTTATGGTAAAAAAATTTAAGACAAACATTTTCAGGCATAAATGTTTATTAATGAACTTATAAGGACTTAAGTAAATTACGACTACTTTAAAGGATTTTTAAAGACAGTGAAAGCGTTTTGATACGTTCAATATAGTTAGTCATACGTAAGGTTGCTCTCTCCCCTACTTTTGACAAGCAATCTATTTTTGAGTAGATTATTCTTGCCTGAACTAGAATGACCTAAATATTAACTATAAACGGTACAATGGTTTGAAACGAAATAGATGGTATGGTCGGGTCGGATCCGACTCGATCTCTTTTTTGATGAGGTTTTGGTAGAAATAAGTACACGATAAGCATTTCTGTTCTATAGTAACATTTATTGATAACATTTTACATGAAATAAAAACCCTTTTTGTAGAAAAAAAATGACCAACGAATTATAATTTTGCTAAACAAAGAAAATCTCTCGGGCATTTACATATAATGTTGTATTATGTCTAATATGTAAAATGTAACTAAAATTAAATTATCCAACAGATTTAAATAATTATAAGAAGAATGCAGACAAAAAAAACAAACATAAATCAAGCACTCAGGGCTCCACGCACCAGAAGCAAGATTCTGTAGTAGTGCCGGAACTGAACCAGAAATCGAAGTAACCGACGGGTCTCATCATCAGGGAGCCTAATCAAATCAGTTACCTCAAGGTGAAGTTCAGCTGATTTGGTTAGGCTCCTTGATGACGAGACCAGTCGGTTACCTCGATTTCTGAGGTTACTGATTTGGTTAGGCTCCATGATGACGAGACCAGTCGGTTACCTCGATTTCTGTTTCAGTTCCGGCACTACTAAAGGGGAACTTCCCCTTGAGGTAACTGATTTGAATATGCTCCCTGATGACGAGACCAGTCGGTTACCTCGATTTCTGGTTCAGTTCCAGCACTACTACAGAATTTTGCCTCTGGTGCGTGGAGTCCTCAGTGCTTGATTTCTGTTTGTTTTTGTCTGCATTCTTTTTATAATTATCTAGCTCTGTTGGATTATTTATTTTTAGTTATATTTGTCTATTTTCAGTATAAGGATATGAAGCAATTGCGTAATCTTTTATTGAAAAGTTTTAAGTTTTCAATGCTAGGGTAGGTTTTAAGTTAACTTGTTTCGCAGTCCATGCTCGCTTTTTAATTTTTTTTTGTTAGTTTGATTTGTTAATATTATTTTACACGTCTAATATATAATTTAGTCTTGTACCTAGTTTTAGAGGTTACTGAACCAAATTTCAAAGCGCAAAAATGTAAGTAATAATATATACTGACATTTTTTGCCTTAAAAATCGAAATAAAAAATTTAAAAATCTAAAAACAAAAGACTAGTGATCATCCATAACGTTTTTCTACACAGACCGTCGTATTTACTGCAAACTTATAACTGCAAGCACTTCAACACCTGTTGCAAAACTGGCTGGTAGGGTTCCTTGTCAACTCGATCTCTTGCAAATGAGAGAGCACGGGAAAGCACGGGAGGAGAAATCACACCCTTGTGTCGGATTCGACCCCACCCCCCCTGTACCGTTTGAGGTTTAAATTACTTTAGTTTATTTTTAAATTGATTAACACAATTTTAAGTTAGTGGGGACATAGTGCCATTTCTCTGCGTCCATTTATATCAGGTTCTCTAATCTTTATATATAAAACAGTTCCGTAACTGACTCATTCACTGACTGACATACAGCGCACAGACCAAACCGCTGGACCTAAACGGCTGAAATTTTACATGGCGGTTCTTCTTATGGTGTAGGGGTGCACTAAGAGAGATTTTTGAAAAATTCTTCTTAGATTTTTTAAAATTAAATTTTTAAGCTGTTTTAATAACTGCTATTAAATTTGCATTTAAAATAATAATTTGAGGGTTATAAAATTTATATCACGAGAAAGATCCTAAAAATTCCTTTAAAAGGAAATCTTTTTCGAATCTTTACTTCCATTTTCTGATTTTTGGGGAATTTTTAAAGATTAATTTTTAGAATTTAATTTATTAAATGCTGATCACGTGATTTCTTTTACTGGTACTTTAAATAAATTTATCGTCACGTGCATAAGAACTAAATAGACAAAAAAATATTTTTTTCTTGCTAATGCGGCAGACGATTGGACATTATTTTGTCTATAAAAATATCCCTTACGATTATATATATATATATATATATATATATATATATATATTTTTTTTTTTCTACATCAATTGTATATATTGATCGTCGTATTTATTATATATATATATATATATTTTTTTTGCCATTAATTGCATAGATTGACCGTTGTATTTAATTTGAATGTACTCCGTAGCGAAGTGCGGGTTTTCAGCTAGTCTTCTATAAGGTTTCTTGGAAATGCAGTCAGGTTCACGCTAAAGAGTGTAAACAGTGGCAACTTCAGTTCTAAGCCACATTCCATTACAACCTTTGAGATCCATTCGAGACCAAATAATCCGGTTTTCGTTCTGTCCACATTCTGCCCTCGATGTATCCTGGTCTGTGCAAGACAGGGGTACTCAAACTCCTACCACCAATCCTTTATGCGATCGGAAACACACACACTCATTATCAGGCAGACATTGGTTTGGTTTGGAGCGCTACAGTCAACTTTTTGCTACACGAAGGCTAATTAGACCGGGACCTATAGTTTAAAGCCAGTTCCGGACGGCTACAAACATCCATGCCAACAGTGGACTCGAACCCACAGGATCTGAACCGAATGTCAGCGCCCTAGACATTCGGCCATCCCCTGACTTATCAGGCAGGTATTACTTTTGTAAACGTAATTTTGGAAACGAGTGTCTGAGAAATACCAAACTGTGCAAAAATGATGCACCTGCTGCTCACGTTAATCGCTCACGTTATTCTGAATCATCTAATTCCAAAATGAAATGTGCAAAGAACGTATACCGATATCGGCTTACTGATTCTTAACTTGATGACATATTGAGTGTAGCATGAATCAAGTATAAACTTTGTCTAAAATAGTCAAAAGTTTGTGTCAATATTAAAAAAAATTAATTCACACTCATTTTTAACCTGGGAACATCTGCCTCTCAGGCTGCTATGATTTCTTTATTCAACGCTGCCTCCACGCCCCCCCCCCCCTCCACTCTTCGATCTTGAGTACAGTGATTCTACTTGCTTCAGTCAACATCTTGTATTCAGTGTGGAAGGGTAATTCGGGAATCCAGCCTCCTATAGTTGAGGTAAAAATTAGATTAATCAGAGCAAGAATTAAAAATCCCAACCCAATCCCTCGTTTGACTAATTAAATGTGTAAGGTATACACAAGATTCGATTCACAAGAATCGAACTTTTGAGTGAATGAATTAAAGAAGCTGCTTGGGATATGCTAATTTCGGCATACGCGCTTAGTATAAATACAATGCAGCGCCATTAAAAAAAAGAAAAAAAGTTGTTAAGGTTGAAAAGGTGTTATCCTGCGCTAGTGCTTAGCAGGCCCAAAGTTTACGTGGCAGTACTGCTGGTTTGACTCTCTGCTGGGTTGTGAGTATTGAAAATATATTGTTCTTGAAAGCTGTATTTATATATTCCGTACAAGTAGTACGTATGCTTATTTCTGTAAAAGCAAATTCTATATGTGCAACGAACTCAATAGACATTGTTTCATGTATAAACAGTGTTTGTATCAAATTCATTTAGAGTGCCACTTCAAATTATATACACCCAAGTCTGGGTAGAAGTGAGCTTATATATTCTCTACAAATGCCTCTGTAAAACGAACCGTAATATAACCTGTGATGATTGGTTCTGTTCAATAGAAGCTGGTCAAAAATTAAGGAGAAATGGTTTTACGATTGTGGCTACTATGAAAGGTAATAAACCATAAATACGCTCTGAATTTCTAGTTAGGAATACCTGAGAGAGAAATATTCCATCTATATCTGCCTTCCAGGCAGATGTTCCCACTAAGTGGGAAATGAATCATGCTCCAACCGGTGGGTTAAACAAACATTTGAATACATTTAAGGTTTTCAGTTTTTTTTAAATTATTATATTATAAGGTATCGTGTACTATGCTGCCGCCCGCATAACGTAGCAGACAAATACACCTATACCTCGCTATACGGCCGCTCTTTATACGGCATCTCGCTATAACGGCCTTTTTAAATTGTGGTGCTTTTTAAAATGTTTTTATTAACTCGCTTTCTTGTTTGTTTGTTTGTGTGTGTGCGTTTGTCTGGTCCAAATCTTGCAATCGATTTTTAACTAACTTTCCGACTAGCTAGACATTTGAAACTTTTAGAATACCTCAGAACATGATGACAGTGTATTATTTTAATAATTTTAGTAATCTTTAAGCAGAATTGAATTCAATTTAAGTTAATTTTGTTTTGTAGAATGGTGCAGCCATCTATCGCTCGGGACGGGAACGAAAAGTTAAACGCAAGTTAACTTCCAATTAACTTCATTTTCTTCAAGTTGATGGGATAATTCATCAAAAAAATTTTAATAAAGTATTTATTAATACATAGAATTGTCAAGTTTATATGATTCAACAGAAAAGTTAAAAACACGGTATATAAAAAGTTCTTTTTATCTTGTAATTATTAAAATTACGGCCCATAGTGTTTCGTTATACGTCCACAACAGGGAAAGGTAATGATAGCAGCATAACTTAGCGATTCTTCATATTAATGTTCGTCATCACATTAAAACAGTTTTTAAACATTTTATTTTTTTACTATATGTATACATATATGTGCATATGATTTCTTTTGTTTTTTGTTTATATATTTATTTTTTGAATTTCTCTTTTATTATTACATTGTTTTGTACTTTTTTTTATGTAAGCATTTTTATAGGAAATAAAAAGAATTAAATGCTTTATGAACTAATAACTTTATTATTTATAAAAAACCTGAACAGATCCAATCAAATTTCTATGGGTTTGTATAAAAAAAATTGATTCGGTATACGGTTTTTCACTTTACGGCCAAATTTTCCGGAACGTATCTAGGCGGTAAAGTGAGGTATGGGTGTACATGTGGTCCGAGAAAAAAAAGGTTGACTATGGCTGGTCTACGACCTTACACGTACCCCTATCCTAGACAGTCTGACTGTACTTAGCTCGCAAGCTTCTAGTGTTGATCCAAACCTGACCAAGGAATCACTAGATATCTACAGTCATTCCATCATTATAAAATTTTAACAGAAGACACATCCTGCGAGAATCGAGACGATAAATATAACTAGTGGATGCATGAACAGTAGACTTGAGATATATCTCAAGAACGGTCTTGAAATCTGCGGTGACGTATAAAGCGAATTTTGATGAATTTAGAAAAAAAAATATAATTCAAAGATAATAATGAAGCAAAAGTGAACATATAACATTATATAGAAAAAAACGTATATAATATTAAACACCTTATAAAATGAATGAAAAAACTATACAGTCGAACCTCCATATATCGAACTTCCCTATATCGAAATTTTCTATATATCGAACTCTTAGCAAATCTCCATGTTCGTTACATAGAAAAATTGTTTCTATATATCGAAAAAATCTCTATATATCGAAATTTTTTTCAAGACAAATTGGGATATTTTATTCCACTTTAGAATAAAATCTCTCAATTTTTGGCATTTGAAACAATACGTCGTGGACTTCAATTCGCAGAAAATGTCCCTGATAAAGTTTTTAGTGGACTGAATAAATACGAACATTTCTTTGAACTTTCCGCAAAACTAACTGTTCAGCAAGATATTCATAGTTTTTTTTTTTTTTTTAAAGAATGTAACTGTGATCATTGTAACCACTGTCTGCATTATTGTTTTTTTTAAGATATGTAGTAATCAATAAATCTTTTATATTAATTCATTTTTTAGTTATTAACTTTCATTTAATAGGATTCGCATATAAATTAGAAATGGAGTTTCGTAAACAAAAATTAGCTTTAATTTTTTTTAGGAGAATTATGATAAGACTAAGCTCAATTCTATATATCGAAATTTCTATATATCGAATTTTTTTCGCGCAATTTGCTACTTCGATATATGGAGGTTCGACTGTAAATACAAGATGAAAAGAACTTTTTATATACCATGTTTTTAAATTTTCTGTTGAATCATATAAACTTGACAAATCTATGTATTAATAAATACTTTTTTTAAATTTTTTTGATGAATTATCCCAACAACTTGAAAGAAAATAAAGTTAATTGAAAGTTAACTTGAGTTTAACTTTTCGTTCTCGTCCCGGCCGATAGATGGTTGCACCAGTCTACAAAATAAAATGAACTGAAAATAATTGAAAATTAATTGAATTCTGCTTAAAGATGGCGAAAAGTATTAAAAAAGGTATTGCTATCGTGTTCTGAGCTATTATAAGAGTTTCAAATGTCTAGCTAGTCGGGAAGCTTGCTAAAAATCGATTGCAAGATTTGTAAGGGACATACAAACAAACACACACAAACAAACAAGAATGCAAGTTAATAAAAACATGGAAAAAATTCCAGTTAGGATATTATATATCATAATAAAAGTAATATAAAATCTTAGCAAAAGTCAATTTTAAAATCATGGTAATTGCAAAATATTTCCTTCTAAGTTGTTACTGTCTCAGAAAATCAAAATATTGCACCAGTGTAGCGCAAAAACAAAACATACAATTTAAAACATTTTCTAGAAGGTTTCGTAACTATAACAAAATTGGTGTGCGTGTGTGTGTGTATGTATAAATATATACGTTTCATATTCTAGGGATTTGCGCACTTTATGAAATTCTAAACTGCGTATGATAATGGCGATGAAAAACTATTAAACTAGAAATTGGAGAGAAAAGAAGAAATTATTTGAATTTTCACTTAAGACCTTTTATTTTTTCTTTTTCTTTATACGTTCATTATTCAAAGTAGCGTAGTAACGTGCTTTCACGAAAATATTTTTTTTAAAGGGAATTTAAAAGTCATTAAATAAAAATGTATTTGTGTAAAATTGCTTTAAAATTACCATTTCTTGGGTGAAAACTTTGATTAAAGATTTCCTTTTTTCCGAACGATTTCCAGACAAATCATGAAAGAGGTTGTTCAATTATTACTCAAAGGGAATAAAAAAATATCCATTTCAATTTAGTTCTCTTATTAAAGGAAAATTTGGTTAGGGAAGTTCTGAAAGCTTATACTTCTAAATTTACATACTAGAACTAACATGTGTTATGCATGAAAAGAAACTTTTCACACCAGGCTGAGATCGCTATTTACTACTCTGCAATGAATAGTGATTTTTGACTAAATATTTCTTAATTTTAATTAAAAATACTGTATAGAAACAAGCGTAAAATCTAGGTTTTACTCTTTGATTTAGAATTCAATATACCTCTGACAAAAAAAAATCTGATCTCATATTTTGGAGCTCTAACATTGCCGGATTTAATAACTCACCAATATTTTTGTACTTTTGATATCTACTACTATTTAGTACAACAGGTGGTAAGAATCCAAGAATATCCATTAATAATCTTTGATCAACACACACACACACATAAATAAATAAATAAATAAATAAATATATATATATATATATATATATATTTTTTTTTTTTTTTTGGGGGGGGAGGGGTTATTTTTACTACATGTTATAATTTTGTTTCAACTTCATATATATACAGGGTTCCCACTTAATCCCACCTATATCCGTTACCCACCCACCCCAACATCTAAATGGTGACAGCTTAGGACATAAAGTTGGTGTCTAGGTATAGTAAAAAGGCTATTCGCTGCTCGATGAGACAACTTACAACGCCCTCTATCAGCAAATTTTGAAATTAGCGTTTTTATCTGAAAAACGGTACGAGATACGGGGGAAAAGGCAATTACAAAGTTGTTCAGCATCCTCGATTTAGTAAATAAGGACACCTTGCGCACATTAATAATCAAAAAGGAATGTAAAAAAGGAACATTTGTATGGTCGTCATTTTCAACATTATGGCTTCGCGAAACGCGAGCGAAGCTCGAAAAGACCACCTCATAGACTAAATACCAGCAACATAAATAAATGATCCTGAAGATAGGAAAGTGTCTCAGTTTCTGTCTTCCACTGTTTATGACATGACAATTTTCGAAATCGTGACCAAACAAATGTTCATTTTCTACATTCTGTTTTAAGTATTAAGGTGACAATGGACCTTCACTGTCGAATTTTTTAAATTTTCACCTTTGCAATATGTATACAGAATAAGAATGATTAATGTTCTTTTTTACTAAAATGAAGATTAACCCTTGACTGCGTATTCAGGTATTGCTACGTAGCGGCTGGTCTTCAGTGATACATGGGCCGATATGGGAAAGCGGAGGGGGCCGAGGTGTCAATGAGAATACTAAAATGAAGAACCTTAGAATTCAAAGTAAGGTTTTTTGGCAGAATAATGCCTATTTTTCAAAAAAATTTAAAAAATGCTAGCATTTATTCAAAATGCTCAGGCGCATCACATATCATTTAAAAATCTTAATTTTTTTAATAAAGGTTTATCATATATATATATATATATATATATATATATATATATATATATATATATATATATATATATATATATATATATATATATATATATATATATATATATATATATATATATATATATATATATAAATAAATAACTGTGCATTGAATTTTTTTGTATATAAATCAAAAGTAAAAAAAAAATTATTTTTTTTATGTTTTTGAGTGTTTCTACTTTCTTTCAAGGTCTATAAATTTTTGAAAAATATTTGTGGTTTGAAAGAATGATGCACAGTTTTGTGACAAACACTGTAATTAACAATCAGGAGAAATTTGGAAGAAATCAGAAGAAAATTAAGACGCATAGAGCATTTTAAAAAATTCTCGCAATTTTGATAAAAAAACATATAAAAACAGGTCTTATTCTTCCACAAAATACTTATTGGTGAATTCTAAGTGCCTTAAATGTAGTAAAAGAGCAATATTAATTATTATCATTTTGTATATAGAGTAGAATACTGAAATTTAAAAACGTGGTTGAAAATCCCTTGTCTCCTTAATGTGAGCAAGGTGTCGTTTCTTACTAAATCGATGATGCTGAACAACTTTGTAAATGACTTTTTTCCCTTATCTCGTACCGTTTTTGAGATAAAAACGATACTTCCAAAATTTGGTGATATATGGCGTTGTAAGTCGAATCATCGAGTAGCTCATAGTCTTTTTACTATACCTAAACACCAACTTTATGGCCTAAGATGTCACCGTTTAGAAATTATGGGGGGAGGGGGTGACGAATATAGATGGGAACCCTGTATATATATATATATATATAATTTTTTTTTTCCAATGCGGAGGCACTAAATTTTTTCAACTTCATATATATATATATATATATATATATATATATATGAAGTTGGAACAAAATTATAATATGTAGGAAAAATAAAAAAATAAAAAAAAACTTTATCTGTTTTGTTAAACTGTTAAATTACCGTAAGGTTTTATTTGTTTCGGTTTTCCTACATGTTATATTTCATGATAATTTTACGTATATTTAACTAAACATGAAAATCAAATGCAGTCGTTAACGCATAGGTTCGTTTTTAATTGCAGAATTAATACTAAAGCATTCTTTAACATGCTTCGAGGCTATAAGTAGGGAAAAAAATAATCATTTCTCATTTCTGCCTTGAAAAGATGTATATCTGAAGGTAAGCTGTCCATTTTAAACATTACTTAAAGGATAAGTTCGTTAGAAATTTCAGTCACGACAGAAAGATGTCAGCGATAATATCATTAGATAGACAGGCAATAAATCCATTGGAAATATATGGTCTTTATGACAAAGTAAGCAACGATGCACTCCGTTTTCGGGATATTAATGGAATCTGGTAACAGTGAGTACACATATTCATCATTGCTTTTTTTGCTTCACCTAGCTTTCCATCTGAAGAAGGTTAAGTTTTTTTTTATTCATGACCCACTATAAATAAAGCAGTAATTAGAAAACAAATTACATGCATCAGGTTTCAAATATTATCTTAAAATTAACAATAATAAGGTATTTTGAATTACCTTACTTTGCCGTGCTGTTGAAGATATGCTTACAAATGAATGAATACTTTATAAACATTCCTTTTTGGGGGGTTCACCTAGCTTCCCATCTCAAGAAGATTATATTATTTTTATCCATGACCCGAAATAAATAAAAAAGTACAGGTAGCCCTCCTACAGCACGGCATCTTACAACACGGTTTCGCTCTAACACGATAGGATGAATTGCGGGAACCCTCGTATAACACTGGAACCTGTAAAATGGCTTCGTTCTAACACGATAAATAAATTTGGAAAAACTTTGTACAACACTGTACTTCTATAGCACTAGATAACATGATTTTTGTTTAACACATTTAAAAATTAAATTACCTTAAAATAATGACAGGGAGGAATAATGATCTATAGTGGCTTTACGTGAAAATGTATAAACAAATTATAATTTATTCTTTTATAACTCTATAAAATTACAAGCAGGCCTAAGCTTAGTTGAAAATCTTGAATGCAAACCCTTCCGCTGAAAAAAGCCAAAAAATCAAAAGGGAGCAGTAAAATTGTCTATCTCCATACCTTGACTCTACAATGCCTTGTAAGAACCAGCAAATAAACCAAAATTACAAATTTTTTTAAGAGGATAGAAGGTGCAAAAAATCTAAATGAAGAAAAAGGTTCTGAAAGTAAAGGTGATATCATTCAATCGAAAACACGTTGTCGTTTGACTGTACTGAGCAATGATGAGGCAGAAATTTATTAAATTAGGGTCGCATTAAATGAAAATAATATTATTTTGTTTCTTTACGTTTTGTGTTATATATACATTTATATTTTTAATAAAAATTAAGTTGTTTACATGGAATTTTTTAAAAAAATGTTTGTTTTTAATAAGTTTTCAGAACGTAACCCCCTTTTTTGAACTGTCTCTGGATCTCATATAACACGGTTTCATACAACACGGCATTTTCTAGGAACCTATCTACCGTGTTATAGGAGGGTTACCTGTACTTACAAAACAAATTATATACATCAGGTTTCAAGTATCATTTTAACCCATTACCTGCTAGTGTTGCGTTTTCGCAAAATTAATTTAATTTTTTTTATATAAATATCAATTTTGTGTAAACAAATGAAGACTATGTTAAAAAAGTTTTTAAATTTTGCAATAAATTAATAAAATAAATTAATTTGTATATTTTAATAGTTAAATCTTTCAACAAATGTCACTGAATTTTTATCAATCATCACTGAATTTTTGTCACTGATTTTTTATCAACTGCTGATATTTATCAATCATGATGAATTTTCATAGGTGGCAGAACATGCGCAATTTTAAAAGGAGCTTTTAAACAAAAATCTTGATTCCTTGTAAATAAAATGGTGACATCAGATAAGCTGGTTTCCGTTACTATTTCTTTTTAATTACTGGTTTAAGAAAAAATGTTGCGAAAACGCAACACTGACATAATTTAGTATATAATTGATCTAATGTGCTGATAATGCTGTTTTTAAATGATCCTTTTTATATTTCAGATCCATTTAGACAAAGACAATGTCTAACGATCGATGAAGCTGTAGAATACTTAAATGAAATGGAAGATGATGATTTATCTGATATTTCATTAGAAAGTGAGGATGAAGCTCATCAACGTGATCTTGATTATCATTCCACCAGACCCAGACATAGTTTACAGATGAGGATAATTTAGATGACTATCTGTCGCAGGATAATATACAGATACCAAAGGATGTTTCAGTTGAAATTGAACTTTATGATCGTAAATCACATTGTTAAAAAATAGTAGAAAAATTAAAAAATCCTCCAAAAGTAAAATTTTTTGGAAAAAGTCATCCCCTACTTACAAATTGAAGCCCGTTTCTAATGAAGACGAAAAAAATGGAGATTATATTAGGCGATTTCTCCAATCTTCAACCGATTGATGTGGTCTTAAAATTCTTTAATGAAACACTTTTAGAGCATATTGTAGTATAAACTATAAAATATGCTAATAATTGGGATTTTATTCACCCCCCCCCCCAATCATCTGCCAAATGATATTCTAGAAAGGAGGAAAAGCACATTTCTGTAAAACAGTACAGTTAATGGCTAATTATAATTCTTATATGGGTGGTGTTGATATCCTAGATAATTTCATTGTTTCTTACCCGATAAATAAAAGGTAAAAAATGGTGGTGGCCAATTTTCACTAATTTCATCAATGTAGCAAAACGTGAATGCATGGAAACCGTATGGAATTAGCATTGGTCCTTCAATAAGTTATTAGTTTTCCAAAGATCTTCGGTAATTTCTTTACTTAAAACACCAACAATCGATGATACATCCAGAGAAAAAAGTGATGAATCTCTAGAAAAATTTAAAAATCCAGGGTGTCCCTCATCTATGAAAAATTTATTTTTGTAAAAATTTATTTTTGTAAAAACAAAACAAGATTGCACCAATCACATAACTGAAAATAAAAGGAGACGCTGCAAACATTGCAGTAGCCAAACTGTAACAATTTGCAACATATGCTCGGTCCCATTTCATGCTAAATGTTTCAAACCATTTCATGTAACACGGTTATAAAATAAAACGCTTTCTGCCAGTGTTACGTTTTCGCAACATTTTGTAAATCACGAGGAAATAAATATATTTTTGGGGAAATGGTTATATTCGTTTAGTTGTTCAATTATAATCCTAGGAAATTTCTTTTGTCAATTTTTGTCTACGTTATGTGTGTACGGCAGGTAATGGGTTAAAAGTAATATTAATAAGGTATTTTGAAATATCTTACTATACCGTGCTATTGAACTTATGCTTCCAAATCAATGAATACTTTATAAACATTCCCATTTTTTTGGTTCACCTAGCTTCCCATCCCAAGAAGGTTATGTTTTTTGAATCCATGACCCAATATAAATAAAAAAAGTAATTAGAAAACAAATTATGTACATAAGGTTTTAAGCATAATCTTAACATTAATATGGTATTTTGAAATACCTAACTATACCATGCTATTGAACTTTATACTTTCAAATCAATCAATACTTTATAAACATTCATTTTCTTTTGCTTCACCTAAATTCCCATTTCAATAAGGTTATGTTTTTTTATCCCTGATCCAAAATAAATAAAAAAACAAATCATATACATCAGGTTTCAAGTATCATCATAAAATTAACATTAATAAGGTATTTTGAAATACCTTACTATACCGTGCTATTGAACTTATGCTTCCAAATCAATGAATACTTTATAAACATTCCTTTTTTTGGTTCACCTAGCTTCCCATCCCAAGAAGGTTATGTGTTTTTAATCCCTGACCCGAAATAAATAAAAAAGTTACTAGAAAACAAATTATACACATCAAGTATTAAGCATCATCTTAACATTAATAAGGTATTTTGAAATACCTTACTATACCGTGCTATTGAACTTATGCTTTCAAATCAATGAATATTTTATAAACATTTCTTTCTTTTTTTTTTGCTTCACCTAGCTCCGAATCTGAAGATGGTTATGTTTTTTTTTTTATCCCTGATCCCAAAAATAAATAAAAAACAAATTGCATACATCAGGTTTCAAGTATCATCATAAAATTAACATTAATAAGGTATTTTGAAATACCTTACTAAACCGGGATATTGAACTTATGCTTTCATATCAATGAATACTTTATAAACATTTATTTCTTTATCTTTGCTTCACCTAGCTTCCTATCTCAAGAAGATTATGGTTTTTTTATCCCTGATCCGAAATAAATAAAAAAGTAATTGCAAAACAAATTACATACATCAGGTTTCAAGTATCATCTTAACATTAATAAGTATTTTGAAATACCTTACTATACAGTGCTATTGAACTTTATACTTTCAAATCAATAAATACTCTATATACATTCCTTTTCCTATTATTTCGGGAACGGTGTGGGATGATAAAGTCAATTTAAGCTAACTGTATCTGGATTAGCTGGAGAAAATTCACTACAAAACTTTTTACCTTTAATGCCGTTTTTGAATTTTAAATTTGGCAGTACACTTTAAACAGCTTACCGGGGATAGCTTTTTGAGAAAATTACCCTCTCCTATAAAACGCTTCAATCAATACGGATGATATTAGAGCTCTCCTTTTTAAACCACACTAAAAGTTTATTTTTCAACGAGAATTTCATTTCACTTCTCTTCATTAATTTGAGGGCCCGGGCAAATTCTGGTTAGTGCGTCAGAATTTGCGTACTAATAGTGCTCGTTTCGAATTCCGACAATCTCCACTGATCGTTTCCTGTCTAAGCCGGGTAAATTTTTTGTCTAATGTGGAGGTACTTTGTCGTCCGACATTCGCCTTTTGTTTTTCACTGCGAAGTCTTGCTGGCTACCTTATTATGGGAGCACCACTTATGTGAGCCAACACTGCTCCCTATGAGGGTACAATACGGCAACGAAGGGCGCAGTGGCCCAGTAGGCAAAGGCAGCGAGCAAGTGACCAGAACGTCTCTGGTTCGATGCAAGGCGCTGGCAAATCCACCGCCGTGCACACTAGTGGATTCTAGCGCACTAAAAACCTGTCTGGCTGGAATGTCCTCCAAGTTCTCAAAATTTACCTCTGGGGGTGATGGGTCGAATGTACCGGTCTCGTCACTTGACTCGGTTCAAAATTACGGGATCGATCCTTTAGCCAAGTCGGACTCCGACCCTTGTAGTGCTATTCAAAACCGGACCCGCACCATTCTGCCCATTATCCTTTATGGTATTGACCTGATATACTGTCGGTCAAGGAGCATAAGTCACAACAACAACTACACGGTAACGACCAAGCCTTATGTGGGATTTGAACCCAAGCCTACTGTTTGGAAGCTCACGAAGCTAACCACTAAGCCACGAGGGCGGCGTCTAAGCCGCAGATATAATGTCTAGGTCGGATATAGGGACGTTAAATCTGTTGGCCAGAAAGTCCCTTCACGTGGTTTGTAGGGGTGGGAGAACGAGCCACCAGATGTCGCCACTGAGGGTGCTCGCTCAAAGTTGTGGTGGTACCGGACCAAAAGTCGGCCTTCGACCCATGTGGCCCCAGGGGGCATTAGTAACAGCAACATTAACTAGATTTTAATAAAGTGTGTGTTGTTTAATAATAAAAAGATCGGCAATTTCGGTTTTCAAAGTTATTTTTCGTTGATATTTTCTAACAGCATTTTTTTTTTAGGGGAGTGAGAAATCTAAAGCTAAATCTTGTAAAGATTACATGGTTAGATAAGAGAGTAACTCTATTTTCAGCTTCAAGTCCTATTCTAATATTACACTCTTGTTCACGAAGATATCCAGCAATGACATCAATTGAAAAGCCTTATGAGATGATTCTGGCGTTCGAATTCAGTATTGTGACAGCAAATTTGATGCTTATCACTTCGAATGACAGATTACAATTCTATGTACTAACAAATTTGTTATATTAAGAAAAATGCCTTAAAGCCAGCGAAACCAATCAGGGAGTAGACAAATTTTAATTATTCGCTGCAAAGGGATTATATATATATATATATATATATATATATATATATATATATATATAGCTCAGTTGTAATTTCAAAGGGCTAACACATTGGCCAAGGAAGCTAAGTAGTCGTAGTCTATCTTGGCGTACTCTGTAGGCGTTCTGCTGCTTTGCATCTAACGAAGAAAACTGACTGTGCAAAACGGTGAATATATACGGTGAAATATTAAGGTTTTTCTGTTGCCGGAAGTGGTTACAATCTAGCTTTTTTTGACACAAAATTTTCAGAAAACAACCTATATAAATAGTGAAAACAATATTACTCTTGTATAACAGGAATGCCTTTACAATAAATTTAAATTGCTGTTTTTATATAACTCCGTCAGTATATATTACTTACTTACACACACACACACACACACACACACACACACATATATATATATATATATATATATATATATATATATATATATATATATATATATATATATATATATATATATATATGGTGTTTATGAATGTACTTCGTATTCCTTAAAAAACAAGTCTGACAACCGGTATTTTTTTATATAATATAGTGTATGTATTATTCTACTGTCAGGTAGCAGTAATGAAGCTAAGTGCACCGTGCTTTTGGGGGAACAGCGTAAAATGTTAAACCTTGCAGAACTTGCAAAAAGGGCAAATTGTTGGAGCGCGTTCAAATTGGAGTGTCTGTTGCTGCAACCCCCAGGCTAAAGGGGGTTTTCTGAGCTATGGTATGGAAAGTCATGATAGCATACAGGGTGCACGGAAAAACATCCTTTGACAAACAGAATAGTGGACGAAAGGGAGAGTTGAGTGAAAGGGACGGACGAGGTAATGAAGCGGATTGTGACCCGAAGAAAGAAAACAACTGCAACCAAAATGACCTAAGAGTTCAATCTGCATATGCATGTTTCGGTATCAACAATTAGAGGTAGAAGGGAACCTCACAAACAAAGCATTTATGAAAGAGTAGTTATTCCCAAGCCACGTGTAATAGATGTCAATACAAAATATCATCCCCAATGGTGCTACGAGCGTAAATCCTGGTCGAGTAATATATCAAAAAACGGCATTTGGTCCGACGAATCACTGTTCATATTGTTCCTCACAACAGGACGTGCGTATGTCTGGAGAACACCTACATAAGCGTAAGATTATGGATGTCTCATCTGAACTGTCAGTCATGGAGATAGATCTATCAGGGTTTGGGATGGCCTCTCATGGTTTTCTTCAGGCCCTATTGTAACCCTGAAAGGGAGATTGAATGAGAAGGACTATGTCGAAATTTTAGCTCACTCGTCCATCTTATGGTGCAAACATTGTTTCTTGCAGGAGATGGCGTTCTCCAGAATGATAAACCCCCTATACATACAGCTAAATCTATTAAGTATTGGTTTGAAGAGCATGAAAAAGAAGTCAAATATCTTATCTTGCCCTGTACAATCCCCCCGACTATATATCATCTAACCATTGTGATCTTTATAGGCGGAGAGATCCAGGTATCGATATCCACCGCAGCATTTCTACAGGAATTTTCATGATTTTTCCCTAAAGAACGGTATAATATATTCTTAACCACTGTTCATGACTTGTATAATCCAATTCCTAGGTAAATCAGTTGGTACTATATGACACAGGTGATCCTGCGCCGTATTAATAAAGGCTTTCATGGTGTTTCTTAGTGTTTCCATTGTTTTGATAACCACCTGTATATATACACATTATATCAACGCCACAGCAGTCTAATCATATTCCATTGATTAGCTACATCTAAACTTGTCTTTCCCGTTATATATGAGTAACTTTCGCTTTCCTTGTGTACGCGCTTGACTATCACCTGGGCATATGACCCCACATGGGGTCACGTGGTGAAAAACAAACAAACAAACCAAGTTTCATATATGCTGGTGTGTTAATCGGTACTACGCACTTCGAGTTGATTCACGGATCAACTGCAATTGATTTATGGATAGATTCATGGTGACTACAATACAATCTCTCTGTTTGTAAACCTGTTAATAGGTTGTTCTCCTTTATATTTCGTATACTATGTTTAACTATTAGTTAACGATAAATTAGTTAACGATAATGTGTTTAAAGCAATCAAGCTATTATTCCGTTTAACTGAATTATTTGATTTGGAGTTGATGTTGCACAAGGCCCGACTACCAAGTCAAATGTTCTCTTTCCGAATACGCCGAAGTGTCGAGCAGTAGATTCATTATATATACATCCAATTCACAATTTTTTAACACGAATTTAAAGTTACACAGTCCAAGAAAAGAAAAGCCTTTTTTTAACGCTTTATTTACTCTAACACCATTTCGAAATCATTGTCTTGTAAGTACATATATATGTATATTTCAAAAATCTAATACCAATTTTAAAAAACTAGAATTATCAGCTACTAGCAAATCAGCATAAACAGCTATTTAAACGAACAATAGAAAATGTGTGTTTTGATAGAAATGTACGGTGAAGCTTTATTATATTAAACCAGCATTCCAACATATGTATTTGGGTGCATTTGAGAAGGACAACCTCACAATCCTTGGTCCCTGGAAAAAATATTCAATTATGGATTTCATTACATTGGCTTGATGATAGGGATTTTGGTCCAGTTCGTCGCAAACAATTGCGTTTATTATCAAGTAACGACAAAGAATTACTAAAAATCATTTTTTTTACATCTATTTTTAATTTGAAGTTTTCAATGCTTATTTTTGGATTAACCTAGTTTCCAGATCTATTGATTTTTTTGCTTGCTTCTTTGATTGCGCTATTAATTTTACCAAGGAAGTATATATATTTTGAACTTAATTGTTCAATAAAAATAAATATTATGTACGTACGTATGTATATCAGAACTTTTACAGTAGTTTCATAAATTTTTACACGGTTTTTCGAACTAAATATAGTTTTTTATTTCATCTTACACTTTTCGGATGATCCCATATTTTACTATAGGAATCTACTATTGATATTACTATTTTACTATACGTATCCCCTATTTTACTATAGGAAACGTATCTTTTTTACACGAATTTCTGAGGAACGTATCTACCGTATAAAAATAGAGTTGGGTGAATCTATAAATATATACCCCTCTACCGTGAGGATTTTTATTAGGCTACTAATCAGAATAAACTTACGAATTACGTACATTGCCATACAATACATTTGCCTAATAATAACATATCATATTAATGGTTAAACGCCTCTCCTAGCGACAGAATTATTACAATTCACTGCGGCTTTTTACGTTCAGAAAAGCGATCCTCACATGAACTAGAAAGTTAAGCGAACGAACTCTGCAGATCAAACGAACCGATTCCAAACAGACTTTTAAATGCGGGTTGTTTGATCTCATATCTGCTTTTAGTCGCTTTGTATGAAATATGAGGTATCACACAGTCGGGGAACGAAAGCTATTTGAGTTTTGAATGTCACAATGAGCGAAAGTGAAGGTCATTAAATGACTTCCAGTATTAAAATGAAGCATTGTCCATTTACAAAATAAGGACAAGTTCGGAAGAGAAATTCTAGAAATGCAGAATTCGGTTTAATATGCCGATGAGTTGAAGGCAAATTTCGGAGAGGCCTTTTGTTAAATAACAGTGATGTTATGCGTTGAATAGGGTTCTTGGATTATTAACGAGCATGAAATATTGTATTTCATCCGTCATAGTAATATATTAGTTCTCCAGCAGTCGTATTCAGTGCCCTGAGCCATTCATAAAACGTGTTGCTTTGAACTGTTTTAATGAGAAGGATATATGTGTTTCTAAGAATTAACAATCGGAATGGTGCAATACGCGTGTCATAAAGCAGGGGTGAGCAAACTGTGGGTAGTGAAAAAATGTGAGGGATCACGGACAATGTGGAGTAAATTTATATCATGCTAGCTGAATACCCGTGCTTCACTACGTAGTACATTCAAATTAAATACAACGGTCAATGTATGAAATTCATGAAATTAATATATATGTATATATATATATACAGTAGAGCCCCGATTATCCGCGGAATTGGGTGTCAAGGGCACCGCGGATAACAAAAATCGCGGATAACCCGAAAATGTCTAAAAATGAGTTGCAAACACGAAAAAAAATTTTCCACATAAAAACTATGTTTTATTGTACAAAAACATAATAAAACTTTTAAAATACTTGCATATGTACAGTACAGGAGACACATTTGCTCTATGTCTAAATCACTAATATAAAGAACGGTAAACAAAAACAATACATACATACTGTATGTACAAAAAGTGTTCAGCTACACCTTTTTAAAAAAATAAGTCACTCTTTTTTGCTTCTTGCTTTGAAAACCCCTTTTCTTTATTCTAAATTGTACTTTTCTTAACATGATTTTTTCTGCCAGATGTGCATCCTCGTCTTATTACTCTAAATATTGAAGCAATCCGTCTACGTGCTGCAAAGCAGTTTCGTGTGTCATCCGCGTAGGCGCCTCGTCTTCACTTTTATTTTGTTCTTCATTCTCGTTCACTCCCATTGCTTTGTTCGTTATCTCTATGCCAGTCAGTCATTCAAACCCCGACTCACTTGCGTCGCATTCCAGCCACTCTTCTATGTTCTCTTCGTCGACATTCTCACCTTCGACGTTCATTTTCGACATTCGCACTGCAGGGTCTGTTACGTAAAGTTTGTCGTAACGTCTTCACCCATTTGTCTATGTACGCTCTCTAGCTGAAAGAATGCATCAGAACGAACTTTGTATCTGTCTAGCACGGAGCTCCTGCAACAAGCGGAGTTTACTATGGCAAACAATGCCTCGCTATTAAATTTATGTTATATTATTTACAGTCCACTGTGCTTATTTTCTTAAACATCGTACACCTCCGTACAGCGTCTATTGTATTTCCCTTGTAAGTTGGCTTGGATTAAAAATTAAAATTGTTCTTTTTGAGGTTTGTAATTAAATTTTTTTTTCGCTGCACTCGCACTCGCGGATAATCCGCTCGCGGATAATCGGGGCTCTACTGTATATATATATGTGTATATATATATATATATATATATATATATATGTGTATATATATATATATATATATATATATATATATATGTGTATATATATATATATATATATATATATATATATATATATATATATATATATATATATATATATATATATAGTCGGACCTCTATTTTGCGAACTTTTCCTTGGAACCAAGAACGTTTTGCGAATTTCTTCATAAAATAACCTCCAAATAGCGAAGTGCATTCTCTATTTAACGAACTTTTTCTTGTGATCCAATATTTTTTTTCTCCATATTTCTCAAAATATTTCTGAACATTTCAGACTAATTCTTTCTTTTAACACACTTAACACATTAACTTCTTTTAACACATTTCGACACGGATTACAGTTTTAAGAAAATACGCATGAAGGGGCTTTTCGTGTATTGCAAAGATGCGAGACGTATTATGAGAGAAAACCCTTTTTCAAATAAAAAACTCAGACGAAATTAACAAACTTTATCAGTAATTAAATTTAAGGACGCATGTGGTAATGAAAGTTTAAAATTACATGTTATAATAAATGCGATAATGTTATTAAAATTCAAAATTTTAATATGATTTTTTTAATTGAAAATACAGTGTATTTCCGAACAATGTTTTGTTCTATTCTTGCTTTCCTCGCAGATTTCTGTTTGATGGGTAAGATATATAAAACAATTAAACATTAGTTTACAAAATAAATATGTGATTACATACTTTTATTAATAACATTTAGTGTTCATGAATTTAAAATCTGTCTTGTGTAGTTTAAATTATTTTAAAAGGTGAATCTCTATTTAACGAATTTTCCATATAACGAACTTTTTTCGGGATTTAGCGACTTCGTTATATAGAGCTCCGACTGTATATATGTGTATATATATATATATATATATATATCGTGACGGATATTTTTATAGACAAAATAATGTAGAGGAAAATTTTCAAATTAAATACAACGGTCAATGTATGCAAATAATCCAATGTTGTGGGAATTTAATATCCATAAAATATACAATTTTTAATTCAATTCTTTAAAAACTTCCATCTCAATTAGTCTAGTAGCAAAATTTTATATTTTACCGTATTTTAATATTTCTATTGTCAATTTATTTCGCTGTTATTTACGTGACACAAGATTAATTTAAAGTATCACAAAAAGGAAAGAAATCACGTGATCAGCATTTAATAAATTAAATTCTAAAAATTAAACTTTAAAAAAATTCCCTAAAAATCAGAAAATGCTGGTAAAGATTCGAAAAGGATTTCATTTTTAAAGGAATTTTCATGATCTTTCTCGTGATATAGATTTTATGATCCTCAGATTATTATTTTAAATGCAAACTTAAAAAAAGTTACAAAAACAGCTTAAAAATTTTATTTAAAAAATCTAAGAAGAATTTTTCAAAAATCTTTTTTAGTGCATACCTACACTATAAGAAGAATCGCCATGCCAAATTCTAGCCCTTTAGGTCCAGCGGTTTGGTCTGTGCGTTATCTGTCAGTTAGTAAGTTACGGAACTGTTTTTTACATATAGATTGAATTATTTTAATTAAAAAATATGCATGAAATTCTATAATTGCAATTTTTTAAATATTTTTATTAACATTTGGCAAAAATATACTATGATGATATTGTTAAATAAGGTAGAAATATTATCTGAGATCAAGGCTGACATCTTATGTTTAATTTTTTTTCCTATCTTATTTTGATAAATCAAACGAAGTTTATAAATTTAATGTTTTAATAAGAAGTTTATAATTTAAAAATCCTGCTCTTTTTTAATTGTAAAGGTCGTTAAATTTTACCTAAATGAAATGCAAATAAATATCACTCCTTAAATATGAAGTTTATGTCACTCGAGCTTTAGAGTAAACAAAAGTAGAGATTATCAAGATATTTTTGTATTGTTATTTTCCTGAGTACATAATAGTCCCAAAATTTACAATTTATCGAATTTTAAAATAGTTTGTCAAAATTTGCTCATTTCTTGTTAACATTTTACTTTTCTTTAAAATGCTACTACCAAAAAATTTCCATGGTAGTCCACCATGGATTGGTAAGGTGACAATGGGGTTAAACGATTGGACTGCCCTGCCCAGAGCCCAGACCTGAATCCTGTCGAGAACCTCTGGGACGAGTTGGGTCGCCGAATTACGGGGTGCAACAACTGTTCAAAATCAGTGAAGGAACTAACATGTCCTCTCCAAGCCGAGTGGAAGAAAATGCCACTAGCCGTCATACAAAGACTTGTGGAAAGCATGCCCCGGAGGGTTTAACCCTGTTGGATTCACTCACCTGAATGTTATCCTATGGAGAAAATGTATCTTCTATTTATAGGTACATAAATGCAGATAATCTAATAAAAATGATATTTTCAGACAGTCTGAACTTTTCTGCACCTCACAACAGGATTAATTATATAAATGCTGCCCAGCAAAAGAATTTTGGTGCATTTAAAACGCCCAGTACCAGATTTTTTCTCCGAATAATTTACAGGCGTAAATTTAATTTTTTAAAATGCAAAAAAAAAGTAAGTATTATTTTCATTTAAAAAAATGAAAAATACCCCAAGGTGTAACATTTCTTTCTCTATTACGGAGTAAAAGTTTTAAAAAAAATTGTAAAATCAAAGTCGGCAATTCTTAGATAGATTTTCTCCATAGGTTAACATTGCTCCATAGGTTGAAAATGCTTGGATTCTGAGTATGAAAATGAATGAATGGCGAAGTAGGATGAGAACGCCCCGTTTCCCATATTTGACTTCCTTCGCAATCAGTAATTTATTATACGTCTTCTACAACAACGTTCGAAATCTTCTTCTAGTATAGAAATTATGTACTTTTGCAGAACATTTTACAGAACAACAGTACTTTTACAAGTAGGATGAGAACGCCCCGTTTCCCATATTTGCCTTCCTTCGCTATCTGTAAATTATTATTACGTCTTCTACAATAACGTTCCCAATCTTCTTCTAGTCTAGAAATTATGTACTTTTACAGAGCATTTTACAGAACAACAGTACTTTTACAAGTAGGATAAGAACGCCCCGTTTCCCATATTTGCCTTCCTTCGTTATCTGTAAATTATTATTACATTTTCTACAACAACGTTCCCAATCTTCTTCTAGTCTAGAAATTATGTACTTTTACAGAACATTTTACAGAACAGCAGTACTTTTACAAGTAGGATGAGAACGCCCCGTTTCCCATATTTGCCTTCCTTCGCTATCTGTAAATTATTATTACGTCTTCTACAACAACGTTCCCAATCTTCTTCTTGTCTAGAAATTATGTACTTTTACAGAGCATTTTACAGAACAACAGTTCTTTTACAAGTAGGATAAGAACGCCCCGTTTCCCATATTTGCCTTCCTTCGCTATCTGTAAATTATTATTACATCTTCTACAACAACGTTCCCAATCTTCTTCTAGTCTAGAAATTATGCACTATTACAGAACATTTTACAGAACAACAGTACTTTTACAAGTAGGATGAGAACGCCCCGTTTCCCATATTTGCCTTCCTTTGCAATCAGTAAATTATTATAAGTCTTCTACAACAACGTTCGAAATCTTCTTCTAGTCTAGAAATTATGTACTTTTACAGAACATTTTACAGAACAACAATACTTTTACAAGTAGGATGAGAACGCCTCGTTTCCCATATTTGCCTTCCTTCGCTATCAATAAATCATTATACGTCTTCTACAACAACGTTCGAAATCTTCTAGTCCAGAAATTATGTACTTTTACAGAGCATTTAACGATCTATTTTTTACTATTTATTTTAATAATAACAACTCTTATTTTAAAGCATTTATAAATATCGCGCTTATTTAGTGTTTCTCTTTATTTAATTTACCTTACAATAATACATTAAACTTATTTTTTTTTAAATTAAAAACTGCCCTCGAGATTTTAAATACGCACCAAAGTTTTATTGATTCATTAGTTTTTCTTCTTGGGTTTAACGTCGCTATGTGATTTGTTTTATTGGAAATTTCGGAGAGGTTGAAAAAAGTAGAAACGGGAATCTGTCAGTGATATCAATAGCACCTGTGCTTATAAAAAGAACAACAAAAACAGAACAGAATAAATAAAATACTTGAAATATCTCTAAGTCAAAGATATTTAATTCCGGCCGTATGTCACATGATAGCATAATAATAATCAAGAAACAAAGTTTATTTCAACAAATCAAAATGACTACGAAAAATGCCCATAGACCAGTGGTTCTCAACCTGTGGTCCGGCACCACATATAAAAATGTTGTCAAATAAATGGGGATTTTGAAAGTAATGTTCATTGAACTAGATGGGCCGAATATATCCGATAACTATCAGGGTTGAATAAATTTTTATGTATTTTTATGCAATTTTTACGCATAAAAATTAGATAATTTGTAGCTAAGTCGTACTCCACACTGTACAATACTAAATAATATCTTCTAAAAAATTGTTTTTCTTTATCACCCATGAATCAATATGTTTCAATTTCACGTTGAGATTTAGGCTACCTAATTCTAAAGATGTAAACAAGGTTGAAACAAAAAAATCGCGAATCACTCAAAAATAATTCAAAAATAATTGGAGGTCTCAAAAATAATTGGAGGGTTCTCGGATAGTCTGAAGAAAATTTATATACTATTTAATTATTTAATTAAAAATCTGCTTTAAATTTTCTATAATTGCATATTTTTAATATATTTATTTATATGTTTTATATGTTTAAAAATGTGTGTTATATTGGTGTTAAATTAGGTGTCAAACAGTGTCACAGTAAAATCTTCATCGGCAAAAGGCTATACTTTCATTGCTTCCATTTTCATCATTCTTCTCCGTGTGAGACTAGGTTTTCAAATCTGGATTTTTTAAAATAGTTTTTCAAAATTTGTTTATTTATCTTTTTCTTTTCTCATTAAAATTTTCCTAATTTTTAAAATTTTGCTTTAACACAAAAAAATTCCATTTTGGGTCTTGTGATTTCTTATTCAAAGAAAGTGGATCGCGGTCGAAAAAATTTGCGCACCTCTGCTATAAATATGACTTTATCCACAAGGAGATGACAGTATAAGCCAAATTTAAAATTTTATCTACTAGAAACGTTTTTAAATTCAAATATCTCTCATCTTAATTCATGCCTTTTTTATTTTTTAGCTTGAAGGCGTTGTGTAATTACAGAGTCATTTGTAACTGGTGAATAGATTCATGAAGGCATTAGAAGGGTAAAGCTATCTCACTGACGAAGGCACATTTCCGATCGTGACTGATGTTATTTTCTCCTACTTCGCATGATTCTCCTACGTGGGGAAATAAAGACGATTTAACGAAGGCTAGAAGTGTCAATCAAGGCGTAGTTAATGCTGATGTGTACTAACCCTATTGGATTCGATCACCTCAACGTTGTCCTATGGAGAAAATGTGTGCAAGGATTACCGACTGAGATTGAAAGATTTTTTTAAATGCACTCCGTAATAAAGAAAGAAATTTTACACCTTGGGGAATTTTTTGTTTAAGGGGACTCACTACCCTTAAATCTTTAAAACATTCGATTTTTTGAAAAAAATATATGTTAAAGCCTGATCATTTCTGAACAAAATAGAGCAAACCGCATGAAAATATTCCGTTTAGTTCCGGAGATATTGATAATCTAAATATTTAAATACTGATCAAGTGTATGGTAAGAAAAAATTTTAAACTCGTTTTCCTCAAAATGTAATTTTGTGTCACTCCGCATCTGATATCTCAAAAACTATGAAACTTAATTCCTTGAAATTTTTAACACTGCATAATCATGTTATTTTATTGCGTCTGAACTAGAATTATTGCAATCACTGCACATTTTGCTATTTTATCAGGGGTAAATTAATGCAAAAATTTAAGGAAATTTTAAGTATATTTTGAGCAGTTTTAAAAAAAATGAAAGATTATTTTAATGTTGAATTTTTTTATGTTCAATTGTATTTTGAATTATTTATTTTAAATATAAAACAGGAATTCTTCATTTAAGTGTAAAATTAATTTCATAGTTCTGCGCGCAAGCCAGTATACAATAAAAATACTTAAAAACAAGGTATATCTAAAACATTTAAAAAAAATTATTTAAAATTATTTTTAGAGTTGAAAATTCGTTTAATTAAAATAAATATATCAAATTATCATATACGTAAAATTTAAAAAAATTGGGAGTAAATTGAAATAGTTACGAAGAGTCAGAAAGTATGAAAATATGCCTAATTTCTTCGACTTAAGGGTCGTGAGTCTCCTTAAAAAATAAAAGTAGTGCGGTCGGGGGACCCCCGTCAGGAACGAAGTTTCTTACGTTTTTTTTTCAACTCTAAAAGTGATTTAAAATGTAGATTTCTATTGATAATATTAGTGTATTTTTGTCACGCCAAAAACCGCAGCCCTCTTTAGTTCAACGCTCTCTCTCTCTCTAATTTGTATATTTTATTTTATTTTTTATCATTTTTTCAAAGCAAAAATGGAAAGTAAGGATTTAAATCAATAAATTTCATTTAATATTTTAGGAAAAAAATGGCGTTTGTTTTTGGTATTTTTTTCGCACTCTGAAGTTGATTTTGGATTTTTTTTCTCTTTCGATACTCTCTTTGACGCTCAGCATATGATTTCAATACTATTTCTCTGTAATGCATGTAAATAGAAAATAGTAAACACTCGAATCACATGTATATTAAATGAATGTAAACAGTAAATACTTGTATTAAGTTATATGATTTATTAACTTACTTTTCTAAGTTTGCATTATTTACAACTGCTGCAGTTTCTGTTTCTCGACTTTCCATTATAAAATTGCAAAATGACACAATATAAATCCCGTGTGAAATAAGACAATAACAAACAAAAAATAAGTTTAAATAATATTTACACGTGTTTAGAATTGAGGTTATACAGCTGACCGCGCACAATGCTTGCTGCTCGAATCTTGATACTCGCACGAACACACACACATACAACCGTATATAATAGAAAGAGACAGAGAGAAAGAGAAAGAGAGGGAAAGGTCACCTGGAGGGGGCATAACGCTTTTTCCTTACGTGGCGATTTCTGCCAGTTCACTATACTGTAAGCCGCGTAAAAGAACTTCGTTCCAATAATATTTTTAAATTTATATTATTCGCGGAAAAAATCTGGTGAAGTTTGTTTTAAGTGCTCCTAAATTCCTTTGGTGGGTGACATTTATAAAATGAATCCTGTTGCAAGGTGCAGAAAAGTTTAGGCTCTCTAAAAACGCTATTTTTAATGGATTATCAGCATTTATGTAACTGTAAACAGTAAACGCATTTTCTTTTAACTAATAGGTTCGTTTATTTTTCTGCACATTCGCACATGTCCAGAAGTTAGTAATGGTTTATAAAATTTCCTGCAACAAGATTTAATTACAGAAATGAATGGTAATTTCATAACAGCGATCCCAATGGATGAAATTCGTTAAACACGTAATCTTAAACCAGACACAAATAATTATGAGTATTAAGCGATGGAAGTATTAAAAAGCATAAACTGCCCTTCTAAAAACAAAACGTGAATTTGCATTTGAACGGTTTATGTATGAAATTTCACGTAGATGCCACGAGAACAGAAGAACCGAGAATATTTAAAGTAAAGAAAACAATTGAATTACGATCGTCGAGTGTGAAAAGGAGTTCCGTGCATAGAATAAATATCTTTATGATAAAACTATGATTTACGAACTTAAAGAAATATAAGTGCTCAAACTGAAGATTTTTTATGCGGGTATATAGTTATCGAACAAGTTTCCGATCGACTTTGCAATCGCTTTAAGGATTGTAAAATTTAATGAGTATGAGTTATTGTGTTAGGGTGACCTATGGATAAAAAGATGGTGAAATCTTAAGTACACAACCAGTCGTAAATGTGTAATTCATCAAAAAACGCCCTCTGGTGGTGAAATTTTGAACAAATTTTTTTATTTGCTCAAACAAATTCCCATCCCTTCAATATGTCCTACACAAAATTTCATAACTTTCTGAACAATAGTTTTGACTGTAGACAACTTTAAAATAGGGTAGTTTAATTAGGGACACCCTGTATATAATTTATGAAACAATTATGTAGAATACTACGCTCTTGTTTTACTTACTAATATAAATTTTATCTTTTCATTTAATTCTTGTAATTTTATTGATTAAATATTTAATTTATGCATGTATGTGTGCGAGTGTAAGTGTATGTGTTTGTTTATAAGAATACAGTGGAATCCCGATCCATCGTTCCCCGAATCATCGTGTTCCCGTATGCGTCGTGTATTTCACCCGGTCCCGATGATAATATTTCTTTATTATGCCCCTGCATCCATAGTGTTTCCGTATTTACAGTTCAGTGGAAACCATATATCGAGGTTCTACTGTATATAAATATTTTTTTTGTTTCTCTTTTTTCTAATTTTTTTAATAATTATTTTCTTTGAAATACTGATAAATATGTTTGTAGGCATCTAAAAGTCGATTACTAAAATTAATTATTCTGTCATGAATCTTAGTTACATTTTTAAACCAGTAAGTTAACTGAAAAAAATCCTCGTCGGGCTTAATTTGACGAAAAGTGTACTGATTTGTCAAAATGCAATCAAAATACTTTCTTTACTTTGAGCTTTAAGAATACAAGAAGAGGAAAAATAAAGAAAATTTTGAAATATCTCTTTCAACCGACCTCTCACACAGTAAAACAAAATACAAGATGGTTTAAGAAACTTACAAGGGAAATATATATCTTGCATTTCAAGAAAAGAGATGAGTAAGCATGTAACTGTGGACATCTTAAGTTTTAACCCTCTTAAAAAATAACATTTTCTTTCAAAACAAGCATTTCCAGAACTTAGATAAATAGCCTCTGTGTTTCACTCTCATGTCATATTTGAAACATAAGCGGATTAGGGGATTACATATTTCTATCTTTTGTTAGGTTTCAATGGTTCTTAACACAGTAGAAAAGAAACGTTTTAAAATATTGCTGAGGGTATTAAACACATGAAATGTCCAGTAGAATAACTTTTATATATATGAGAGTAAATGCAAACTGAAACGCTTTATAGATCTCTATTCCTTAATTGGGTTTTAGAAAGAAATTTTTTTTGGCACAAATTAAAAATTATATTTAATTCATCAAAATATAGTACCAATATCTAAAACAGTACTTTAAATAAAACGTTTATTAATATTACAAATTCTAAGATAAGGGAACTAGTCCAGAAAATTTATGATTGCGTGTAGTAATAAGATTCTCCGAAAGTAAATAAGTTGTGCAGCAAATTGCCCAAGTATTGCGTTTGAGCATGTCTGTGAATATGCCATGTGTTGTACAGTTCTTCATACATAATGAGGAATCGAGTTTCTATATCTCTATAACATAAAGACAAACAGAAATAAATCAGCTGTGCTGCAGATTGCTAAAGAACTGTGTTTGGCGGGCAAGTCTACTCTCACAGAGTTCATCAGATATAATGAGGAATCGAGTTTCTATCAGTTTATAAGAGATATTTAAGTAGACTAACCAAAGTAAATCAGCTGTGTGGGCTTCATATTGATCAGAAAATGTGTTTGGGGGACAAGTCTACTCTCACAGAGGTCATCAGACATAATGAGGAATCTAGCTACTATCAGTTTAATCGAGTTACTATCAGATTATAAGAGGTATTTAAGTAGACTAACCAAAGTAAATCAGCTGTGTGGTCTTCATATTGATCAGAAAATGTGTTTGGGGGACAAGTCTACTCTCACAGAGGTCATCAGATATAATGAGGAATCTAGTTTCTATCAGTTTATAAGAGATATTTAAGTAGACTAACCAAAGTAAATCAGCTCTGTGGGCTTCATATTGATCAGGAAATGTGTTTGGGGGACGTCTACTCTCACAGAGATCATCAGATATAATGAGGAATCGAGTTACTATCAGTTTAATCGAGTTACTATCAGTTTATAACAGGTATTTAAGTAGACAAACCAAAGTAAATCATCTGTGTGTGTGGCATATTGCTCAAGAATTGTGTTTGGTGGACAAGTATACTGTCGCAGAGGTCATCAGATATAATAAGGAATCGAGTTCCTACCAATTTATAAGAGGTATTTAAGTAGACAGACAAACCAAAGTAAATCAGCTGTGTGTGCGGCATATTGCTCAAGAATTGTGTTTGGTGGACAAGTATACTGTCGCAGAGGTCATCAGATATAATAAGGAATCGAGTTCCTACCAATTTATAAGAGGTATTTAAGTAGACAGACAAACCAAAGTAAATCAGCTGTGTGTGCGGCATATTGCTCAAGAATTGTGTTTGGTGGACAAGTATACTGTCGCAGAGGTCATCAGATATAATGAGGAATCGAGTTACTATCAGTTTATAAGAGGTATAAAGGAAAACAAACCAAAGAAAATCGGGTGTGTGTACTGCATATTGCTCAAGATCTGTGTTTGGTGGTCCAATCTACTGTCACAGATTTCATCAGATATAATGAAGAATCGAGTTCCTATCAATTTATAAGAGGTATATAAGGTGACTGCCTACGTTCGGAGCCAATTTTTAAAAAAAATTGTTTTTTTTAAGGATTTTTTGGTCTCATATGGTAAAACAGCATTTAAAAATAAAAAATAAAAAAAAAACTTTCCCGTAAACACCATACTTTTTTATAAATTGGTCAATTTGAAGTAATTTTTAATGAAATTTAGCTAAAACGCTTATCACTCTGAACAAAATTCTAATGCTATTATTTTAATTTCCTTCTCACACATGATACATATAACAGCTATCTTCAAAATGACCTACAATCTAAGAGAAATTATAAAATGCAAAAATAATACAGACAATTTTATGTCCTAATATGAAAATTTTCCCCTATTCGTCATTCCTTTCCTTATAAAAACAGCCCCAAACATAAAACTATTTATTATACATCAATTACTGTACGTCATTTCATTAACAATAGCATCTAAAACATTTCCTGAAAATTTTATCAAATTATATGCATTATTATCTGAAATATCATCATAACGGTAGAGATTTGTGCTAAAAAACATAATTCTGAGAAAAACGCCTTTAAAGTTGTTTGTCACTTAAATTTTGTACTAGACGATGTTTTTAAAATAGCTATAACTCTGCTTCTAATTGACGTAGAATGAAAATCAAAACTGTTTTGAAAAGAGAAAAGATTGAATTACAAGATTCTTGCAAAAAATTAAATTGATCAAAGTAGTCAAAAAATGGCATTTTCAACGTAGGCAGTCACCTTGAAGACTAACCAAAGTAAATCAGCTGTGTGTGCTGCATATTGCTCAATAACTGTGTATGGCGGACAAGTCTACTGTCACAGATTTCATCAGATATAATGAGAAATCAAGCTCCTAAAAATTTATAAGAGTAACCAAACTAAATCAGCTATGTGTACTGCATATTGCTCAAGAACTGTGTTTGGTGTACAAATCTACTGTCACAGATTTCATCAGATATAAATGAGGAAAAGAGTTTCTCCGTGTATGTGTGCTAAAATGGCAGACTTTTAAGGGGCCTTAGTATTAAAAAAAATAAAAGTTATGGAGCTTTTGAATAGTTTTTAAGCATCGTAAGAGCTTTTCTTATAGGATAATCTTTTCATTCACATAACACACATAACTTCAGTAAAGACAGTTCTATATAGAAAGTTCAATACAATCAGATGCAATAATGAAACTATGTGCCATAGATAATCTTGAAACAAAATGCTGTAAAGCTATCATGGAGGAATATTAAAGATTTCTGCTTAATAACTAACTGTTTAACACAAGGCTAAATGGTATAAAATTGCAATTATATAATATATTTCACTCAAATTCTATGAAACTCACAAATAGTTCTTTTAGTCTTTTCCACTCTCCAGCGGTCAGAATTCATCGACCTTCCAAATTATACCTATTTCAAAATTCTACGTTTTTCTGTCGTATACCAACAGGCCAGACGTTTATCAGTCCTTATAAAAATACAATTTATTTTTTGTTTCCCGTAAACAAACGCATATTCAAAACATTTTTTTATCTTATGAAAAATTAATTTGAATTTTGATGTAACATATTTTGACTGTATAAATTGTTTTAAGCTATTATTTGCTGAAGAACAGACGGTCTGTCCATAGACAACTTTTGAAACTCGATGTTATGAGGAAAGGGTTAATGCACAGTGTTTAACTCCGAGTGTATTTAATTGTAACTTAATTATTCTAATCTGAGCACAGTGGAGCCAAATTTAAGTGTAGAACATTGCGCCTGATAAGAAGAAGGAAGTTGAAATTGATCATAACGGCATCACAACATTGAGAGTTAAAACTGCGGGTATTTACTTGAAAGTTTAAGATTCATGTTTCAATTTTAAGTGCTCGGTAAAAAAGGCGTTGAAAACTTAATGTAAAAGAACAAAAGCTTATTAGCAAATTCTTTGAGATTTCAGCGTCATTAATTGCAACTTTCAAGATAACTTTATTTATGAATTTCAGTGATATTTCACCCATAAATAGCTTAATTTTTCTCTCACATTAAAGCAAAACAACAAAAGAACGCTTAGTGATATTTATAGATAAAAAACACTAAACATAAACTTTCAATTTCCCATGAAATTCTTTACAGTACCAATAGTTTATAAACGCAACTAAAGACTATTGTTTGTTTTAAAAAACGTTTTCGGTATCCAAAGAAACAAACAAAAATTTAAGAAAAAATTGATAAAATAACAAAGAATACGCATATACTTTAAGAAACCATTTGGAGAAAGGTTAAAAAGTATCCAATAACGTCACCTTAAAATACATTCTGAATGAACTCAGTTCTACTGAATTGGGAACATAAGCACAACAGTGGGAGTCACAGTATATCATACGATGCGGGGAGATAGACGCCAGAATATTTCGGGATAAACAGTTCATCCCGAAATAAAATATTTAAATGGCTGCTATGAAAATGGAAATAAAATCAGCAGCTGCAAAAGACGCCTTAAGCCAGTTGGCGAAATTTATCCCCGTGAAAGCTAAGTTTCACACACCTTTGTTGTTGTTTCTAATATCCCGTGGGAGGAATTTATTTCAGACCAGGTCAATATAGGCTAGTGGGATGAAGAGTGCGGTTCCGGTTTTATAATGGCACCACCAGGGTCGAAGTCCGAATTAGCCAGGTACCAACGCAATTTTGACCGAGCAACCCCAGGGGCGGAATCTAGGGGGATCGTATCCTCTCCCACCCTCTCTGACATCATAGGACTTTCCGGTCTACGGATTTAACGTGCCCATATCAGGCCTAGACACGGAGGTATTTAATAGCGCGGGCCAGGATTCGATCCGAGCACCCTCAGCAGCGAAAGCCGACGAGCTATCACTTGGCTACCTCGAGCTCTCGTATACGTTTAAATATTGCATATATTGTATGTTCGCTGAGTAGTTTGCCTTAGGATTTAAATGAACACCTTAAATCCAATCAATCATTGCTAAATTTCACTCAGTAATTAACAAAATGTGTGTTTATATATATCTTTAGAAGAAAATAATGTTTTGTTTAGCATATCGGTTAATCTATGTGCAGATATTCCCATTCTGAATTGTGGTGACGCATGGAAATTATTTCAGTTTAGTTTTTGAGACATTAAACCAGACTACAGTTGAAAATTTCCAGCAATAAATTTGAAAGCACAGCTAGGGAGAATAGCGAAAACTGTAGAAATTCAAGAAATATATTACAATGAAGAATTCAAGAAATGTATTGCAACCAAGAATTCAAGAAATATTAAATCACCAAGAATTCAATAGTCAGGCTTTATTTCGTTCAACAGTACCAACTAAATACATACGCTTCGCGCAAAACGAAGCAACCGGGTGGTTCTACCAGCACGCCAAAAACAAATATACAGGTAACCCTCCTATAACACGGTAGATAAGTTCCTAGAAAATGCCGTGTTGTGTGAAACCGTGATATATGAGACCCAGAGACAGTTCCAAAAAGGTTGGTTACGTTCTGAAAACTTCTTAAAAAAAACAAACATATTTTTTTTAATTCCATATAAGCAACTTAATTTGTATTAAAAATATAAATGTATTATAACACAAAATGAAAAGAAACAAAATATATTATTTTCATTTAATGCAAGCTTAATTTAATAAATTTCTTCCTCATCATTTCTTCCTCATCCCTCAGTACAATCAAACGAAAACCTTTTTTCGGTTAAAGGATATCAGCTATACTTTCAGAAGCTTTATCTTCATTTAGATTTTTTGCACCTTCTATCCTCTTTTAAAAAAAATCTGTAAATTTGGTTTATTTGCTGGTTCTTACAAGGTCATTGTAGATTCTGGGTATAGAGATAGACAATTTTGCAGCTCCCTTTTGAATGTTCGGATTCTTTCGGCGGAAGGGTCTGCATTCAGGGAAAATGATTCAAGATTTTCGGCTAAGCTTAGGCCTTCATGTAATTTAATAGAGTTATAAATGAATAAATTATAATTTGTTTATCAATTTTCATATAAAGCCACTATAGTTCATTATTCCTTCCCGTCATTATTTTAAGGTAATTTACTTTTTAAATGTGTTAAACAAAAATCATGTTATGTAGTGCTATAGAAGTACAGTGTTGTACAAAGGTTTTCGCAAACTTTTTATCGTGTTAGAGCGAAACAGTGCTACAGGTTGCAGTGTTATACGAGGGTTCTCGCAATTTATCTTATCGTGTTAGAGCGAAACCGTGTTGTAAGATGCCGTGCTGTAGGAGGGCTACCTGTATATAATTTCAGTTTGCAACAAAAACTCCATGACTACAAAATACGACAAAAAAAAATCTGGAATTAGACGAAATGATAGTTAATATCTAAAGCTTTCTTGGACACTGAACCCCCAAAAATTGAAACCTTTTCCCATATTTACAGATTTCAAGGATTATACTGTTACGACATCGTGTATACTTTCTCGAAATACTCTAGAGTAGTTTTGTACCCGACCTTATTGTAAGCATTTTTACCGTGTATTTTCCCCTTTGATTTAAGGCTCCGAGTTACTTAGGAGTTCTAGTTTGAGTAATAACGTTAAGTGGTTATTTCTCTTTATCCCCAAATACCACTCCTAGTAAGTTCTTGCCGACGATAACTCATGCTTTTTTGCGCGTATGAAGTCGCCAAGTCGCTAAATATCTCCCCATTTATACGCATGTAATGGAGTGTTAGCAGATGATGATAACGTCAAACCCCCAAATTGGAACTTATGAAGTTGACGCACCCGGACAATGATGTTAAAATACGCGAATACTCACATTAAACAACGCAGACACTACAGAGCGTGTGAACGAGGTTAGACAGGAAGTACGGAAAAATTTAATCAAAAAAAGTAAGAGGCAGACGAATGTGAAAAAGGGTGAAGTTGATGAAAATCGGGAAATGAATGTAAAAATGATCAGGGAGAATAGTTTTCACACAGCGAGTTATGTACAGAACGGGATGCAGAGAGACAGTAAGATAATTTATCCGGGGGTAGATAAAAAGATAAGGAAGGTAGGAAAGGATACGGCAAAAATTAAAAGGATAAAAATGTGTCAGAAAAAGAGAAAAATTGAGAAGGGGTATGGGAATGAAAGCATAGTTAGAAGAAAGTTAAAGAAGGGCAGTACACAAATTTTAAGGAGAAAGAAAGTTAAAATATTTGTGGTGGCAACGAAAATAAGGAGATCACAGGAGTTTAAAATGAAGGGTTATACCGCTAACTTTAGACGAAAGGTTAAATGGAAGATAAAGAGGCCCCAATCAAGAATTTTTTTTTTTTTTTTTTTTTTTTTTTTTTTTTTTTTTGTAAAAAAGCTCTTCAAATCCCAAACAAAACGACAATAGAGATAAGAATATAGCTAGATGAGAGGTGTTTTGAAAAAAAAAATTTCACGATAAGCAATGAAAAATTAATGAGTTAATGGAAAATAATTGTTAGAGCGTGAAGTAGGTAAAAATAAATAAATAAATAAAGAAAGAAAAAAATAAATGAAAAGGTTTTGGTCTACGAAAAACGCGAGTTCCGAAATAAAAGAGTTTTGTTTACTTTAAGCGGGGATGTCCTTTTGTTGATAGTGTGTACCATTTCTTGGAAGGGGCGAGATGCTTTGTGTCCCCCCCCCCTACTAGGGAAAGAGGGAAGGTTAGTTTCATTACTCCGAGCGAAGGAAATAATAGCGCATACAGATTGGTACAGAGTTCTCTGCATCTGCCAGTGATTTATGTCTCTCTGTACTCTCTACTATGCGTGGATCGCCTCCTCTGGCGGTCCATCAAAGAAAGAGTGGGGGGGGGGGGTCAGCGGGTCAAATGGTGTCGAGCGGGGTCGGGGGAGGCACCACATCAAAGAAATCTTGCGGGCGGGAATGGGTGTGGTTCTAAATACCGTGTCTAATGTTACCGTGACTAATGTGATGACAGGAGTCGGGGGTCTGGAGGCAGAGAACTCTGTACCAATCAGTATGCGCTATAAGGTTTTGTACATTTCGACTGTTGTTTTGCGGTTTTAGAGGGGAATCGTAGCTTTGTTGGTTACGTAGGAGAAAAATAAAATGACACACACAAAATTAATTTTTCGGACACTATGATAAAATGAAATGAAAATGACAAAATGAAATAATGAGTAGATATATTAGATGATGTTTGAAGTAATGAGTATATATGAACGTAGGTTGAAGGAAAAGTTCTTTTGAAAATGAAAGGTTTTTATTTTTTTGTTGGTGTACAGCAG
The DNA here is from genome assembly GCA_907164885.2 of Dolomedes plantarius. Classification (NCBI taxonomy): domain Eukaryota; kingdom Metazoa; phylum Arthropoda; class Arachnida; order Araneae; family Dolomedidae; genus Dolomedes; species Dolomedes plantarius. Next base: position 49,439,911 of record OU015503.1, on the reverse strand, counting down.
GGGCGTCAAACTCAAAGGCTAACTTGGGCCAAACAAACAAGGTTTAACTATAGGTGGGCGGCAAAAAAATCAATATTAATAGAAACGTAGGTTTATTTACCTAATTACAGTATATTCGACATAAATATACGCATTTTGTTTAATAATAGCAAAAAAAGAGTATAATTTTAAAAAAACATTTAGCGAATTCTTCCTATCTTATAATTCTGCGACAGTTGTTTTATTATATATTATTGTGTGTCAATATATTGGCCGGGCCGCAAAAATGTTCGTCACGAGCCTCATGCGGCCCGCGGGCCGCGAGTTTGACACCCTGTTTCATTTCATGCAAAAATTTTGTTGCAAGTGGCAAATACAGCAAAAATTTAATTAAGTAAATGGTTAGAGATATAAATTTTGTACACGGTGAGAAAATAATATGAGTTGAAGTTTTAATTGTGATAATGATAAATTTAGATAAGAAATTTGTGTATTGACTTAGTTATGGATCTGAACTTTTCAAAACATGTTTATGAATGTTCATTATTTTATGTCGGCAATTAAGGAACGAAAATGAACTTTCCACGACACGACTAATGAAGGACATTTACCAGTGAAATATACCTTTTGTATCTTTCGATATGAACATTTGATTGCAGAGAATAAACTTTTATTTCAGGACGATTTAGGTGAAAACATTTGGTGTTTTGATCATAGTTATATACAGATATAGGTTGCACAAGAAGAGATGATAAATGTTTTACAGTGTTTTTTTTTTGTTCAGTATTATTATTATAAAATTTGTGTTCTGAAATTTGATATGAACAGGGATCTTAAGCGTATTTACGGTAAGAGGTTTTATATTGATGTATATGTTTTTTTAATGTTATGAATTATGTGCATTGTATTTAATATATATTGTAAGCTTTTCGAGGAAGGGAGCGTAAGTAGTATGGTTTTGAGTGTAAGATGTTGCTAAAGTTTTTTGAGGAGAAAGATAGTTGGTGTTGTGAAGGTTAGAGTTTTTTTTTTTTCGTTAGAGTCTGTGAGGAAGTAGTGTTGTAGAGAAGTTGTGTTGGGAATTTGAGAGGTAGAGTTTTGGTTAGTGGCTTCGGAGGAGTGAAATGAAGAGATGTTTTGTGGGAGAGGTTTGGATTTGTAGAGTGTTGTTTGAGATTTTCGGGGAAAGGAGCGTATGTAATGAAGCGCTTTCAAAAATTAAAATTAATATTTTAAGACAAACTAAAAGGTTCGAAAGCTTGCTTAATTACATTTTTGTGGTTAAGGTCGGGAACGTCTTTGATGCCGACGTGACTATAGGGCAAAGCGTTTGTCGGCGACGTTAGCCAATTTACGGAGCCTAGCGTATGTGGGGTCTGAGATTCTAGACGCAGATAAGCGGGGGATGGCACCAATTGTGACGTTATGTAACAATGACTCTGTGGGTAATTGATAGAGAGTTTCGTTAGTGGACCACGAGCTTTAGTGGTGTTTTGCGGGTGGTCATCAGCTGTTTGCAACATTACGTAAGAGGGGCGTTTTGGGTTAAGAAAGAAGATAGCGAATGAGAGGTTTTTAAGTGTAGAGACTCAGCAAATAAAAAGATGTGAGTTTCCTGAATGGTTGAAGAAATGGTTCCGGAGGTGGGAACATTTAGGATAATTAAAAAATTTGAAGTGAGTTTTGAAAATGGAAAAAAAGTCAGTCGGAGTCCAGGAGGCCTCGCCCTGGGTCGAATGAAGAAAGTCTATCCCTGTTTCACTTCCCAAAGCCCGGTTGAATCTTCCCGGAGCTAGTACCTATTTCGGGTAGCAAAAATAAATAAAACGAAGGAGTTTTATAATTAGAAACTCGGTGGATCCTTCCCGAGAAAGAAAGCCTGTGTGGCGTGGAGACCGGTAGATTTTCCCGGAAACAAGATAATGACGGGCTGCTGAGAAAGTGACTAGAGTGCCCCATCATTTGAAAAGGAGACTACAGTGCCCCATCATTTGAAAAGAGAGACTACAGTGCCCTATCTTTCCACGAGAGTGTACAGTACAGCTTCAACTTTACGGGAGAGTCCCCTTCCAGAGAAGAGAGTCGACACCTAACCCCAGTGATTCCCTCAACTAAAGGACGCGAGTGCTTTCTCTTTGTTTTTGTCTAGTTTAGATCCCACGTTTGCTTATGATGGTTGGTGCGGGTTTACGTGATTGAAATATAGTATATTTTGTGATAGGAGATTTTAGAATTTTGTTTAGTTAGTGTTTCGCTCCATGAATCAAGAAGTTAAATTAGATAGAACCTTACTTCATTTGCTGGTGATTTGTTAGTAAGCAGATCAACTAACATATTAATTGAATATTGATGAGATGAAAATGTAAATATAGAAAAATAGTGTAAATAAATAAGTTTTTTTGTTTTAAACCTTGAATCAGTATTATTTATCTGCTGTGTCTCTAATTATGAGCGAAGTTGATTGGAAGATCAAATTTAAATTGTTCGTTATTGCTAATAACGTCCAGAGCTTTGGGTTAAAAAATAAATAATTTAAAACACAACGCACCCAACTACCCCTTTATAAAATAAATAATTATTGTACTACCACAAAATAATCATGCCCTATAAAATAAATGGACGAGCAATACGACAATATCTCTTACGATTTTTTTATAAATAATTTTTTTGGTAATTTTTTCATCAATTGTATACATTGATCATCGTATTTATTATATATATATATATATATATATATATATATATATATATATATATATATATATATATATATATTTGGCATTAATTGTATGCATTGACCGTTGCATTTAATTTGAATGTACTCCGTAGCGAAGTACGGGTTTTCAGTTAAGTTAATAATAAAACAATACAAATTTAAAACTAAATATATTTTTCAAACCACAAGTGCTGCTATACCATACCACAAATTATTATGAAATTAATAAATTAGGAATGGCAAGTGTTATAATATCATACTAACTAATAAAATATTTAAAGAAAATCATTGAAAATTATCAAATTTACAATCAGTAGAAGTGTATAGCATTTAAAAAATATTAGTGATTAAAATTCGATTTTCACTTGCATTTAAAACAAAATCTTAAAGTAAAAATTTCCAGCTCAGAATATTTTAATTCCCCGCTAAAATTTATTTTACACACGGACATGGCACTTCCATTAATGAAAACCGTTTAGTAATATTTCATTAACAAAATCGTAAGAAATTCTTTTTTTCAGCAACGCTAAAAAATCTGTGGATTCCAATTGAACATATAACAGAATTTATGAGTATTGGAAGCATTGCGAGAACAAAATAATACTCCCGAAAAATATTCAGTATCTATAAATGAACCATTCATAGTAATAACTCATTAATAACAAAAATGAGGAAACTTTGTTATAATTTTCGGGTTGAAAAAAAAATCTCCATCAGTTTTATAATTAGAATTGAAAACTTTTCAATTTACTGGAGAAGACACATTTTCGCTAAATTAGGCATTTTCAATAATGGAGTCCATTTAATAATCTTTTTTCCCTGATGCTGGGAATTCTTACTGCGAAAGCCCTAGAAACGATAAAGAGCAAAAAAATTGTGAAGGTGAGGGCTATGTTTTTCAAACCACAAGTGTTGCCACACCATACCACAAATTATTATGAAATTTATAAATTAGGAAAGGCAAGTTTTATAACATAATACTGACTAACATGAAATTTAAAGAAAATCATTGAAAATATCAAATTTAGAATCAATAGAAGTGTATGACAGTTAAGGAATATTAAGTGATTAAAATTCAATTTCCAGTAGTATTTAAAATAAAATCTTAAAAGAAAATTTTTCAGCTCAGAATATTTTAATTCCCTGCTAAACATTATTCTTCGCACATAAATGGCACTTCCATTAATGAAAAGCTTTTAATAATTTCTCATTAACAAAAGCGTAAAAAATTCTTCATTTCAGCATCGCTAAAAATCCCCAGATTCGCATAGAAAATATTAAAGGATTTACGAGTATTGAGAGCATTGATGGAACAAAATAATACTCCCGAAAAATATTCAATAACTATAATTGAACCATGCATAGTAATAACCCATTAATCGCAAAAATGAGGAAACTTTGCCATAATTTTCGTGTTGAAAAAAAAGAAAGAATTAGGCTCCATCAGTTTTATAAATAGAATTCAAAACTTTTCAATTTACCGCAGAAGACATACTCTCGCTAAATGAGGTCTTTTCATTAATGGAGTCCAATTAATAATAATTTTTTCTCCTTGATGCTGGGATTTTTTAGTGCGAAAGCCCTAGAAATGGAACAAGTGATAAAAAAAATGAAGGCGAGGGCTATATTTTTCAAACCACAAGTGTTGCCACACAATACCACAAATTATTATAAAATTTATAAATTAGGAAAGGCAAGTTTGATAACATCATACTGACTGACATTAAATTTAAAGAAAATCATTAAAAAATAGCAAATTTAGAATCAATTGAAGTGTATAACAGTTAACAAATATTAAGTGTTTAATATTCAATTTCCACTTGTATTTAAAATAAAATCTCAAAATAAAATTTTTCATCTCAGAATAGTTTAAATTACGCCAAAAAAAAACATTTTCCCCACGGAAATGGCACTTCTTTTAATGAAAACCATTTAATAATTTTCATTAACAAAAGCGTAAGGAATTTATCTTTTCAGTAACGATAAAAATCTGCGGATTCTCATAGGCAATATAAAAGGATTTACGAGTATTGGGAGCACTGCGAGAAAAAAATAACACTCCCGAAAAATATTCAATAACTATAATTGAACCATGCATAGTAAAAACTCATTAATCGCAAAAAGGAGGAAACTTTGCTATAATTTTAGGGTTGAAAAAAAATCTCCATCAGTTTTATAAATAGAATTGAAAACTTTTCAATTTACTGCAGAAGACATATTTTCGCTAAATTAGGCATTTTCATTAATGGAGTCCATTTAATAAACTTTTTTCTCTCATGCTTGGAATTCTTAGTGCGAAACCCCTAGAAATGGTAACAACAAAAAAATTACGAAGGTGAGGGCTATATTTTTTAAACCGAAAGTGTTGCCACACCATACCACAAATTATTATGAAATTTATAAATTAGTAAAGGCATGTTTTATAGCATAATACTAACTGACATGAAATTTAAAGAAAATCATTGAAAATTATGAAATTTAGAATCAATAGAAGTGTATATCAGTTCACAAATATTAAGTGATTAAAATTCGATTTTCACTTGTACTTAAAACAAAGTAAAATTTTCAGCTCAAAGTATATTAAATACCGCAAAAAAATCATTTTTCCCACGGAAATGGCACTTCCACTAATGAAAACCGTTTAAAAATTTTTCATTAACAGAAGCGTAAGAAATTCTTCTTTTCAGAAGGCTAAAAATCTGCGGAATCACATAGACAATATAAAAGGATTTACGAGTATTGGGAGCATTTCGAGAACAAAATAAAACTCCCGAAAAATATTTAATATCTATAATTGAACCATGCGTAGTAATAATTCATTAATCACAAAAATGAGGAAACTTTGCCATAATTTTCGTGCTGGGAAAAAAAAAAGAAAAAAGTAGGCTCCATCAGTTTTATAAATAGAATTCAAAACTTTTCAATTTACTATAGAAGACATATTCTCCCTAAATGAGGCATTTTTATTAATGGAGTCCAAGTAAAAATATTTTTTCCCTTGTTGCTAGGAATTTTTAGTGCGCATGCCCTAGAAATGGGACAAGTGAAAAAAATATTGTGAAGGCGAGGGCTATATTTTTCATATCACAAGTATTGCTCCACCATACTACAAATTATTCTGAAATTTATAAATTAGAAAAAAGTTTTAGGAAAAAAAATAGGAATAAGTTTTATAACATCATACTGACTGACCTGAAATTTAAAGAAAATCATTGAAAATTATCAAATTTAGAATCAATAGAAGTGTAAAACAGTTAACAAAAAATAAGTGATTAAAATTCGATTTCCACTTGTATTTAAAGCAAAACCTGAAAGTAAAACATTTCAGATCAGAATAGTTTAAATCCCTGCTGAAAATAATTTTTCCCATGGTAATGGCACTTCCATTAATGAAAACCGTTTAACAATATTTCATTAACAAAAGCGTAAGAAATTCTTTTCAGAAGGCTAAAAATCTGCGGAATCACATAGACAATATAAAAGGATTTACGAGTATTGGAGCATTGCGAGAACAAAATAATACTCCGGAAAAATATTCAATAACTATAATTGAACCATGCATAGTAATAACTCATTAGTCGTAAAATGAGGAACTTTTGCCATAATTTAAAAAAAAAAATGTAAACTCCATCAGTTTTATAAATAGAATTCAAAACTTTTCAATTTACTGAAGAAGACATATTTTCGCTAAATCAGGCATTTTCATTAATGGAGTCCATTTAATAATCTTTTTTTCCCCCCTGATGCTGGGAATTCTTAGTGAGAAAGCACTAGAAATGGAACAAGTGCAAAAAAAATTGTGAAGGCGAGGGGATTTTGGAATATTGAATAATGATCTCCCTCGAATAAAATAGAGTCCGTGCTCCGAATATGAAATATAGTCGGATTATACGCTTTCCCCAGCGCATGATTTGATGGCTTAGAATTGAATATCACCCGGATAGGTTCCACTCTTTGCTCAAGAGTAAATTTACATAAAATTCAAAATGTTCGTATTTTCTGTCTGAAAGGTGTGGAAGATATTATTTTCTGGCGCTCGGAACAGGTAATAGAAGAGTCAACAACAATTAAATTTTTACATTCATTTACAGTATTGTATTCTTTTATTAATGGAAAAGGAAAATATTACTCGAAAAATAAGTAATATAAAATAAAAGCTTTCCCATTGGAGAATTTTTTTCGAGTTGATACTTCGAGATGATACTTTTAAGGTGACTGCCTACGTTAAAAATGTCATTTTTTGACTATTTCGGTCAAATTTATTTTTTGCTAGAATCGTGAAATTCAATCTTTTCTCTTTTCAAAACCGTTTCGATTTTCATTCTATATCAATTAAAAGCAGAATTGTAGCTATTTTAGAAAACATATTCTGCTACAAAATTGAAGTGACAAACAACTTTAAATGTGTTTTTCTCAGAATTATGTTTTTAGCACAAATCTCTACCGTTATCATGATATTTCACATAATAATGTATATAATTTGATAAAAATTTCAGGAAATGTTTTAGATGCTATTGTTAATGAAATGACATACAATAATTGATTTATATAAATAGTTTTTATTTCGGGATGCTTTTATAAGGAAAGGAATGACAAATCTGGGAAAATTTTCATATTGGAACATAAATTGCCTGTATTATTTTTGCATTTTAAAATTTCTCTTAGATTGTCGTACAGATTGTCGTCTCTTAGATTGACTTAGATACGTAAGTCATTTTGAAGATAACTGTCATACGTATCGTGTGTGAGAAGAAAATTAAAATAGCAGCATTAGAATTTTGTGCAGAGTGATAGGCATTTTAGCTAAATTTCATTAAAAATTACTTCAAATTGACCAATTTATAAAAAAGTATGGTATATACAAGTAAGTTTTTGTTTATTTTTTTAATTTTTAAGTGCTATTTTACCGTAAAAGACCAAAAATTCCTTTAAAAAATGATTTTATAAAAAAATTCACTCCGAACGTAGGCAGTCACCTTAATAATATAACAGGGGAATTGTAATTAGGAAAATAAAATATTAAGAAGAAAGCACTTCTATTTAAGAAACTTTCTCAGGATAATCTTTTTATTGCTGTTATTGATATAATATGCCTCATGGTGAATGCAATTCAGAAAATAATATACATAAAATGAAAGCACAACTGTTCAGCTTTATTTTCGTCGATAAAACCCTGGTAGATTGAAGTTCCTACCTCTCAGAGCATTAGGAGATGGTATAAACAATTCCAAGACACGTCTGTATACGCATAACAGCTTTGGAAGAAGTGTATGCAGACATGCTCGCAAAAGTTTGGGCCGAATTTGCCTACCGTATAGACATATGTCGTGCATCCAAATGTGGGAATATTGAGCACATTTAATTTGGTTTGTAAAAAAACTTTATGATTAGCCCTGTAATATAAAATTAATTTTAAGTTTCTATGTTCAGTATTTTTCATAATATACTCATTTTCAAATCGGGTGATTCTTTTTGAAACACCCTGTACTTTGCAAGAAAGCTCTTGTATTTAAGAAGCCAATTCAGGATATCATTTATGATTCTTTTATTCACATATCAGGGAAAATATTATTCTGAAAATAAAATACACTCATGTCCATAAATTAAGGATAATGACAGCTCTGGCAAATAAAGGAACAGAAACAAAATAAACGTGACTTATTCACAAAGCCCATTTAATAAACAAAAGATAAAGAACAAAAAAGATGGAGTATGTAAGATACCATTCCTAAAAACTACGATTTTTGCTCCCTGGAGAAATTGTAAAAAATATCTCCTTTACAAAAACTTAATATTACATGGTTGGTATGATGGTAAATACATTTTATGTATACCATGCGATAAAATACAGTCCGTACAACGCCTAGGCATGCTGAGTATCAAATTATCGAGCTGATCTTGGGGAAGATTACTCCACTCACAAAGCAATGCTCTCCCAAGTTCCGGTACACATGTAGGAGGTGGTTGAGGGGCTGTAACTCGTCAGCCAAGCATGTCCCACACATGCTCTATCGGATTCAAGTCAGGTGAGAATGCTGACCATTCCATACGAGTGATATCCTCAGATTGAAGGCATTCGTTTACGATGTTTGCTCGGTGAGGACGGGCGTTGTCATCCATAAACACATATTCTGCACCCATGGCATCCCTAAACAAACGTACATGTTGTTCCAGAAAGGTGTCCCGATAAATGTGGCCGTTCATGGTTCCGATTTGAACATGCAGATCTGTGCTGGAGTCCAGTATAATTCAATCCACAACGAGCAACCCTGCACCACCGTAACGGTGTCGTTCAATGATGTTGTCTTGGTGGTAACGGGTACCTGGCGTTCTCCATATAAAAGTCCGACGTGAATCAGACTGCAAGCTAAACCTGGACTCGTCGGAAAACATCACACAAGCCTACTATGACGATGTCCACATTGAATGTTCACTATTCCAGGCTAATCGCTGCCGACAGAGAGTTCCTGTGATCGGAACACATCTGACAGGCGTCCGAGCATATAGACCAATATTTCCCAAACGTCTGTACACAGCTTGCCTTGAAACCGTGGTACCCGTGGCTGCAGATAGCTGACGAGACAGGTAAGATGCTGTCCTCCGTCTGCTTCTTTTGGCAGTTACTGCCAAATACCGGTCTTCATTCGGCGTTGTAACACGGGGGCGATCTGTACCGTAACGTGTACTGACATTCCCATCATCTTGGAATCGTTGCCAAAGCCTAGAGATGACACTTTTGGCAATTCCAAGTTTCTCGGATACTTCCATCCGAGTACGCCCACATTTCAGGCGGCCGACAATTCTACCAAGTAAAAATTCATCCACATGCGTCCTCTGTGTCATATCTATTCGGTTATGGCACTGAGCGGCTTACAGAACGCTTGTGAACAATTTTACTTCTTTGCCACCATTCCTTATATACCCGTCTCTTACACTCTCGTCACTGTGACGTACTATTGGCGTCATCTGGTGGCATCTTGTTATTTTCATATTATTACTGAAGATATGTGTGATAATTCTACAGATGAAAATTTTACTTTAGAGTTCGATTTCTGTGTGATTCTGAATTATCCTTAGCTTATGTACATGAGTGTATATAAAATGAAACCACTTGCATTTAAGAAATTACTTCTAAAGTTCGTTTATATTCTTAATAACATAACTTGGGAATTAGTACAAGAATGCTCTTGTATTTAACATACCAATTCAGGATATCTTTTATATTTCTTTCATTCGTGTAAGAGGGAAAATGTTACTTGAAAAGTAAATTATATAAATTGAAAGCTTTCGCATTCAAGAGATTACTTCAAGATGACGTTTATAGTAGTTAATAATATAACATAGAAAATATAACGAGGAAAATAAAAGACATAACAAAGAAGCTCTTGTATTTAAAAAACCAATGCAGGGTACCATTTATAATTATTTTATGGATGTATCAGTGAAATTATTATTCAGTTTGGTTTGACTTGTTTTAGAGTGCTATGGACAATTTTCGCTACCCGAGGGTTAATTAGACCGAGATCTAGTAATTAAAGCGATATTATTCGGAAAATAAAATATATAAATTGAAAGCTTTTAGAGATTAATTCAAGTTGACATTCATTTTCGTTAATAATATAACATGGGAAATATAATTAGGAAAATAAAATACTTAACAAGGAAGCTCTTCTATTGAAAAAAACAATTCAGGTTACTGTTTATAATGCATTTATTGATGGAGCAAGGAAAATATTATTCGGAAAAGAATATAGAAAATGAAATCTTTCGCATCTAATATATTATTTAAAGATGACGTTTATACTCTTTAATAATATAACATTGGATATATAATTAGGAAGATAAAATACTTAACTAGGATGCTTTTGTATTTAAGAGACCAATACAGGATATCGTTTGTAATTACTTTATTGATATAACAAGAAAAATATTTTTCGTAAAATGATATATATATATATATATATATATATATATATATATATAGTCGATTCCGGTTAATCGGACCACATCGTGACGCTATGATTTTCGTCCTAATAACCGGCTGGTCCGATTACACGAACATACCCTATTAGGCTTATGCAATAGGCTTTGTTTCGGTTCATAAAATTCGGTCCGAATACGCGGCTTGTCCAATAAACCGGATGCGACTATATATATATATATATATATATATATATATATATATATATATATATATATATATATATATATATATATATATATATAGTCGCATCCAGTTAATTGGACCAGCCGCGTACTCGGACCGAATCTTAAAGAACCGAAACAAAGCTCTAATAGGAAATGTTCGTGTAATCGGACCAGCCGGTTATTAGGACCAAAATCATAAGCGTCCCGATGTGGTCCGATTAACCGGAATCGACTGTGTATATATATATATATATATATATATATATATATATATATATATATATGTGTGTGTGTGTGTGTGTGTGTAAACAGGATGTCCGGGCTAAAAGTATCTAAAAGTTATGGCTTATATTTACGGAACTACCTATTAGAATTTTAAAAAAAATATTTAAATAAAGGGACATCTCACCAAGTTTTGATATCAATCGTAGATTTCGAAGTGTGCACCTTTCGTAGAACAACGTCTAAATGTTAATCCAGTTCTTTCGAAATGCTTTGTAGCATATCAGGAGTTATTCCACGAATTGCTCGAATGATACGCTCCTTCAACTCATCCACACTTTCAATTTTTTGTTTATACACAACGAATTTAATGAATCCTCAAGCAAAAAAGTCTAATAACTCCTGATATGCTACGGAACACTTGTACTTACCACATACACGTTAGTCGTGCTACAAAAGGTGCACACATCGAAATCTATGATATTTTGATCGAAATCTATGATTGATATTAAAACTTGGTGAGATGTTCTTTCTATTTAAATAATTTTTTTATTGTAATGAATAGTTCCGTAAAAATAAGTCATAAGTTTTGGGTATATATATATATATATATATATATATATATATATATATATATATATATATATATATATATATATGTGTGTGTGTGTGTGTGTGTGTGTGTGTGTGTGTGCGTGTGTGTGTGTGTGTGTGTGTGTGTGTATATAGGCAAATATGCTAACCGTAACACTTTGTTGCCAAAAGCATTGTAATAATCTCTGCTCGAGAATTTAAATGCACACCAACATGTTAATCAATTAAGTCAGCAATTTTATCTAACCCTGATAAAACATCTAGCAAGCATTCCTATATTACTTTTTTAATTGGAAATTTTGGCGAACTCGTAAAAGATAGAAACGGAAATATGTCAAACTTTTAATTATGGCACCACAAAAGAAAGTTTTACAAAAAAAGCTCACTTATATATAGGAAAATTCCCGGATATATTCTTGTAATATTACAAGAAGGAAAATGTATATTAAGTGTTATTTAAAATGTACTATATTAAGTGAACATTTATTAAAATTTCTTCAGAAGGATATTTACTCTATTGTAATTTATAAGGAAAAAACAAATTAATAAAATAAAGTTTGTAAGAAAGCTTATGCATAAAAAATAATACTTCAAGATCATGTCTTTTAAAATTTTACATTATACAACAGGATGGTATACTAAGAGAAAAATTAAAATATATACTAAGAAAAAGAAATTGTATCAGAAAATCTTAGGATGATGCTCGTAATTTTAATACAGAGGAAAATATAGACAGCAAAAATAAATATATAAGAAAGTACTTGTATTAAAATAATACAAAACGCCGTGTTTATAATCATCTATGATGAACAAGAATGTGATGAAAACAAGTATAAAAAGGCAAATAGTTCAGGATGGCAGTTATGTTCTTGTAATGTTATCGGGAAAAATTTAAGTTGATAAAATTCCTGTATAAAATTAAGCTTTTGTATTTTAGAAAATAATTTAGGATTACGTTTAGAAAATGTAAAAGTATCCAAGACGTTTAAGATATTTAATGATACTTTAATCTCTTTTTAAACATTTTCAGTGTACTTTACTACATTAAAATGTACTGTCGGATTATTGTATATATACATAAATATGTATCAGAGGAAAAACGTCTTTTCATGTTATAAAGGAATCCAGAAAAATAAAATTCTCAGAAATACATAATTATTTTCTTGGTTTAAAACATTCCATAGATAATTTTTTTGGAACCAAATAACAGAAACTGCATGTTTCTAATGGGATTACATCGCCAGACAAAGTATTTTATGCGTATTGTTCTATACATCTTTGCTTTATGTACATTAATATTTCTTGATTTACAAATTTAAAAGAGCATTAGCCTAAAATTCCTTAAAAGGATTTCTTTATGAAATTTTAAACATTATTTCCTTATTTTTTTCATAAAGTGTCGATATAATTTTTCCCTTACAGAAAAAATTCTAAAAATGTTTTTCTGGAGTAAAAAGTTACTCTGAAAAGGCGTGAAAAACTGTTGTATAAAGGAAAACGCAAAAAGAAGTAAAATTGTGTAAATGCATGCATAAAGTATTGATAATTTCAATTATACATTATGATATTTAAATATTATGCCAGACAAAGCGTTCTTTCGCTTCATTGACCATGCGCATTCTATGTGCATGTGTATTTTATGTTCATTAATTTTTCATGATTTGCCAAATGTGAAAGTATGTGCCTAAAATATCTTGCAAGGTTTCTTTAAGAAATTCTGAACAGCATATTCTTATTTTTCTATTAAACTTTCGAGGTAATTTTTGATTTAGAGTGAAAACTCTAAAAGTATTTTTCTGTGGGAAAATTTACTCTGAAAATGGATAAAGAACTGTTCTGTGAACGAAAACGCAAAGGAGTTAAAATTAGTATATTTCATGGATAAAGCATTGATAATGTACGTATGCATTGGGACGTATGAAATATAATGTAGTACATAACAAAATATTAATGTTTAAACTAGCACATAATAAAATGCAACCTCAGTGCAAAATGATTTCTTGAAAGAGTGTAAAATAAAGACAAAATTCTAATCGAAAGAGTTGATTAATGAGAAGTGATCTCCAAAGAATAATTTCAAATTAAATGAATTCGTTCCCATGTAAATTAAAAGTTAAACAATAACAACTTTCAAAATTAAAGTTAAGCAAATCTTTTACAAAAACTCGACTGGGTATAATGTAGCAAATTAGCAAATTTATGAAGATAACAATTAATAAATAATTTTTTGCATAGTAAATACAAATTCTTATAAAAAAATACATAAACTTTACATTTTAAAAAATTAAATACAAAAACTGGATCTAAAGAAAGTCATCGCGGCTGGTAAACCAAGTTATACAACACGTTTAAAAAGACATACAGTCGCATTTTTGGATAATTCGTAATCTTTGGTTTTTCGTGGTCCAGGCTCACCCGTTTAACTATTTTATTTTCTAGTTTAATTTTATATATATATACATGCAACTTATAATTTTGAAATCCTGCTCGTTTTAATTTTAATTTTTGTTAATTTTTACCCAAATAAAATATAAATACATAATAATATTTCGATATCAAGTTTTAATCACATGATATTTGGCGAAAACAAGTGGGGAAGATTTTCTTTCTAATGCGGCAGGTTATTGGACATTATCCTTACGCCATATAAACCACGGAATTGCTGGCCTTTCATTTAAGGGAGCACCGTATAAGTGGCCAGCATTAACCCCTAGGAACCGGTATTGTAGTTTTGAACCGACTCAAGTGACGTTACCGGTACACTTGACCCCGAACCTCCAGAGGTAATTTTGAGTATTTGGAGGACATTGCAGCCACGATAGATTTTTCGTGAACCGGCCGCCATTAGTGTACACGACGGTAGATTTGGCATCGAACCAGTGACGTTCAGATTACTGGCTCGCTGTGTTTGCCAAACTTGGCCACCGTTCCCTTGCGGTGGATGGTAAGAAAGAACATCTGTAAGCAAAATATGTCGTGGCTGCAATGTCCTCCAAGTTCTCAAAATTACCTCTGGAGGTTCGGTGTCAAGTGTACCGGTCTCGTCACTTGAGTCGGTTCAAAATTATGGGACCGATTCGTAGAGGTTAATGCATGCCACCTATACGGTGCCCCCTTTAGTGTGGAAAGTAAGCGATAACATTTTTATGGTTATTTTGAAAAGTAAATATAAACCCAAATCATTGTTCATTGAGGGGATCAAGGTAGCCTAGTGGTGGCGCGTCGGCTTTTGGTGATGATGGTGCTCGGGTCGAATCCCAACAAGCGCCATTAAATACCTCCGTGTCTAGACCGGATATGGGCACGTTGAATCTGTAGTTCGGAAAGTCCATCTATGAAATCAGAGAGGGTATGATCCCCCCAGATACCGCCCCTGGGGGTGCTCGGTCAAAATTGAGGTGGCACCTGGCAAAATCAAACACCATAACCCTTGTGGTGCCATTATAAACCGGAGCCGCACCCCTCGGCCCGCTAGACTATATGGACCTGGTATGAAATAAATTCTGACCAGGGGACATTAGAAACAACAAGAATAACTACAACCCTGTTCCTTAATTTTTTTAAAATAGTTTGTCAATATTTCTTTTTCTTTTATTTTTCTAAAATTTTCTATTACCAGAAAATTTTCCTTAGGGTTGAGTGATTTTTTATTTAAAGAAAGTGGGTCGCCGTCAGAAATAAAGCTTGCGCCCTACTAAACTAGAATACGAGAAAATTGCATAAAAATTTCCACCAAAGTTTGAAAAAAAAAATAGAAGACAGTTTTAAACAGCATAAATGGATTTTAAATTCTCCCTTCTCATTTTAAAGCGGAAAGTAAGATCCGCAAAAACGGCAAATTTCATTAATAGGGATCATTTAATATTTTTTCGTACCCCTCATAAAAATTTCCACATTCACGAGGAAAGGTAGGGAAATCATGTGAAGAAGAAATACTGAGGAATAAGAAATTAAAGAATATTGAATAACGATCGCTTACGAGTCGCGCTCATAGAATAAGGAATATAATCGGATTTTGAGCATTTCGGTCTATGATTTGATGATTTTGGAGGGAATATTGACAGAATGTGTTCCCACTCCGGTATTTGAACATGCATCTGAAAAATTCTATTTGAGTTGAGGGGTCAATGGTTCCTCTGATTTTGTGGGTGAATAAATTGTTTTGAAAAATTTAGTAATGATTTTGTATTACAGTATGTAACCACTATATGTTTATTTAATTTACATAATTTTGCAACACAGTCAATGAAAATATGTGATAAAGACGCAGTCTTAAGGATGAGGTATTCCAGGGTGCCTTTCTTTTACACTATGAAAAAAAAGGCATTAATAAATGGTTGATTGATTTTAAATTAAGGATAAATGGTTTTTAAATTAATAAAATAAATATATATATATAAATATAAAATATTTATAAATAAATTTATTAATATATATTATATTTATTAAACCAAAATATTTATAAATATTAAATAATTTACATAAAAATGGTTTTAAATTGATGGATAAGTTTAATTTTTAGTAATGACTAAGTGGAGAATTTTAGAATAACACTATTACACTCTGCGAATCAGGAACCATACTTGGCTGTAATTCAAACTTGCTAACTTATGGCCCGAGGTAGGCTAGTTGTAGCGCGTCGGGTTTGGAAATAAGGGTACTCGGTTTGAATCCCGACGGTGCCACTAAATGTCTTCATGTCTAGGCCGGATATGGACATGTTAAATCGTGCACCAGAAAGTCCTTCTATGAGGTCAGAGTTAGGAGAAAGTCCAATCCCAAGATGTCACCCCTAGGGGAGGGGGTTCTCGGCCAAAATATAGATGGCACCAGGGAGTGGAGTTGGTTCACCTGTAAGGGGCCTACAATGGCGATTCTCGAGGATTAAGGGCGATTGTTTAAATTGGACAAGTGCCCCGTATAGGCAAACTACAACAAAAACAAGTTTTATTTCTGGTAAAAAAACTTAGTCGAGGTTGACCCAAAAGTTCCTATGTGACTTCATAAATGAATCACTCTTTTTCGAGACTTCCTAGGGCATTATTTTATTTTGCATTGTAAAAAATACAAGCCGGGGAGTGTTAAGATGAAGATAATTTACTCATACCGAAAGGCCCACAGTGGTACCGTTAAGGCAACTTTTTTGGGATGTGACTGATTTCGAAGCAAGCTGAAATTGAATTATTCAGCTTAGTCTCTATATTTAACTGTGCCTGACTTTTTTATGCGGTTATTTCAAATGAAAGCGGTGACGAAACAAATGGTGACAATGACTGCTTTTTCATGGTTTGTAAAATTTTTGTATTTACCCCATTTACATGAAGATCACAATAGACTGAAGCATTTGTTCATTTGTGACATCAATTTTCCGATACCCATTTCGTATAATTCGTTAGCCATTTCTTTCGAAAATCCCGAGTCAGTCTCTACAACCACATCGTCTCATGACCCACATTTTCCACCGAAAAGCTCTTTTAGATTTGCTGAACAAGTGGTGACCAGAAGGCAATAATAAGTCGGCGATGTAAGCCGGGAGCTCATGGAGTTCCCGAAGGCAATTTCTTCAACAACTGCAGTTTTTTCTTGCGTTATGCGTTGTCTTGGAGACTTAGACCCACTTCACACTGCATCCAAATTCGCTATGTTGCGTGACTTCGTTGGGTTAAGATTATTGACGTGGATTGTTACTGCTTTAATGAATCACGTTGTCAATGTATTGAGCCCTGTGATTGGTTAACTTTTTAACACTGCCAACACGCAACGTTCTGGATTCAATGTTTACAGGCCCTAAGACAACCCGCGTAGGACAGACCCGTAGTAGGCCACGCCTACGGATCTGGATAGCGTGACAGAACCATTCCAAAGTTTCGCAACATGCCTCAGCTTTATTGGTTTCACCACGGGACAAAGGTCAATTAAAATAACACTTTTCTTGCCCCAAAACACGGTGACCCCGATTTTCCGCGTCGATGGAGTTGTTTCGAATGTTTTTTGACTCGCAAGGGAATTAGAATGCCACTCAAGAGACTGCCGTTTCATCGGCAATGTATTATTGACTAGCTGAAAACCTGTACTTCGCTACGCAGTACATTCAAATTAAATACAACGGCCAATGTATGCAATTAATGCCAAAAATATGTATAAATATATTTATAATAAATACAACGATCAATGTATGAAATTGATGTATACAAAAAACGAAAAACTATATTTATAAAACAATCGTAACGGATATTTTTATAGACAAAATAATGTAGAAGAAAATGTTGAAATTAAATGTAATAGAACATACTAAATAATATAGTACAGTTAATATAGTACAGTTTGAGGAATATTTCTTTTACTGTACGTTAATATTTTTTTGGATAATGTAAAATGCCGCATTAGAAAGGGAAATTTTTTTTGTCTATTTCGCTGTTATGCACGTGACGCAAAATTAAAAGAAAAAAAACCACGTGATCAGCATTTAATAAATTAAATTCTAAAAATTAATCTTTGAAAATTCACCAAAAATCAGAATTTGGAGATAAAGATTCGAAAAAGATTTCATTTTGAAGGAATTTTTATGATTTTTCTCGTGATATAAATTTTCTAACCCTCGGATTATTATTTTAAATGCAAAATTTAAAGAATATTACAAAAACAGAATAAAAATTTAATTTTAAAAAAATCTAGGAAGAATTTTTCAAAAATATCTCTTAGTGCACCCCTACACTATAAGAAGAATCGCCAAGCAAAATTTCAGCTCTTTATGTCCAGCGGTTTGGTCTGTGCGTTGTCTGTCAGTCAGTCAGTCAGTCACTCAGTCAGTTACGGAACTGTTTTATATATATAGATATGTATGTGTGGATTCAGTAAATTTACAGAGTTTCCAAAATTAATACAGTGGTCATACCTTTTACTCGCAGGCAAGTAAGGTTTCTGTACTGAAGTCCATTACCGCAAGTGGGTTTCAATACTGTCACTTCTCTGTGATTACCATGTAACATAATTTGGCAGTCAGTCCACTCCTGGGGATACCACTGGTACCTGTAGATGTAAAATAACGGAAGCATTAACTTACTTTTGTCATTTCTTTTAAATAGATAACACTCACT
The DNA here is from genome assembly GCA_907164885.2 of Dolomedes plantarius. Classification (NCBI taxonomy): domain Eukaryota; kingdom Metazoa; phylum Arthropoda; class Arachnida; order Araneae; family Dolomedidae; genus Dolomedes; species Dolomedes plantarius. Next base: position 49,421,155 of record OU015503.1, on the reverse strand, counting down.
GACCACAAACAGTTAAAATACAGTCACAAAGAGTAAATCGAAAAATACAGAAGTAAGCCACCAATCTTTATGACAATTTATCAGAGGAAGAAACCAATGAATTGATAAAGTATAAATTCTTAAAGTATTTTTGTAAACGAAAATGATTAATCCTTTGAGAACTATAGATACAGTTCCTTTTTGTAACTGAAATAAAAGGGATTATAGCATCAGAATCTCGCTATCCATTCTTCCACTAGATCAAGAACTTATCTACGAATTCTAAAGGACCTATCAAGTGTCAGTTATTGCATTACATGTAACTATGTACTGTTGTACATGGGTTAGGTTCTAAGAACACGACTTTATTCTATCCTATGTTTGAAAAATAACATCTATGCTGACTGCCTGTGATGTCGAACCCCCAAATACACGAATAAAATAGATATTAAGTTACATATTAACATATATAGATAGTTACAGGAAAAAATTCCTTCGGAGACATTAATTTAGATCATGAGCTTATCGACTTCAAGATTGCTTCTATGGTGTTAGGATTGTATGGCTAAACAGGGTTCCCACCTATATACGTGACAGCCCCCCCCCTTACCTTCTAAACGGTGACAGCTTAGGCCATAAAGTTGGTGTCTAGGTATAGTAAAAAGGCTATGAGCTACTCGATGAGATAACTTACAACGCCATCTATCGGCATATTTTTTATTAGCGTTTTATCACAAAAACAGTACGAGATGCGGGGAAAAAGTCAGTTACAAAGTCGTTCAGCATCCTCGATTTAGTAAGAAAAGACACCTTGCGCAGATTAATACTTGAAACAGAATTTAGAAAATTAACATTTGTTTGGTCACGATTTTCAAAATTGTCATGTCATAAAGAGTGGAAAAAAGAAACTGAGACACTTTCCTATCTTCAGGACCATTTATTTATGTTGCTGAAAATGCTCTCCGTTAGACAATATGCACATTTGCACTCTGGACTGGATTATAAGTCCGTGAGGTGGGGGTCTTTTCGAGCTTCGCTCGCGTTTCACGACACCATAGCGTTGAAAATCACGACCAAACAAATGTTCATTTTTTACATTCTGTTTTGATTATTAAGGTGCGCAAGGTGTCGTTTCTTACTAAATAGATGATGCTGAACAACTTTATAATTGACTTTTTTCCCGTATCTCGTACCGCTTTTGGGATAAAAACGCTAATTCCAAAATTTGCCGATAGATGGCGTTATAAGTTGTCTCATCGAGTAGCGCATAATCTTTTTACCATACCTAGACACCAACTTTATGGTCTAAGCTGTCACCGTTCAGAAGTTAAAGGGGTGTAAGGGATATAGGTGGGAACCTGTATAGAGATTGCGGCGGGAAAAATTCCCACATTTCAAAGGGTAATAAAAATGAACGAAACGTGGGAAACCTGTATAGAGGTTGCGGCGGGAAAAATTCCCACATTTCAAAGGGTAATAAAAATGAACGAAACAATCTACAGTTAAAACACTTTGCATTTTCAAAAAATAATTATAATCTAGTTTTTATCCACAAGGTTTTGGAAATAACGTCACTTAGGTGGCTCCTGTTATTTGCGATGCACTTCCGATGAGGTTCTCTAAAGTTTTCCATATCTCTGTTACTCATGTCACGGTGAATGATGAAGACTTCCTTCAGAATAGCGGACTCAAGGACTAATTGGACATTTTTAGACGCTCTAACTGTCCGAGGACGATCCCTTGGTGTCCTCGGTAATGCAGACCCACTTGATCTCACGTTTGATACCAATCGCAAGACGGCTTTACGATTAGGAACGGCATTAGTTGCATAGAGTCCGAATCGTGTCCTAAATGCCCTCTGTGTCGCGGTTACGGAATGTTTGTTTTTAAAGAACGATTCGATAACGAAACCGACGTTGTTCACCGGACCAACTCGTGGTGTCTACTGACAAATAGAAAATCCGCCCTACACTATTGCCATCTCCCGTTCTGCCCTAACCCACCATTCCCGTATCAGTGACCTTCAGAAATGTGCGAGTCCATCCTACCGCATCCGGTAAATAACGGTTTATATACATTTGCGAATAATTATTTTGTAAATAAACTCTATTGTATAAGTTATAACCTATTTTGTATAATAGACTGAACTCAGAAAATATATATTGTTAAAATAATCCAAACGTTATTTTACTCCAATGTATAAATGTCTTTATTCTGTTTTGTAAAAATAATATGACTCCTACAGTACAAGTTTCCGTATCCTTAATTATAACATAATAATTTTATCCCGTACCTTAAAAACGTATTAAATTATTAAATTGGATCTCAAAATATTTGACCCATATAGAAACAAATATTTTAGAGTCTACAGATTAAATATTCAATAACATTTAGAAAAATGACTCTTCTACAGCGAGAATATTAGACTCACTGAAGATTCAACGATAATTAACCCCCATAAAAATTTGCAAACAATAAAAACACACCCTAATGCTCTAAAAGATATTTCCTAAAGCAATTTAGGTAATGCCGCAAAAGAAGAAAAAATATATTTAAGTCGGAAACTTTTCCAAAATCACGCTGCCCGAGAAGCTCCCGAAAGTGAGGAAAAGTGTAATTTTTTAAATACGTCATCATCCATCATTCTGTTGAAAAATCTCTTCAAGATTTTTTTACGAGCACATATTAGCAGTGTACTATAAAAATGTAAGTATCGTAATTAGCTTTTAAAAGCATCCTGGAGTGTTTTATGCGTTTAATTAACTGCTTTGGACATTCCTCTGGCGAAAAATTTAAGAAAATATTAAAATGAATATTCATAACTTCGTGCGGTAACACTGATTTGTCTCTCAAAGGAACACGTTTTTGCGACGCTGTTCATTTTATGCGCCCTTAATGGGAAACAAAAGTGCAATTCTTGAAGCATTTTTCAGGGATAGAAATTTTTTTCGCCGCTTAAATTCTTAAATACATTTGAAGGTAAATTATGAATGTTTTCATTTCACACAACTTTGAATTAAATGACAGTTTTAAAAAAAAGTAATTTTTCTTGAACGGAGCTAAAAAATGACATCAACATTAAAACTTTTCCATTTTTCTGCGCGGTAACACTGATTTCTGTCTCTGAGGAACAAGTTTTTCCGACATTCTGTATACATTAATGAACAATAAAAGAACATTCTGCGAATATTTTTAAGGACACAAAATGATGTTTTTAAAATTCATCAAGCGATTTGCGAGTGGATTATGAATGTTTTCATTTCGAATAACTTTGAATTAAATAACAGTTAAAAAGTTATTTCCATGAGCGGAACTAAAAAATGAAATCAAAAGTAAAATATTTATGCCTCTGTATGGCAACACTGATTTATCCCTCTGAAGAACAATTTGCATTAAATAGCGCATTTTATATTTCTTTTAAAAAATCGCGCAAACGATTTTAAGTCATAAAATCATTTTGCCATTGAAATTCTTAAAGAAGTTTGCAAGTGAATTACGAAAATCTTCAATTCTGATATATTTGAATGAAACAATAGTTAAAAAATAATTTCCTTTATTCAACTGACGAAATGACGTTAAAAATAAAACATTCAGATTTCAGTGTGATAACACTGTGTCTCATATGAAAATTTTTTGTGAAAAGTCATTTAATATTTTGTTTTAGCAAAAATCAAAGGGTCGTTCTGCGAAAATTTTCCGTGTTGGAAATCAATTTGTAATTTTACATTTTTAATGCGGTACACATAAGTGGACCTCGCCTTCAATCCTAATATTAAGGCTGCTGTGTACTAACCCTAATGGATTCGCTCGCCCCAGTGTTAATCTATGGAGAAAATTTGTCTACTATTGACAGCTATGTAAATGCAGATAATCCAATAAAAATGGTATTTTCAGATAGCCTGAACTTTACTGCACCTTGCAACAAGATTTATTTTATAAATTTCGTCCACCAAAGGAATTGAGGAACGTTTAAAACACGTTAGACCAGATTTTCCCCCCGATATAATTTAAATTTTAAATGGGTCAGGGACACATTTAAAAGAAAAAATTTATTTATTGAGTTAAAATTTTCAATTTTTTGTGATGGTCAACCATATAAATTGTAAACAAAATCACATAATAAAATTTCTCAAAAAGTTTTTAAAAAATTTTTAAATTAAAAATTTTTAATAAAAGTGGGGTAATTTGAAATCTTTATAACTAGAAATATTATTTGTCGAATTTCAAAATTTTTTCATTTAATTAAACAGAAATATATAAGTTTCAATTTGATTCAGCATTTTCTGAAATATTAATTTTTAAGTAAATTAAAAATATTTACATTAAAAATTGCAAAAAAAATTATGTAACTTATTTTTAAAAAATCATATTTTCAAAAGCAAATATTTTTTTTCAAATTTGCTGAATCAAAATTAAAGTAAAATAGTTGAAAAAGACAAGATCCAAGTTTGAACCACTTATCTTTAACGGTTCTTGACTTATAACAATTTAAAGACGAGAAATGGGGAAAAAACCCATCATGCTGTAAAACGCACAGGTTTAAACAACGACTGGCTACTATTAGAATGTTGCAAAAAAAATTAATAATTTATCCTGTTCTAATTAAGATAGAAACATGATTTAAACGTCATTTTAAGCGTAAAAGAAAAAAAAAATTAGTGGAATAAATTTTTTTTTAAAAATTTAAACAATTTTGTGTCCTGTATCCCCTTAAAATATTATTTGTAATTAAAAAAAGCAAAAAAATACCCCAAAGTGTAACATTTCTTTCTCTATTTACAAAGTACAATTTTAAAAAAAACTTTCAATCGAAGTCGGCAGTCCTTGGACACATTTTCTCCATAGGTTAACATTGATGTGAGCGAATCTAATAGGGTTAGTACACAGTAGCCTCAAGTAACGGGGAATTTTTCTACCATGAATTTTACAAGAAACTCAGATTAGAAAATGAATATTTTTGAACATGTTTTTTTTTGTATTTGAACATGGACATTAAAATCCAGTGCAAGTAATTTTGAAAAAATTAAATAATCCCCATATTAAATTTCTTGAGAATTTAAATTATGGATGCCAATAGGAAATTTTTTTTTTATAATTAAAGCAATATAAAAAATTTTCTGATACACCTTCACTGCATTTTAAGATCTATTTTCAAATTCAGTACGCATCCTTAAAAATATGCATTTGCATATCTGAATTCAGAAAAATAACGACATAAATATTGCGAGATCAATTGATATGATGTATCGTATCGCCTTGAAAAGGGTAGAGTGATGATGAGTTGTAAAAATAAATTTTCATTGCTGATTTATTTATTACAGTTTTTCATGAATTTTACAAGAATGCACTTATGATTAAATAGAAGTTGTGGAAATATGTACAAATTATATAACTACAATGAGAAATGAAATGGATCAATGAACTAGTGCTTTTAATTTATATGTTGTCTATGTTGTTCATATGTTGTCTAACTATGTAACTTGCAAACTGAGATATTAAAAACTGTAGTAAGCATGTAAAGTTGTAATCAAAATTGTAAATCAGTACTTGTAATAATGGGATATGCAAGATGAATATTGTAAACAGATATATAGGGTGGTCATAAAAAAACTTTGCTGATATATGGACCCCTAGCGGCTGTTCCATTCAACCGATCGAGATGAGATTTCAGATATAGTTCTTCAGAGGTATGAGCTCGGGATTCTGTGAACGGCAACCAAGTGGCACTCACGGTTACGGTTATAGGTACAGACTATCGCTGCACTTGCTGGTAGTCTACCAACTGAATTCTTCCGGTTATATGTACTCATTGCCAAAATACTGCTCTATTTGTTTCGAATATATATCAAGGGTCCCCAATACAGTAAAACATTGTTTATCCGGACTAACTGGGGCCATAGGCAATCCGGAAAATCAATAATCCGGGTAATATGGATAGTAAGCAAAACAAAATCCTTAACTATGCAGACTTACCGTTTATTACGATAAAAAACTATGTTTTGTAACAAAATTTTATAGTATTGTTCAAAAGACATTAAAAATCTTAAAAATAACTTTTCAATCTACGTCAACGCCCTGTGACACTCTAGTAGCGCTTTCTCAAACTCAACAAAAAGCATTTTATTACCATAATTTATTCTACGATCTATGCAGGAACTGTACATGGAATCAAACTAAAAAGCGAATATTTGGCGTGCTTGTAGTTACGTTCTTCCTATCATAGTTATAAATTATTATCTAATGTGAACATTAAATAAAAAAAGTCGTTAAATCTTATCCGGATTATCTGGAGATCCGGATAAACGAGGTTTTACTCTGTAATCATCGGAACAGCATCATTGGAGCACAATACACAAAATGTCAACTCACAATTTTAAATCAAAGACATCAATTTTAATTTCTTTTAGCTTGAAAAATAAGATTTTATTTTCTTACAAAAAATATCAAGATGTTTGAACACCGAACAAACAAAATACCACACTTTTTACCATAAAAATCTATAAAATGCTACGGGATATCTAATAAGAGCAATGTATATATAAAAGCTTTTCAGAATTTGTTGCCCTCTTATGTCAAATACTCATGTAAAATCACGCTTCCAAAATCGAAGAATCGAGAGAAGTTTTGTTTCTTTAGCCGCTTACCATCCATCATTTTGATGAAAAATCCATCGCCCGGATTTTTTCCACAAGTCTGCTTCATTCTACAAAGATTTTTAAAACCTTAATTAACTTTTAAAAGCATGCTGTGGCAGTTACGAAAGTTTAATTAACTTTTTTTCTGCATTTCCCCCAAGAAGTTTTTACCAAAAAAAATCAAGATAAAAATTCATTTTACAGTTTGGTGACATTGATTTTGCTCATTAAAAAGTGCTTTTTTGTGATACATCACGTTTTAATACGGTTCACCAACAATTAAAAGTGTTGTACAAACTTCTTTGACACGTCTATTTTTTTACAGCTTTTCAGAAGCCAAGAGTGTTTTATTCCCTACTAACAAAGAGGAATTGGCGAAGCGAAAAGAAAATGTTACCCGCTATTTATCGAATGATTGTTGTTGTTGCTAATGCCTCCTGGTTGGAGGTTTTATTCACCGAGGGTCGGAGTCTGGCTTGGCTAAATGACGGGTGCCATTGTTTTGAACCGAGTCAAGTGACGATACCGGAACACTTGACCCCGCACCTCCAGAGGTAAATATGATAACTTGGAGGACATTGCAGCCATGACATATTTTACGTGCCTCGGCCACCATCAGTGAACACGGCGGTGGATTTGCAGTGACGAGCATCGAACCAGGGACGTTCAGATCATTGACCCGCTGCTCTTGCGAACTGGGCCACCGCGAACGCGTCGAATGATTACTTGCACAGAGTGATCAAATAGTCGCTATACCCACGAAATGCTTAAGAACTCGACAACTGACGACACAATAATCATGCAATTTACTGTGAATGGAGTTCATTTAATTCACTATACATCCGCTATACAATAAATGTTCAAGGTGGCTACCGTGCTCTGTTTGCGTAAACGTTTACGACGACACATATCCGAAGAAACACGTTGCAGCTCCTCTATATTGTGTGGGGTTGTTAACATATACCTCGCTGTTTTAAATAACATTACAGGAAGCGGGTATATGTCAACAACCCTCACGCTATCGAGGAGCTACAGAATAACATACGCATAGTAATAGCCGCCATTCCAGATGACATGCTACAACGTGTTTCCTCGAATATGTGTCGTCGCATACGTTTATGAAAACGGAAGCATAGGAGTTACTTTGAACATTTATTGTAAACTGGATGTATAGTGAAATGAACTCCATGCACCGTAAATTACATGACTGTAGTGTCGTTAGTTGTCGAGTTCTTAAGCATTTCGTGGGTAGAGCGACTTTTGGATCACTCTGTGTATCAAATTTTTGCACTCGTTGTAATGTTTATTATATTTAATTCTTTGATACGGCATTTCTCTAATTTTATTTTATTTTCAGTCTCCTCAATTCTATGTAGACCAAGAGCAAATATGGTAACAGAATAAATTTGGGAAGGAAAGGATTGTAAAAGTGACTCCAAAACTTTCCCTTCGAGCAGATATCCTAATCTGACAATTAAACACATAGCGGCTGAAGAAAGTTTTACAACTTACCCCCCCCCCCCCCCCAAAAAAAAAAAAAAAAAAAAAAAAAAAATTCAGCCGTTTGCATGATCAGAGAAGAGTTAATTCTACCTAGACTATTTCATCTTTCAATAATATCTCTTTCAATAATTCAGTTTATTATGATATTGTAACAAACAATAACAAATAAAAAATCATGGTTATAAAGGATTTAAATAAAATTATTATTAATAATAAGATCAATAATGATAATAATAATAGTAATAATAATAATGATGATGATGATGATATTGTAAATCTTAATATGAATGATTTTAGTGAGTTGGAGGCATACCAGTATCATATTAAAAGCCTTAACTCAGTATTGTATAAGGGTTAGCTTCACTGCCAGCCACCGAGTGGGTCTGGGTAGAAATCCCGACCAAGGTATGGGTACCGCTATACCGCTTCATCCTAAGAAGTAATGTTGGTTTACCCCTGAGATTTTCTATAATGAAGCAGTGAACATACGGGCACATATATATATATATATATGTGTATGTGTGTGTGTGTGTGTGTGTGTGTGTGTGTGTGTGTGTGCGTGTGTGCGTGCGTGCGTGCGTGTGTGTGTGGCTTGGTACAAGAAGTGCCTAAGTCAGTTTTTTCCAAGATGACTTTGTTTGCTTGCCTCTCTTTAAAAAAAACATTATTTTCAATGTAAGAATTACCCAAGTCTGTACAATGGTTTAGAAAACAATTGTAAAGCATCGGACAGATTTAGGTACTTCTTACATTGAAAATAATGTTTTTTTTAAAGAGATATTAGCTAACAAAGTCATCTTGGAGAAAACTGACTTAAGCACTTCTTGTACCACTTATTTATTTATTTATTTATTTCAAAACCAGAGTAAAAGACAATTTCTTAGACGGGGAGTACGCTAAAGGTGTAGTCCATTAAACCTGCAACCATTCCTAACGGTTTTATTATACTCAATGACAATAAATACATTTTTCTCAAACCCTTATACAAATGTGTCAGACTATCTTCTTTTTCTTGTTCGTAAATGTGATTTATAAGTTAATGTGATAGCATATTGCTCAATCTATAATTCATTACTCTACGTCGACCATTGCACAAAAATAAAATATTAAAACCGATAAAAAATATTGCCTGCTATATAAATATCAAATAAAATCATTTAACTGACATTACTAAAGCGACTCTCTAAAGTTAACGATAACAATTTTTTTCTTTTTACGGAAACATTATAAAAAGAAAATTTCCTCAAATAATGTCCACAGAAGAAACTCGAGGAATCTAAAGGGAATTGCAATTTTTAGGAAACTTTTAGCCATCCATCATTCTGGCAAAAAGTACACACTTCGGATTTGTATTTTTTACTATCCATTAGTTCTGTAAATCAGTAATATTTATCTTAGAAAACAATCTATGTTAATCACGAGCGTTTTGTGAATTTTTGTATTCTTTTAGCTGACTCTTCTCTCCATAGTAATTTGAAGATAAATAGCAAAACTGACAAAAGATAATTGCAGTATAATTACATATCAACAAAATAATTGTTTAAAAAATCTCTTTTTGAGATTTTAATCTCAAAGTATTTATTGATTAAATTCATCATTTGTTCTTCCTCTGTTAAACGTCGTCAATGAATTATTGAAATTTCTTTTAAAATTCTGTTAGACATCACCGAGACACTGCCTTATTATTCACTGTATTGAAAATATTGGAGAACTTGAAGAAACGCAAATCTATCCATGTGATAACAATAGCTCCATAGTGCTAAAAATTATTTTTAAAAAACTTTTAGATTTTAAATGTGCACCAAGGTATTATTGAATAATTCAGTATTTTTTCTTCTTAGTTCGGTAGTTATTCAGTTCAGTATTTTTTCCTCTCGTTCTGTTAAGCGACACCAGGGCATTGTTGAAGTACTAGTCTTTAATTTTTTCTTTCCTCTGTTAGACTTCACCAAAGTATTGATTTATTTCTTGTTTAAATTGAAATTTTGGAGATTGCGAAAGAGGTAGAAACGCAAATCTGTCAAATTATAACAATAGCCTCTTAGGGCTAAAAACTATAAAAAAAGGCATTTTTCAAATATGCACCAAGGTATTATTCATTAAAATCATAATTTTTTCTTCGTATGTCAAACGTCTAAGGCATCAATGCTACATAATATTGCTGTAGAACTTGTTTTATAGAAAACTTTGGCTTGTTGGAAGAATTAAAAAAGGAACGCAAAACTGTCAGAGTGATAACAGCCGCATCTTAAGTGATAAAAATAAGATATTTCCCTTTTGCTTTGAAATATTTTGCAAATACTTACGTGACAAACGTTATATTAAATTCCTAGATAAGAGACAATCATGCCGCGTTTTTCATTTGGTTACATACTTTTTTTATCAACTGAATATAATTGAATTGAAATTATGGAGATTATGAAAAAGCTAGAAACGCAAATCTGTCAAATTATAACAATAGTTTAGTGCTAAAAACTATAAAAAAGGCTTTTTAAAATATGCACCAAGGTATTATTGATTAAAATCATAATTTTTTCTTCGTTTGTTAAACGTCTCCAAGGCATAAATACTACATAATATTGCTGTAGAACTTGTTATATAGAAAACTTTGGCTTACATGAAAAAAAGAAGAAACCCAAATCTGTCAAAGTGATAACAGCAGCATCTTAAATGCTAAAATTATGATATTTCTACTTTCAAATGTTTTGCAAATACTTACGTGACAAACGTTATATTACAATCCTAGATATTAAAAGACAACAACGCCACGATTTTCGTTTGGTTACAAACTTTTTTTTCTTCATACGGATATAATTACATTGAAATTTTGGAGATTATAAAAATGGTAGAAACGCAAATCTGTCAAATTATAACAATAGCCCCTTAGTGCTAAGAACTATATAAAAAAGCTTTTTTAAATATGCACCAAGGTATTATTGATTAAAATCATAATTTTTTCTTCGTATGTTAAACGTCTCCAAGGCATCAATGCTACATAATATTGCAGTAGAACTTGTTTTATAGAAAATTTTGGCTTACTTGAAAAAAGGAAGGAACGCAAAGTGATAACAGCAACATCTTAAATGCTAAAATTATGATATTTCCCCTTTGCTTTCAAATGTGTTGCAAATACTTACGTGACAAACGTTATATTACAATCCTAGATATTAAAAGACAACAACGCCACGATTTTCGTTTGGTTACAAACTTTTTTTTCTTCATACGGATATAATTACATTGAAATTTTGGAGATTATAAAAATGGTAGAAACGCAAATCTGTCAAATTATAACAATAGCCCCTTAGTGCTAAGAACTATATAAAAAAGCTTTTTTAAATATGCACCAAGGTATTATTGATTAAAATCATAATTTTTTCTTCGTATGTTAAACGTCTCCAAGGCATCAATACTACATAATATTGCAGTAGAACTTGTTTTATAGAAAATTTTGGCTTACTTGAAAAAAGGAAGGAACGCAAAGTGATAACAGCAACATCTTAAATGCTAAAATTATGATATTTCCCCTTTGCTTTCAAATGTGTTGCAAATACTTACGTGACAAACGTTATATTACAATCCTATATATTAAGAGACAACCACGTCGCGGTTTTTTTTTGTTTGGATATAAAGGATTTTTTTCTGCGGGGTGTAATTAAATTAAAATTTTGGAGATTATGAAAAAGGTAGAAACGCAAATCTGTAAATTACAAAAATAGCCCCTAGTGTTAAAAACTATTTAAAAAATTTCGAACTTTAAATATGCACCAAAGCATTATTGATGAAATTCATAATTTTTTTTCTTCCTATGTTAAAAGTTTCCAAAACATTGCTGTAGAACTTCATCTGTAGAAAAATTCGGCTTACTTGAAAAAAGAAGAAACGCAAATCTGTCCCTACAATGTCAAATCATGTCGTGTCAACCCTCTAATTTCAAAGCGATAACAACAACATCTAACGGCTGTTGTGTACTAACCCGATTGGATTCGCTCACCTCAATGTTAACATATGGAGGAAATGTGTCTACTATTTACAGCTACATAAATGCTGTTAATCCAATAAAAATGGTACTTTCAGATAGCACGTACTTTTCTGCACCTTGCAACAGGATTCATTTTATAAATTTCATGTACCAAAGGAATTTATGAGCGTTTAAAACCCACTATATCAGATATTTTCCGGAACATTTTTAATTTAAAAATATTTGTATTTAAAAGAACATGAAAAATGCTCCAAGGTGTATAATTTCTTTCTGCATTACGGAGTACAATTTTTAAAGAAAAATCTTTAAATCCTATGCGGCAATCCTATGACAAATTTTCTCCATAGGTTAAAAACATTTTCTCGATTATAGGTTAAATTATTTTCTTCATAAGTCCAGCCTTAAGTGCTTAAAATATATTTTTCATCTACTCCCAAATGTTTTACAAACACTTACATGACTAACATTATATTAAATTCCTAGATATTTAGATATTAAGAGACAACCACGCCACGTTTTCGTTTGGTTACAATGGCCTTTTCTTCAGCGGGATATAAGAGTTTACTTTTAGACACTGTGGTGTTCAGAAGACGAGAGGAAATTTTTCGAGAGCGTTGGATAACGACAAATATGGCACTTCTGTGAGTCGTTTTACCTGTATTAAATTAAAAACAAACTAAAGAGTTTAAGTTAATAGATGAGCTAAATTTGTTTTGAGAAAAAAAAGGCGTTCTGTTGACGTAATTACCTTAAGTAATTACGAAAAAAATTCTATTTTAAGCCGCCATTATACGCGTACTTTCCATCTATATATTTTACAAAAATTTCTTTTAAAATATCCAAGGTAAACTCTCCTAATTTCAGATTTAAAGATTTTTAAGACTTTTTTTTACGTTTCAATCTTTGGCAGTTTGTTTTACTCAACGCTATTTTTTACCGGCAAAAAAAATTAGTACTTATTAAACTACACCTTCTCATTACGTGTTCTTAATTAACTTTTAAAAGTAGCCAATCAATATTTTGCAGAAGTTTAATTATCTTTTTAAACAGAGTTTTCAAAAAATGTTCTGCTTCACAGTCTTTTTTTAATGATACTTTTTAACCACAACACTTCTGAAACTACCTTTTTTTTATTCTACCCTAGATTTTAAAAGCTTGAGCAAACATTTAAAACATTTTCTAAGGATTTTTTCAAACTTTGGATAAGACGCTAAAAAGGCTTTTTTAAATCTTAAACAGCCCGGTTTTTTTTTGTTCTGTAGATGCTATAGCTTTTTTTTTAAAATACTTACTGTGGTTTCAATGTCAGAAAGGGGGATAGTAAGAAATTAGGAAAGCATGTGACAGAATTCTGGTGTTAATTTATTATAAAACTCACGTATGTAACGGATCATTCAATTAATTGATAAAAAAAACACAAAAAACTTCTTTGTCACTGTGTTCGAAAGAGAATCTGCTAAAAATATATAGGGATATTATTATTACAAGGCTAAATTCCGAAACGTGGGACTTCAGTCGCTATTATTTACCTTGAAGACATTTCTAGAAAATATAGGGAAATTATTATTGCATGGCTAATTTCCGAAAGGTGGGTGTTTAGCCGCTATTATTTACCTCGACCACAATTCTAAAAAATATAGGGAAATATTATTACATTGATAAATTTCGAAACGGGGTATTTAGTCACTATTATTTACCTTGAAGACATTTCTAAAAAATGTATGTAAATTTATTATCACATGGCTAAGATCCGAAACGTGGGTCTTCAGTCGCTATTATTTACCTTGCAGACATTTCAAAAACATATAGGGAAATCTAATGTCACATGGCTAAATTCCGAAATGTGGGTCTTTAGTCGATATTATTTACCTTGAAGACATTTCTAAGAAATATAGGTAAATTTATTATTACATGGCTAAATTCCGAAACAAGGGTCTTTAGTCGCTATTATTTACCTTTAAGATATTTCTAAAAAATATAGGGAAATTATTATAACATGGCTAAATTCCGAAAAGTGGGTCTTTTGTCGATATTATTTACCTTGAATATATTTCTAAAAAATATAGGGAAATTATTATTACATGGCTCAATTCCGAAACGTGGGTCTTTAGTCACTGTTATTTACCTTGAAGATATTTCTAAAAATATAGGGATATTATTACTACACGGAAAATTTTCGGAACATAGGTTTAGTCTTTAATATTTACTTTGAACACATTTCTAAAATCTTGTGCTTGGAATGTAAAGGAAAGGTTCAATTGGAATCCTCACAATTGCTACTATATTCTCTTTTGTCTAGAACGGGTGATGGAACGTAAAATCTGCAGGCTGTAAAGTCTCCCCGTGTGGTATGTAGGGGCGCGAGGATGGTACCAGCCCCCCCCCCCAGATGTCACCTCTGGGGGTGCTCAGTCAACACTGTGGTGGCACGGACAAAAAGTCGGACTCTGACCTTGAGGTGCACGATGGCCGAAAGATAACAGGAGTCTCACCGCTTCGCCTTGCAGACTTTATTGGACCTGGTAAGGATTTATCCCGCCAGGGGGCATTAGTAATACAACAACAGCGACTTCTATGACACTCTAAGATATTTGACAAGTAAAAGATCAAAATATTTCAAAAACTTGGAGATTGTTTAAAAAAATATATTGAAAAAAATATACCTAAAAAATGTCGTTCACTCAAATTTATCTTTCAACAGAAATAAATTTTTAATTGTCTAAAGAAGTACCACATTAACATTATATATAAAACTAGACCACGGAATGTTCTACTGTTACGATATTTCTTGGCAATATCTATACTCTGAAAATATGATTGTTTTTAAATGAAATAATTTAATAAAAATAATTTAGTCTATTCGTATTTTAATAATTTAGTATTAGAGTTATATGATACTCATAATTTTTCAGAAGTAATTTCTCTGCGTTCAAGAAATTAAACCACACGATTTAAACTAGGATTTGATTAACAGCAGTTTTGGGTAATTTGTCCTCTTCACGTGCAAACGTTTTCCTTTCTTTTTCCACAAGTTAGAGCCGGGGAAAAATTATACCCTTCCACTCTTTTCTTAACAATACACTGTAATAATAAATATACACCAGCGACGATTTCTACAAACAATTTAAATGTCGAAGTTTTCCAAAACCTGTGTCTATGATTAGTTTCCAAAGAACCATTAATAATAAGAAAATAGTCTATAAGATGAAGCTGTATCCTCTTTTGCTAAGAAGAAGGTATTTGTATTTTAAATTTGAAGATCGAGTAATGTTGAGTGATCTAAATACACTCATGGACAAAAAAAATTAGCGCACCAAGAAGGAGTCGTCAAAATGAAACGAAATTTTACATACGTAATGACTACTTTGATATAAGTAAATGATAAGAAAATCAAAGAAAAAGGATAATTTATTTCAGAGAAAAAGGCAAAAGAACGGAGGAGTTAATACTCCGTTGGACCCCCTCTAGCGCGAATGCACGATGCGATACGATCGGGCATTGAGTCATACAAGTTCCGTATGTCTTGAGTCATTTCGTTCCATATTTGCTGTAACCTTGCCTCTAGTTCGTTCAAACTCGTGGGATGCCCAACTCGTCGTCCCAAATGATCCCAGATATGCTCGATTGGAGACAAATCTGGGGATCGGGCAAGCCAAGGAAGGGTAGTACCAGTGCGGAGACAGTCTTGTGACACCCTTGCTGTATGAGGCCGAGCATTGTCTTGTTGAAAAATGGCTCCTGGGAGCCGTTGCATGAGTGGCAACACATGTGGTTGCAGGATTTCATGAACATACCGCTGGGCTGTCATGGTGCCACGGAACAATACTAGGGGTGACCGTGTATTGTAGGCAATGGCACTCCATACCATCACACCAGCTGTGGGAGCGATGTGTCGCTGTACAGAAAAAGTCAGGATTGAAGCGTTCACCACAGGCTCTCCACACACGAACACGATTGTCATCACTGCCGAGATTGAATCTGGATTCGTCGCTAAAGACGACCTGGTTCCATTCCGCTGCAGTCCAGTTTCCTCGTGCGCGGCAAAACTCCAAACGGAGGCGTCGATGGATGGGTGTCAAGGGCAGCACACGTAATGGGCGCCGCGATACCAACTGTCCTTCAGCCAGGCGCCTTCGTATGGTTCGATAAGACACAGAGGCCCCTAGTGAAGGTGCTACCTGTGCCTGGATGGCGGCCGATGAAGCAGTTGGCTGTACGCGTGCATTTCCTACGATGTGGCGGTCTTCTCGACGACTGGTCTGTCGAGGGCGTCCTGAGTCTGGTCTTCGTGTACATGACATCTCTCGGGTCCACTAGTCCCAACACCTGCTCACAACACAATCACAGCGGCGTAATTGACGACGTACTCGCCTAGCTGGCCACCCGGCTTCCATCATCCCGACGATTCTCCCCCTCTCATACTGCGACAACTGCTTATATTGTCTTCGAACACGGCGTAATGGCATGTCTATCTCAGCTCTTCCTTTATAAATGATTCAGCACACTCAAACAAGCTTTGGTTACCTGTTTTATACTCCACAGAGTACGATGTTCAAAACCCTCTACCGGCTATACGTAATGCGCAATCACGCTGCATTTCTAATCATTTGCATATCTCCCCGACATGTACCTTCATTGCAAGTTTCGTTACGATCCCGCAATTATTTCTTGGTGCGCTAATTTTTTTGTCCATGAGTGTACAAATGAGAAAAATGAGAACAAACAGCTTTTAACATCCAGAGTATTAATAAATACATGGCTACATTTTTCGAACTAATTAAGAGTCCGAATCATTTCATACATCTTCAGGCCGAGAAGTGTGAACTATTAATGATTAATATATTAATAAGTTAAATATAATTAAATATTAATGAATAATAATAATTAATTACAAGATGAATAATTAATTAGTTCGAGACATGTTGCCATCCATTAAATCTGCTGTGGATCATAAAAATTATATGTTAATGACGTATTATTTATCGAAATATTATTGCATAGTCGTACAACTGTAAATTCAAAGGATTCTAAGTGGTCGTATTGATTTTCAAATTGGACGCATGCATCCATTTTAGCTTCATATAAAAAGCCTCGAAATGTCTGTTGCCAAATGCTCGAGTTCCTGGACTAGAATTCTCCTCTTGTCGGCGGACGAGGGATCCATGGACCACTGGTTAAGAAACCATTGTCTAAAGAGATAGGCACCCAATCCATTCTACTTTACTTTGGCTCTACACAAACTGTTCAGTGTTAACTTAACTCTGTGAGTGCTATAAATGCCACAAGGAAAAAATCCCAACAAGTCGATGCCACAATTCTTAACTAAAATCTATATATAATTTATTTCATATAATGTCTCTGTAAGAAACTGTCACATGGTCGAATATTTCAAATGCAATATCCTGTATACAATTTTTTTTTGTGCCGTCATAACTACTCCACATTAGATTATTGATGATTGTGC
The DNA here is from genome assembly GCA_907164885.2 of Dolomedes plantarius. NCBI lineage: Eukaryota > Metazoa > Arthropoda > Arachnida > Araneae > Dolomedidae > Dolomedes > Dolomedes plantarius. Next base: position 49,403,595 of record OU015503.1, on the reverse strand, counting down.
TCCGGTCTAAAAAATTAAATGCTAGAACAACACTACATAGTAGGAAAAATGAAGTTGTGTCATCATTTGTAATAAACAGTATATAAAGAAGAATAATGAAGGTAAAACAAATGGAAGTATGATAAAAGTTCAATTCTTCTCTGACAGCTTTCTCTGATAGTCCCTTTTGTACTTAGTATGATGCTAGCAACGCAAGTGTCATCAATAATATTTTAGATATTATTATTGGAATTATTAATGTATACCAGAACTAAAAATCATTTTTATAAAAACACTGATAATAGTTTTAAATGATAATTTTCAGTTGATTTCAATTAACGTTGGAAAGTAGTTGCAATCATTATTTAGAAATTATTCAAAACAAGAACGAAAAAACCGGTATTGATAAAAAAAAGTTTAAAACAGGTGGCAAAATTATAAAACAGAAAAATTTGAAAAGAACAGCAATGTAGCTATCTAAATACAGTACAATTATTTTAAAAACACAAATAATACATTTTTTTCGATGGTGACACCAATACACCATAATAAGCATACGCACATACATTTATGTACAAGTAGATATATATATATATATATATATATATATATATATATATATATATATATATATATATATATATATATATATATATATGTATATATATATATATATGAGACTTGGTACAAGAAGTACCTAAGTCAGTTTTTTCCAAGATCAATTTGTTTGCTCATGTCTCTTTAGAAAAATATTATTTTCAATGTAAGAAGTGCCCGTCTGTACAATGGTTTAGAAAACACCTTTAAAGCATCGGGCAGACTTGGGTACTTATTATATTGAAAATAATATTTTTTTAAAGACATAAGCAAACAGTAATCCTGAAAATAAAAACTCACTTAGGCACTTCTTGTACCAAGCCATATATATATATATATATATATATATATATATATATATATATATATATATAGTAACATATTCCCGTGCTTGGTGTCAAAGCCGACACACTAGGTAGCGTCACACCAGTATGTATATTGATCAAACAGCTAACTAATAAGAACTTTGTTACGCTAATAATAATTTATTTGGAATATTCCGGATTAAAATATTTTACGATTAGGTCGTGTTCTGGAACATCAATTATACACTAGTAATGTCCGTTGAAGTCTGCGACGCACGTTAAGGACAGTTCACTCTGCTGGCTGAATGCATTGTCGCTACAGATCGTCGATCAGGCCTTCAGGGAATTAGGCTCTAATCGCAAAAGTATCTCCGTTGTAGGGAACGGATTTCACTCGTCGGAACCGGCTGGATGGAGGCAAACTCGAACTCCAAGCGTAATCGCTCTTTAACAGAGAGTAGTGGACGGCTCGTCCCACATACTCTGACTAAAGAAGCTAGCTGCTTCGAAATTATAGAAGATCAAGCTTTTATCTTTAAACGACCCTTCTCAGAGAGAAAGAGGTCTTCACACTTCAGAAACAGAATCGGGATTGGTCTAGGATCTGGATCAGATCCAACAGCAAAATCAGTCTCCGACTCTCCCGAATCTCCTCCGTAAAAATCTCATGCATCCGCTTTTAAAACTTTTTCCCTGGCGGAACTGTAACATCCCCGCTCCTTCAATCGGGCTCTGATAGGTCCTTCCTTTTGGCCCGTGTGCAAAACGATACCTGTTTTTATATCGTAATTGCACCGATGGATCATTACTGCTTTTCATCAGGAGGAGGATCCGCTCTTGTATTTTAATGTCTAGCCGCCGAGACATCGTGGCGACTCGCTATTGTAAGTCTCTCCTCACCTGCTAGTCGAACGCCTGGTTCTTTTGTAAGCCACCCCTCGCTCGAGGGAAAATATTGCATCTTCGAAGTTCGCCGGTGGGCTTACTCTGTTATATATATATATATATATATATATATATATATATATAATTTATATATATATATATATATATATATATAAAATATATATATATATATATAAAATATATATATATATATATATATATATATATATATATATATATATATAACGGGTGCGTCATAAATTCGTGCAAGGTTCAAAAATTCGTAATAAAGGAAGTAATGCTCTGAAAAAAATTTTATTTACGCCAATGGGATCACATGGACAATAGATTATTTTTCCATGTTAAGAAAAAGTTTTCAAAAGTAACCGAAATAGGGCGCTCACACGTCATACTGAGACGTTTTATGCAAATCAGGCTATCAGTAAAACACCTGGCTGGAAATGGATCCGCCATTCGAATCTGGCGGCATGCTTTTTTTACCAGATCGAGCGTTGATGATTAAACATTTCTACAACAATGGTGAATCCACAACTGTTGCATAGCGAAAGTTTCACACGGAGAAAGAAGTGAAGGCGCAGAAAAGCGCTATTTCGTTGAGTGCGATACTGAATTTAGTACGGCGTTTAGAGGAAACGGGGAGTTTTAGGATCGTCCACGAAGTGACAGACCATCCTTGAGTGCGGACCGCGTCCATGTTATACAAAGTGTCATGGAAGATTTGGCAGCCGAGACATCAACGAGGAGTGGCAGTGCTCGTGAAGCTGGGAGAAGAATGGGGATTTCGGAACCGTCGATTCGTCGTGTTCTGTACGAAATGTTGAATCTGTATCTGTACAAAATCCAAGCACTTCACCAGTTTCTACCGGCAGATACAGATGAAAGACAAAACTTTGCTACATGGATCTGCCACAAATGGAGCGTAAACCACAATGGCTACTGAACGTCATGTGGACAGATGAAGCACACTTTTCACTGCAAGGTGACGTTAATATGCAAAACAGTCGTATCTGGGCGACTTCAAACCCTCATGATTACCTGAGCCTTGTCCTATATCCGGCAGGAAAACATGTACAGTCACTGCACCACGGTATCTTCCGCTTTAGCGTGACCATGTTAAGCCTGTATTGCAGGAAAGACATGCGTTACCTACGCCTTCATGCAGGATGGTGCCCCGCCCCACATTTCGCGCGATGTCAAGACGTTCCTCTTGGAATCTTTCAATGAAGACCGAGTCGCGTTTGTAAGGTTCAGTGGCCCTCACGATCACCACACTTGACCCCGGTAAATTTTTGGTTGTGGGGATACTTAAAGTCTCTGAGTACCGGGGATCCCCAACCATTTTGGTGGAGCTGAAAAATGCCATTCGACACACAGTCGCTGCCATCGATGGCGACATGGTACACTCCGTATAATGGGCGTAGTGACGCGCCTGACTTGCTTATTACCTTGTGCTGGTGCTAATGTTGAACATCTGTTACTTTAAAATAAATGCACAGTCCCATGTCACTGATATCTGTTTGATTTTCTCTGTGTTTGCCTAATTGGCATAAAACGCCTCAGTATGACGCGTTAGCGCCCTCTTTAGGTTACTTTTGGAAACATTTTACTTTTTTACACGGAATAAAATCCAATGTCCTTCGGATACTCTTGGTGCAAACAGAAAATTTTTCCGAGCATTACTTCTTTTATTACGAATTTTTGAACTTTGCACGAATTTATGACGCACCAGGTATATAGATATATAGATATATAGATATATAGATACAGTCGAACCTCCATATATCGAACTTCCCTATATCGAAATTTTCTATATATCGAACTCTTAGCAAATCTCTATGTTTATTACATAGAAAAACTGTTTCTATATATCAAAAAAATCTCTATATATCGAATTTTTTTTCAAGACAAATTGAGAGATTTTATTCCACTTTAGAATAAAATCTCCCAATTTTTAGCATTTGAAACAATACCTCGTGTACTTCAATTCGCGGAAAATGTCCCTGATGAAGTTTTTAGTGGACTGAATAAATAGGAACATTTCTTTGAACTTTCCGCAAAACTAACTGTTCAGCAAGATATTCGTAGTTTTTTTTTTAAAGAATGTAACTGTGATCATTGTAACCACTATCTGCATTATTGTTTTTTTAAAGATATGTAGCAATCAATAAATCTTTCATATTTATTCATTTTTTAGTTATTAACTTTCATTTAATGCGATTCGTATATAAATTAGAGATGGAGTTTCGTATACGAAAATTAGCTTTAATTTTTTTTTTAGGAGAATTATGATAAGACTAAGCTTAATTCTATATATCGAATTTTTTCCGCGCAATTTGCTACTTCGATATATGGAGGTTCGACTGTATATAGATATATATATATATATATAGAGAGAGAGAGAGATATATAGATAGATATAGATTTATAGATAGATACATAGATAGATAGATACTTAGATAGACAGAGAGAGAGAGAGAGAGAAAGAAACTAACTTGTCACAATGAGGCAGTCCAATGCTGATAGTTCTTTCCTCAAACAGTGGTGGACAAGGCTTCACTCCTGCACCTACAGGAAGTTGCAAAAGTCTCCTTTTCCTTACTCTAGTTTCTGGAAAAACGTGTCCGTCTGAAGCGACGCAACCTTCGTTATGAACGTGCCATTCGCTCCAAGGAGATACGATGCAATCGACGATCACGACGCACTGTCGTATTAACGGAGGAATATTACTCAGGTTACAAAAGCTGAAATGAGACAAAACATGCTGAGATTATGATCTAATAGTCCTCGGGCAACTTCGTGGTCATTCATAGGGTACTACTGTTCTCATTACTCTACTCCTAGTCAGCTAAATCACTCCACTATTTGGCATCCGTAACTTGTGTAATGTCAAATATAATTATCATTATTACAGTACCTCATACTTTTACCATGTTTTTATTTACTTGCTTTCTTGTTTGTGTGTGTGTGTGTTTGTTTGTCCAGTACAAATCTTGCAATCGATTTTTAACTAACTTCCCGACTAGCTAGACATTTGAAACTTTTAGAATAGCTCAGAACACGATGACAATGCATTTTTTAATACTTTTAGCCATGTTTAAGCAAATTTTTACCTTGTTTATATTATTTGAAGTTAATTTTGTTTCGTAGACTGGTGCAGCCATCTGTCGGCTGGGAAGGGAACGAAAAGTTAAACGCATGTTAACTTCCAATTAACTTCATTTTCTTTCAAGTTGATGGGATAATTCGTCAAAAAAATTTTTAAAAAGTATTTATTAATACATAGAATTGTCATGTTTATATGATTCAACAGAAAATTTAAAAACACGACATATAAAAAGTTCTTTTTATCTTGTAATTATTTTACATCGTTCTCTACATATTTTACATCGTCTTCGGACACAGTCCGTTTGCATATATCTATGGTGCCCGGTATAAAGGGCTTAAGTCAGCGATCGCGAACTTTTTTCTTACGCGTGTCAAAAAAGGTCTTGAAACTAGAAATTTACACCGCGTGTCACTTAAAATTTTTTTTTGGCCTTTGGAAGACCTTCGGATATTCAAAAAGTTATACCATATATATTTAAAAAAACAAATTTAACTTTTTGTTATGGTTTATTTAAAACTATCAATATCAGGAAGAAAATGAGTACATAATTATCGAATTTAATGTGACTCTTGTTGTAGTCTTTCGAACGATAATTTATTTCTACGTGGTTCGATATTTGAAACCTTGAATCGTACGCACTCAGCGGAAAAGTCGATGCCGAGACGATTTCTATTCTTAACTTTTAATAAAATTCATTGTCGAAAACAACTGTTCGCAAACGTAGGTTGATTGTCAAAAGAGCTCTTGGTAACTTTTTCATAGACATTAGTGAATTAGGCATCGAGTTCCATTCAGCTAAAATAATATTTTAAGTGCTTGTTGAAATATATTCGTCACAATTTTCTAGATCTTGTAATTTTTTTCTAAGTTTGCGTTTAGTTCTACAAATTTATTCGTCCATACAACATGATCGTCTCGCGTGTCGTCTAAAACTGCTTCGCGTGTCACTGTGTGACCCGCGGGTCACAGGTTCTCCATCCCTGGCTTAAGTCAAAAAGAGTGATTTAAATATACCAAGTTATTGGCTTTTATATCAATTGCAGAAATACAATTTTGACTTGAGTCTTTTGTACAAAGAAATTCACATTTGTATACATACATACATACATACATACGTACATACATACATACAAACATACATACATACATACAAACAAACAAACAAACAAACAAACAAACAAACACAAACACACACATAATATATATATATATATATATATATATACAGAGGGTGTCCCATAAAATGTATGTAAATTTATTATCACATGGCTAAGTTCCGAAACGTGGGCCTTCAGTCTCTATTATTTACCTCGCAGACATTTCTAAAACCTATAGATAAATTTATTATCACATGGCCAAATTCCGAAATGGGGGTCTTTAGTCGCTATTATTTACCTTGAAGACATTTCTAAGAAATATAGGTAAATTTATTATTACATGGCTAAATTCCGAAACAAGGGTCTTTAGTCGCTATTATTTACCTTTAAGATATTTCTAAAAAATATAGGGATATTATTACAACATGGCTAAATTCCAAAAAGTGGGTCTTTTGTTGATATTATTTACCTTGAATATATTCGTAATATTGCTGACTTGGATTTAAAGATTTTTATTAAAAACTGTACTCCGTAATATAAGAAATAAATTTTACACCTTATGGCATTTTTCGTTTTTTCAAAAATGCGAATTTTTTTTTTAATTTAAATTATTCGGGTAAAATCTGGTATAGTGTCTTTTAGACGCTCATTAATTCATTTGGTGGACGAAATTTATAAAATGGCTCCTGTTGATAGGTTCAGAGAAGTTCGGGCCACCTGAAAATACCATTTTTATTCGATTATCAGCATTTATGTAACTGTCACTATACCCCAGTCAAAATAGACCCGATTTTGACGAATGGCTAAAAAAAATACGAAAGTTTTGAAATTTGGTGGAGATGTTTGTTTAGGCATGCTAATGAACGTACTAAAAGTCCCCACCGATCAGATTTGAGCTTTCGCCGCCATCTTGGAAAATGTGTACACTTTTTTGGTTTTTTGGAAATAACTTTAAAAATATTGATTTTATAAAAAATAATTAAATACAAAAAATAAAGAACATTAAATTATGAACAAAAATCATTCATAACATTTTTTTATATGTCTAACAGGAACAAACATAATTGACTTTGAAAAGAGCGCACTATCACACCTGGGACGCGCAAGCGCGGTTCGCCATCGCGGTGGGGGGAAATACCCGCTCATGTGCATACCATAATTAGCCAAGTTAGTTTTACACTAAATGGGAAGGTTTTTTGTATTTTTTCAAATAACTAGGGAAATATTAACTTTACGCAAAAAAAGTTTATTTCAAAAGTTAAAAAACATTAAATTATGTGCAAAAACGATTTTATACACTTTTGTCGTAAACGTAGCAGGAACGAAGATATTGACTATAAAATTCGCGTTGATAATGTAGGTAGCTTCAACAAAAAACAATGCACAAAAAACATATATTATATTTTTTTAAGTCTAACACGAACAGATAATTGAATTTGGAAAGAGCGCACTATTACACCAGGGACGCGCATGCGTGGGTGCCCATCGCGATGGCTGGAAGACACGTGCATGTGCATACCGAAGGCGCCAAATCGGTCTTACCCTAGTATTTTCCTAGCCAGTTAATAGTTAGTCACCGTTCTGTGTGCGTCTGTGAACAATGGCTGATACGGAACTATGTTTTATAAGTAAAAAATTAATGTCAAATGATGATTTCGTGAATGTAGGAGAAAAGGGGATCGACGCTTTAAAGAGTGCTAGTGTCCAAAAAATAGACAATAAGCATGAACAGTTGGAACATTTAAAATCTGTTTCGGTTCATTCGTTGTGTCGGAGAAATTACACCAGACCAGGAAATATAAAAGTTGATTTAAAAAGAAATGCAGAAATCGCGTCAACATCGCAAAGTGAAGAGCGCGCGGTAAGTTTACGATCTTTTTTACCTCAGTTCGATTTTCGAACAAAATGTTTCTTTTGTACGGCAGTCATAGACGAAGAATTCAAAGCAAGACAAAAGAAAAAACCAACTGACAGACGAAGAACTATATACGAAGTTAGGAGTCTCGAAATGAAACACAAAGTTCTTGAAGCTGCAAAGAATAGACATGACCAGTGGGGAGAGGAAGTTCAGTGTCGTATAATAAACGTTGCTGATTTAGTTGCAGCTGATGCGATTTATCATCAAGATTACTTCATGACTTTTTTTCTACACACTGCACTAATCAGAAAGAGAGGGCGGCCTGAGTCGGATTACGCCTCAGCAGCTGTAGACGAAATATCCTTCTTCCTTGATAATAATGACGACTCTCAATTCTCACTACCTGAACTCAAATCTCAAATTACAGGGCTAGTTGCAGACGACACCACTTTGAGAAATATGTTGAAACAAAAATACGGGGATGGCATTATTTTTGCTTCAAACTCCAAAAAAGCTACTGTCATATGTTTACGTAATACTGGAATGAAAGTCTTATCAGACTCTTGGTACGACAAAAGGATACGAAATGATCGTGCGGAGCGTCTACGAATAGTACAAACTGCTGCAGCCATAATAAAAGAAGATATCCAGACACCAGTTTATGACACTCATTGCTACCCTCCAAGTGATAATTTTTTGAGAGACGTGAACAAGGGAATTCCAGAAAGCCTAAAATCTTTTTTGGAGCACTTGATTATTAAAAAAAAGACTGCTAAGGCGGAAAAAAAAGTCATTTCAATAGCTCACGTCATTATATCACCGCTAAGGCCAAGATCATTTATGTTCCTCTGCTCAATGGTCTTGATTTATTTTTGTACAAAAAGTTCTGTTCCAAGAATTTAATAACAATGCTCTAGAATTTGGGATTTTGTTCTTCTTACTATGAAGCCCAAACACTTGAGATGTCAGCCATAAATCATCCGCAACCCCAAATGCGCGAGGGATCTTTCTGCCAATTCGTATTTGACAATGCAGATTTCAATGTGTCGACAATCGATGGCCTGAATACGTTTAATAGCATGGGGGGCATTGTTTGTTTTACTCCAGCGTCAGCAGTGGAACCCGGGACGAAAATAAAAAAATTAACCGAACTTACATCCGCATCGACCGTAGGCAAAATGAGAATCATTCCTCTAGAAACGTTTGAAAATTTTCGAGGGCCTGGGTTACAAACAATTACTATCGAAGATTTGAATGTCTTAAATCCTTTAGCGGAAGATTTACCACTGCCTAAACCATCTGATATCTCCTGGATGTGTGCTAAGTGCTTAGGTCTTCCACAGATACCTGAATGGAAAGAATTTTTCCATTATATAACCAGAAACCAGCCTTGTGAAAAGACCAAAGTAATACCCCTTCCTTTTGTTAATTTACCACCAAACAAGTATGACACCATTTTCACTGTGCTGAAATATGCAGCCCAGCAGTGTGTTAAAATGCACCAAAAGTCTTGCATACTCACGTTTGACCAACCACTGTATATTAAAGCTCGAGAGATAGTCGCAGCAACATCCAGTCCATTATTAGCAAGTTGTATTGTGAGGCTTGGTGGATTCCATCTTTTAATGTCATTCTTAGGCTGCATTGGGTACATAATGGCTGGAAGTGGGTTGAAAGAAATACTAACTTTGATTTATGCACCTACGTCAGTAGAAAAAATGTTGCCTGGCCATGCGCTAGGGCAGTACGAGCTCATTTATTGACCCAAACAGCTTTAGCAAAAATAATTTTTGACGGCATGGACATATCGGATTTGGAATGTAAAAATCTCCGTGAGTTGTTTCGAGATTTTGCTATTTAACCACCATCGCAAGTAACCTTAAACGCACACACTCAAATACGAGCCATCGAAATTAAAATGAGGAAGACTTTGGAGCACCTGAGAAAGAAAGGCCCAACTGCCTGTGGGGCTGGAAGCGTCAAGAGAAAATTCTTGTGCCCATCACAACTATGGATGCAGTAGCTCCCGATTCAGTTTTAAACATGGTGTTTTGCAACTGTAAGACTGACAATGGAGTAAGATGCGGATGTCGGAAAGCAGGCATCAACTGCACAACGGCCTGCAATAATTGCAATGCGGTATGTCAGAATGGTATCAGCCCTGTTGATGATGACGATCGAATGAAAGAAGTTGATGAATGGGCCGATGCTAGCGGATTCATAGACGATCTATACATGCCTGACGAAGGGGAGAATCCCGTACCGAAAAAAACACGTAAATCCTGAAGTAGGTAAGCTTGAACAATTATTCGCAATGGAAATCTGATAGTGAATACCACCAAGTTTACTACATTCATGTATAAAATTAATAATGATTAATTATCTACATAGCCAAAAACATTAAAGTCTATTTTCTTGTGTTTAAAGAATGCCGAAATGTGGGAGAGGTTAGATATTCAAAGAAGAGCGCCTGCAACGAGACTTTAAAGCTACCTCCATTATCAACGCGAATTTTATAGTCAATATCTTCGTTCATGTTAGGTTTACGACAAAAATGTATAAAATCGTTTTTGTACATAATTTAATGTTTTTTAACTTTTGAAATAAACTTTTTTTACGTAAAGTTAATATTTCCCTAGTTATTTGAAAAAATACAAAAAACCTTCCCATTTAGTGTAAAACTAATTTGGCTAATTATGGTATGCACATGCACGGGTATTTCCCCCCACCGCGTAGGCGAACCGCGCTTGCGCGTCCCAGGTGTGATAGTGCGCTCTTTTCAAAGTCAATTATGTTTGTTCCTGTTAGACATATAAAAAAATGTTATGAATGATTTTTGTTCATAATTTAATGTTCTTTAATTTTTGTATTTAATTATTTTTTATAAAATCAATATTTTTAAAGTTATTTCCAAAAAACCAAAAAAGTGTACACATTTTCCAAGATGGCGGCGAAAGCTCAAGTCTGATCGGTGGGGACTTTTAGTATGTTCATTAGCATGCCTAAACAAACATCTCCACCAATTTTTAAAACTTTCATATTTTTTTTAGCCATAAAACCTATTTTGACTGGGCTACTAGTAGACACATTCTCTCCACAGGTTTACATTCAGGTGAGCGAATACAGTAGGGTTAGTAGTGCACAGCAACAATTTCACTTTGTGATTTTACGTTGCATCAAGACACCAGTTTAAATAAAATGATGGGTATCAAAATATGCGTCTCCTGCCTACAAGTGGGCTTGGACTTAGGTTTTGCTTTTTTCATGGGTTTCTCGGCATGGCATAATCGATGAGTTCGTCAGAACAGATGATTACGTTTCCCTCCAGTGTACTTATCGGTTTGCCTTGCCGATAACAAAGGCGTGACGTAGGTCCAAGGCTACGTGTAAGCTCAAGATGTAAATGTTTGCCCTAAGCTCTGCCCGTTTGGCAGGCTTTATGCATTATATTATATATATATATATAATAACCGTTGTCTGTGTATAACACTTCCGGGCTGTACTCATCTTTCAATTGAAGCCCTCAGTAAACAAACGACCGGTTAGTCTTCATTTCAATTTCAGATATGGATCAGAATTTTTCTTACCTAAAAACTAATATCTTCTCCATCAAATCACGTTTGTTCAGCCTATTTTTATATAAAACATTCAGAACTAAAAAAAATGGATGCTTTTAGCTGTATATTTAACAGCTTTTAAAAATCTGTTTACTTTTCCGATGAATTCTGAAAGTACACTAACTTGAATGTGAATGAATCAAGTAGCTCAAGCATTCATATCGCGTAGTGAACTGTAAAAAACTGGATGGCAGTCTACTACTCCAATCGCATGAAAAACTAAATAAATAAAAAATAATGAAAGGGTTTGCGTTAACAGGGTGTCGATTAAGTGCAATATTGTTAGATAATTCGGGATATTTTTTAACTTTCATATACTTTTTCCATTATGACGTCATTATTAGTATTATGACCTCAAAATGACGGGTTGAATGGCAGTCTACTACTCCAATCGCATGAAAAACTAATTAAATAAAAAAATAATGAAAGAGTTTGCTTTTACAAGGTGTGGATTAAATGCAATATTGTTAGATAATTCGGGTTTTATCTTAACTTTCATATACTTTTTTCCATTATGACGCCATTATTAGGATTATGACGTCAAAATGACGGGTTACCTTCTAGTTTTGTTATGAATATATACATTTACTTTTAGGAACTCTTGCTTAAATACTTTAATACTTTTTATGAAATGAATCATGTTTGTGTTTTTATACAGGGTGAGCCAAAAGTTCGTAAGAATTTTAAAAATTCATAAAAAAGGAAGGTATTATGATAAAGAAGTGCGGTTTGCAAGAAAATGCTCACAAAGAAGTTGGATTTTTTTTAGCAGCAACGACAACAAAAAATTAGTTTAAAAAGTAACCGGTAGATGGCGCTGACATGCAAGAGATTCAGCAGAATTATGCAAATCAATCCTGCAATAAAAGACGGTGATGTACGAGGATTTCTCCTTCGCCTTCAGAATTTTATCATTACACGATCGAGCGTTGTTGGTCAAGTTGTTAATATTCACCTTAGTTGTGTCGCACAATGTTCTGGAGATCATGTTGAACAATTGTTACAGCAAGAATAAATGTCTGGAACGTACCGTTGTCCTGTTCATTGTGTTTCGGGTCATCAGCGCCCTCTACCGATGATTTTTTCAAACTAATTTTTATTTTGCTGCTAAAAAAATTCGACTTCCTTCTGAGCCCTTTCTTACAAACTGCACTTCTTTATCATAATTTCTTCCATTTTTATGAATTTTTAAAGTCTTTAGGAACTTTTGGCTCACCCTATATATTCTGAGACTCAAAATTTACCTTCCTCTATATTAGGTGAATAAAACATGAAGCTAGTGGTTAAAAAACCTTTAGTCAGGCATGAAATAGTTTAAGGTATAGTAACTGTGCAACATGAGGGTTCATTCAAAGATAAGGAACAAAAGATGTTTCATCTAGACAGATTTTTTTTTCCTCTACATTCACTCCAATTTTTCATAGACAATAATTCTACCTAATGTTGGCTGACTGACAGCACTTTGTCAGTCACAAGTAAAAATTTAGTGATTTTTTTTCGTGCTAAGAGAGGTTTGAAAATTACTTATATTCAGGATTTTTAAAATTATACTTATGCAAATTTAATCAATACGCAGAACGAAAAAGCATTTTTTTCTCACAGAAAATCTAGAGCTGGGAAAGGTATTTTTAAAAAAATTTACCGTTAAGGAAACAACGCGAAGAGAATTCAATGAAAATAGAAGGAAGTAAAACTACACAATTCCATAGACACTTTACAAGAAATTTCAAACATATCCTTTGGAACATGGCAGATTGTAAAAATTCCATTCCGAGATTAATAGGCTTAAGGCTGATCCCTATTGGATTCACTCACCTCAGTATTAACCTATGGAAAAGTTTGCCTACTATTTATAGCTACGGAAATGCTGATAATCCAATAAAAAATGGTATTTTCAGATAGCCTGAACTTTTCGGTACCTTGCAACAGGATTAATTTGTTAAATTTCGTCCACCAAAGGAATTTAGGAGCCTTTAAAACACACTATACCAAAAAATTTTTCCCCCGAATAATTTGAGATTCAAAATATTATTTACACTAAAAAAACGAAAAATGCTTAAAGTCGTAAAATTTCTTTCTCTATTATGGAGTACAATTTTAAAAAAAATCTCCCAATCCAAGTCGGTAATCTTTGAACAAATTTTCTCGATAGGTTAACACTTTGGATAGAGAATCTAATAGGGTTAGTACACAACAGTCATAAAGTATACATGTACGCTGAGCACAGCCAGACGAAAATTATCACAATGCTGCATTAGGCAATTTGATCATCGCTGTAACATACGATTTCCGTTTTTGTTTTTTAAAGCTATATAAAATGCATTAAGCGGAAAAAATGTGCTTTTTTCGGGAATGTTGAGTCTAAAATCTTTTTAAGTTGTAACTCGTTGTAACATCCTAAATTAAATTATTCAGCCAATAATAGTCCTAAACGATCTGTAACAGCCAGAATAACAACGAATGAAAAAATTTCCTAGAATGAATACTTAATGAACTTTATAATCCAATATTAAAATCGTAAATAATAAATAAAACAACAAATAGTCATAAACATAAGTATTCGTGTATCATGAAATATGTATAGAGGCAAATTTTTAGAATAATTCTATGGCAATATTCATCAAAGTGAAAAATATTCATTTATCATTTATGTTCATTAATACAAAGAGTGCTGCATAACAAAATTGTGCGTCATATTCCATCACAATCATATCCTTCCAAGCATTTATGCATGATTAAATATGAATTGAGAAAAAGGTTATCACGTTTCTATAACGATAATTATGAAAGTTAAAAATATACCTTTATCATTTATGTACAGTAATATAAAGAATGCTGCATGAAAAAACTGTACCTCATGTTTCTTGAGAAGCATATTAAATTCATAAGCATTTACATATTATTAAATATTTATCAAGGCAGAATTTTATAATCTTTCTATAAAAAGTGGCCCCAAAGAAAGTGAGATTTTTGGCTTTTTTCTGTAATGGTTTGATAATCATCAAGGTTAAAACTATTAGTCTACCATCTATGTACATCAATACAAACAATGCTGCATAACAAAGCTTTTCCTCATCTTTCATCACAAGCATATTCACTTCAAAAGTGTTTAAACATGATTAAATACGTACTGAGGAAAAAGTTTGTAATCTTTCTATGACGATAATCATCAAAGTTTTAAAATATTCCTGTATCATTCATGTACATTAATACAAAGAATGCTGCATGATAAAACTGTACCTCACCTTTCGTCGCAAGCATATCGTCTTCCTAAGCATTTATACATTATTAAATATTTATTAGGGCAAATTTTTATAACGTTTGTATAACGATAACCATCATAAGTTGAAAATCTTTCTTCACCATTTATGTTCATTAATACAAAAAATGCTGTTTAACAAAACTGTACGTCTGTTTTTACCACAAGAATATTCTCTTCCTAAGTATTTATACATGATTAAATATTTATTAAGGCAAATTTTTATAACGTCTGTATGACGATAACCATGATAAGTTGAAAATATTCCTTCACCATTTATGTTCATTAATACAAAAAATGTTATTTAACAAAACTGTACGTATGTTTTCCTCACAAGCATATTCTCTTCCTAAGTATTTATACAAGGTGCGCCCATAAAGTAACCGGACATTTTTTTTATAAATAAGAAAAATATTACCCACCTTCAAATAAATTTATCTCCTTCAAAATAATCGCCAAAGGAGTCTATACAATTTTTCCAACGTTTTTTCAAGTCATCGAAAGACTGCTTATTGGCGTTGGAACTAACCGTTCTCAAAATACGCGTAACATTTTATTTAATATCCGAGATGTTTTCAAACCTCTGTCCTTTCATGGCCATCTTAAGCTTCGGAAAAAGGAAAAAATTAGCTGGCGATAAGTCGGGAGAATATGCTGAGGGATTTATCACTGTAATTGAATGTTTAGCAAGATATTGTTGCACAGAAATTGCTGTATGCGGCCTAGAATTATCGTGTAAAAGAAACCATTGCCCAGAATCAAACAGTTCCTTCCTAACTCACCTCATCCTGTTTCTTAATCGAAAAAAGCCCCTTCTTGTAAAAATACTGATTAATTGTTTGATTTTCAGAAACAAATTCGGGGTGAATAAGTCCTTTGTAATAAAAAATGCAAAATTCATGAAAAGACAGAGATTTGAAAACGTCTCGGATATTAAATAAAATGTTGCGCGTATTTTGCGAACGGTGAATTCCAACGCCCATAAACAGTGTTTCGATGACTTGAAGAAACGTTAGAAAAATTGTATAGACTCCATTGGCGATTATTTTGAAGGAGATAAATTCATTTGAAGGTGAGTAATATTTTTCTTATTTATAAAAAATTGTCCGATTACTTTATGGGCGCACCCTGTACATGATTAAATATTTATTAAGGTAAATTTTTATAACGTTTTTATGACGGTAACTATCAAAGTTGAAAATCTTCTTCCACCATTTATGTTCATTAATACAAAAAATTCTGTTTAACAAAACTGTACGTCAGTTTTCATCACAAGCATATCCTCTTCCTAAGCATTTATACATGATTAAATATTTATTAAGGCAAATTTTTATAACGTTAGTACGACGATAACTATCAAAGTTGAAAATTTTCCTTCACCATTTATGTTCATTAATACAAAAAATGCTGTTTAACAAAACTGTACGTAAGTTTCAATCACAAGCATATTCTCTTCCTAAGTTTTTATACGTGATTAAATATTTATTAAGGCAAATTTTTATAACGTTTGTGTCACGATTACCGTCACGGTACATCTCACCATGATATTTGGATCCTAACTGACAGCCGCAGTGCCATTCAGCACTTGAGCAGGTGGACAAGAGTCGGGGATAAAACCTCACTGTCGATACTGGAGATCCTCAAAGAACTTTCTAAACAACGAGAGGTATATTTACAATGGGTTCCGTCTCATATAGGACTTTTTGGAAACGAGATTGTTGATATTCTTGCTAAGGATGGAGCCTCACTTCCTATTTCTTCGCGAAATACTTTAACTTACCTTGAAATTTACTCAAGAAGAAAACTTATTAATCAGCACTTATGGAAGACCCCTCCGACACACCACTGGTACGACCGAAAATCTCCCGGCGGTGCCCTTAATGTCAAGGGCAACAGAAGGATGGAGACCACCATTAGCAGATTTGCTAGTGGACACCTAAAGTGTCTTGTTTACTATCAGGGTCAAAAATATTTCCCTTTTTGCTCTAAGTACAATACTGCTGAAGCCTCTCCTGGCCATATTCTAAACTGCTTGGGGCTTGCCAAGGAGGATATTTATAGAGACCCTTTGCTTGTTAGCGATTTCATAGTAACTTTTGGCCTCATGGACCTGGTCTAGCCTACGGCTAGAGCGGGTGGAATAAGCCACACACACACACACACACACACGATTACCATCATAAGTTGAAAATTTTCCTTAACCATTTATGTTCATTAATATAAAACTTTATTATGTATGTTGTTTAACAAAACTGTATGTCTGTTTTCATCACAAGAATATCCTCTTCCTAAGCCTTTATTTATACATGAATAAATACTTATTAAGGCAAATTTTTACAATGGTTCTGTGTCGATAATCATCAATTTAAATATATCCCTTTACCATTTATGTGCATCAGTACAAAGAATGCTGCATAACAAAACCGTACATTACCTTTTATCACAAGCATTTCCTCTTCCTAAGCATTTATACATGATTAAATATTTATCAAGGCAAAATTTTATAACATTCGTATGGTGATAATTCTCAAAGTTAAATATTTACCTTTATGTTCATTATTCCAATAATACACAAAGAATGTTGTATACCAAAATTGTGCGTCAGTTTTCATCATAAGCATATCCCTTTCCTAAGCATTTATACATGATTAAATATTTATAAAGACAAATTTTTATAACATTCCTATGGCGATAATTCTCAAATTTAAATATTTTCCTTTACCATTTACGTTCATTATTCGAATAATACATAAAGAATCCTGTATAACAAAACTAAGCGTAGTTTTTATCATAAGCATATCCCCGTCCTAAGCATTTATACATCATTAAATACTTATCAAGGCAAATTTTTACAACATTCGTATGACGATATTTCTCAAAGTTAAATATTTTCCTTTACCATTTATGTTCATTATTTCAATAATACACAAATTATGCTTGGTGTATAACAAAACTGCGCATCAGTTTTTATCATCAGCATTTCCTCTTACTAATCATTTATACATGATTAAATATTTATCAAGGCAAATTTTATAACATTCCTATGACGATAATTCTCAAAGTAAAATATTTTCCTTTATATTCATTATTCCAATAATACACAAAGAATGCTGTATAACAAAACTGTGCGTCAATTTTTATTATAAGCATATCCCCTTCTGAAGCATTTATACATGATTAAATATTTATCAAGACAAATTTTTATAACATTGCTATAGCGATAATTCTCAAAGTTAAATATTTTCCTTTAGAATTTACGTTCATTATTCCAATATTACACAAAGAATGCTTGGTGTATAACAAAACTGTGCGTCAGTTTTTATCATCAGCACTTCCTGTTACTAAGCATTTATACATGATTAAATATTTATCAAGCCAATTTTTATAACATTCGTATGGCGATAATTCTCAAAGTAAAATATTTTCCTTTATGTTCATTATTCGAATAATGCACAAAGAATGCTGTATAACAAAATTGTGCGTCAGTTTTAATAATAAGAATATCCCCTTCCTAAGCATTTATACATGATTTAACATTTACGAAGGCAGTTTTTTATAACATTCGTATGGCGATAATTCTCAAAGTAAAATATTTTCCTTTACCATTTATGCCCATTATTCCAATAATACACAAAGAATATTGTATAATAGAAATGTGCGTCAGTTTTTATCATAAATATTTCCTCTTCCTAAGCATTTATACATGATTAAATATTTATCAAGGCAAATTTTTATAACATTCCTATGACGATAATTCTCAACGTAAAATATTTTCCTTTGTATTCATTATTCCAATAATACACAAAGAATGCTGTATAACAAAACTGTGCGTCAATTTTTATTATAAGCATATCCCCTTCCGAAGCATTTATACATGATTAAATATTTATCAAGACAAATATTTATAACATTGCTATAGCGATAATTCTCAAAGTTAAATATTTTCCATTACCATTTACGTTCATTATTCCAATATTACACAAAGAATGCTTGGTGTATAACAAAACTGTGCGTCAGTTTTTATCATCAGCATTTCCTCTTACTAAGCATGTATACATGATTAAATATTTATCAAGGCAAATCTTGTACAATGTTTCTAAGGCATTAGACATCAAACTTAAAAAACTATCCCTTCATCATCCATACACATTAATACAAAGAATGCTGCATAACAAAAACCTACCTCATGTCCATTTCCGATCCTGTCTCATCTATACACGTTATATTCCTCTGGCTTACTCCTAATGTTGGATGTAATGGCATTTGAATTCCTTTGATAGCGTCATCCGATTGATTAATTTCAGATGTACATGGACTCCAGGAACTAATCTAGAGGGGAAATGGAACACTTCTAAAATGAAAATTACTCTGACAACACATCTCCAAAATATGCGAAATTCGTGACTAAAATTCTTATGCAGCAGTGAAATTTTCCGAGTACATGGATATTTACTTGTAAGAGTTGAAAAGATTACAGATAATGAACATATTTCTGGTAGTTATGTAAATACTGCGAGAAACATCCCAAAGGAAATATGTTAATATGCAGTATGACAAAATTGTAATATCTTTTAGAAACGACGAGAAAAGAGAGTACATTGAAATATTTTAGCTCTAAAGTTAATTATATATGGCAGTTCAAAACGCTAATTTTTAAATTTGCTTTAAGTGCACTTGACATTTCTCTGGGTTTCAAACTAAGAAATGTATATATCATGGGTGATTTTAATTTCTAATGCATAAACAGAGAAGAATTTTAAGAGCTATGCACGAACGACAATGTTATTATGATTACTGGAAAATTCCACAGCAATTAACAAAAAAACATCAAATATTCATACACTGCTCCAGAGATACTTTATATGGATATCTCATTTATATTTCAAAATGAGGAATACGAGCAATAATTTTTACACGGTTTATACAAAAGATCAGAAAATTGAAACAGGGTAAAATGTAAATTATTTATTTGTAAAATGGAAATGATAGCTGAAAGGAAGGTAGATTAAAAGGCATAAAAATTATTTTAATTATCAGACGAACAAATACTTTTTGTTGACACCAATCTGAAAGGGTAATATTAATCAAAATGGCTACCAAGCAGGGTGAATAAGGTTAATTAGAATTACAGTTACGGAATAGAGACTTATAAATAATTTGAATAAAAGTTTTCCACAAAGCTATTAAAAGAACTTCTTATAACTGTTAAAAAGCAAGGCCCAGTCTTTTTAAAAACACTTTTCTTGTCACGAATTCCCACTCATAAATAAAATTATTCATCGAATTAAACCTTTTCAACGATTCAGATTTTCGAAAACAATGACATTTAAACTTTACAAAATGTCTCACACCTTTTGGTTGCTGACATTTGTAGATTTCCAATGCCCGAAATTGGATCTGTCTTGGCTTCATAAAGGCTTTCCAGGTAAAATAATTGTAGATATAAGGCTGCTGTGTACTAACCCTATTGAATTCGGTCACCTCAATGTTAACCTACGGAGAAAATTTGTCCAAGGATTGCCGATTTGTATTGAAAGATATTTTAAAAATTATACTCTGTTACAGAGAAAAAAATTTTACACATTGAGACATTTTTCGTTTTAAAAAAATGCAAATAATATTTTAAAATTTAAATTATTTAGGGAAAAAAATCTGGTATAGTGTGTTTTAAATGGTCATCAATTCCTTTGGTGGACGAAATTTATAAAAGAATCCTATTGCAAGGTGCGAAAAAGTTCAGGCTTTCAGAAAATACCATTTTGATTGGGTTATCAGCAATTACGTAGCTGTAAATAGTAAACACATTTTCTCCGTAGGTTAACATTGAGGTGAGGCAGCCCACTAGGGTTAGAAAACAGCAGCCTTACGTTACACGTTCACCTGTTAATGACGTTATTTTATATCTTGTTTTTATTAACCCACTTTCTTGTTTGTTTGTTTGTTATTTTTTTTTTGTGTGTATGTGTGTGTTTGTTTGTCCGGTAGAAATCTTGCAATCGATTTTTAACTAACTTCCCGACTAGCTAGACATTTGAAACTTTTAGAATAGCTCAGAACACGATGACAATGTATTATTTTAATGCTTTTAGCCACCTTTAAGCAGAATTGAATTGTTTTTCAGTTACTTTTTGTTTTGTAGACTGGTGCATCCATCTATCGGCCGGAACGGTAACGAAAAGTTAAACGCAAGTTAACTTCCAATTAACTTTATTTTCTTTCAAGTTGATGGGATAATTCATCAAAAACATTAAAAAAGTATTTATTAATACATAAAATTGTCAAGTT
This sequence comes from Dolomedes plantarius, assembly GCA_907164885.2. Classification (NCBI taxonomy): domain Eukaryota; kingdom Metazoa; phylum Arthropoda; class Arachnida; order Araneae; family Dolomedidae; genus Dolomedes; species Dolomedes plantarius. The sequence goes on along the minus strand of OU015503.1, from coordinate 49,382,586 downwards.
TATATGATTCAACAGAAAATTTAAAAACATGGTATATAAAAAGTTCTTTTTGCCTTGTAATTATTGCACACTTTCGTTGATGTCGTAAGACATAGGCTAGGTAATGAGGCTAAGTAAAAAATATATACATGGTTTGGAGTGCTGCCAAAGTTATAACTCGCGAGGACGAACGGACGGACAGTTTTAGCGTCTGAAAATTTCCTTTCAGCAGCACCGTTATGGAGGAATGTAATGCCGCTTTAATATATAGACGTGTTTCTCATGTTTTACTAAATGTTTACGGATTACGGATTTACTAAATTTACGGATACGATGATTGATGACTTACAGATATGCTGATAAGCTTTTCTTTCTATTGGAGAATAACATTTATTACAGATATATTAATAGCACTTTTGAAAAAGATTTCCTCACTGTCAAATGATATCAAGCAGAAAAGTCTTATTTATTTCTGTGTAGGACATTAGATTTCATTAAAGAAAAACCTTAATACCTTAGACCGGTGTTGCACAAACTGTGGGTCGCGACCCACAGAAGGGTCGTAAAAAAATTGGACGGGTCACAGACACTTTGCATTAAATTTATATGATATTGAATTATTTAATAAAGTTTAATTGCTTTAGTTTAATTATTTGGTTATTTAATTGCTCTGAATGATCTATAAATGTACATTTTAAATATTTTTTTCATGTTTCAAAAATGAATGCTATGATATTGTTAAATAAAGTGTCAAACAGATTTGCAAGGCTTCCTTGGCGTCCATTCACGTCTACCTATTTTCGTGAGACACGGTATTCAAAATGAGTGGTTATAAAAATCCAAAAACTGTAAAACTCCATGAGCGGCTTTTAATTATAAGTTTACTAGATGAAAACCCGTACTTCGCTATGGAGTACATTCAAATTAAATACAACGGTCAATGTATGCAATTAATGCCAAAAATATGTATAAAAATATATTTATAATAAATAGAACGATCAATGTATGAAATTGATGTAAAAAAATCGAAAAAACGTATTTATAAAAAAATCGTAATGGATATTTTTAAAGACAAAATAATGTAGAAGAAAATATTCAAATTAAATCTAATAGAACATACTAAAAAATATAGTGCAGTTAATATAGCACAATTTGAGGAACATATTTTTTACTCTATTTTAATATTTTTTGGATAATTTCCAATCGTCTGCCATATTAGCAAGAAAAAAAAATATTTTTTTACCTATTTCGTTGTTATGCACATGACGATAAATTAATTTAAAGTACCAGAAAAAGAAATCACGTGATTAGCATTTAATAAATTAAGTTCTAAAAATTAGTCTTTAAAAATTTGCCAAAAATCAGAAAATGGAGGCAAAGATTCGAAAAGGATTTCATTTTAAAGGAACTTTTATGATCTTTCTCGTGATATAAATTTTATAACCCTCATATTATTATTTTAAATGGAAAAGTAAAAGAAGTTACTAAAACAGCTTAAAAATTTAATTTTTAAAAAATCTAAGAATTTTTCAAAAAAAATTTTTAGTGCACCCCTACACTATAAGATGAATCGCCATACAAAATTTCAGCCCTTTAGCTCCAGCGGTTTGGTCTGTGCGTTATATGTCAGTCAGTTACGGAATTGTTTTATATATATATAGATTAGAATATTTTATATATATAGAGAATATGTTTTATATAGAGATAATATGTGTTATATAGAGAGAATGCGTCGCATATAAATAAGCTGGTTTTAAGTGCATAAAATTGTCCTGACCCCCTAGAAAACGCAAAAAAGGTGTAAAAACGGAATTATCCGTTTCCGGCAGTTAAGAATTGTGAAAGTAAACTTGGAACATTCCGTTGCCCTTAAAGTGTTAAATTGCGAGCACAAAGCAATTTATAAGCACTGTGGAAACGATTGACAAATGCTTGGTCAAATTTTCACCGCATCATGACGTCCGAGAATTAATTGACTTGACACCACCGAAAATATTCGCTCATATTGCAGTTAAAGGTAGCTTTAATTTGTATTGAAACTTCCCGAAAACAGGGTAATATGAATGTAGTATATTTCTGGAGAAACGTCACAATAGTAGCGTTAAAAATTTCAAACTAAACTAAACAATTCTAAACTAAAACAGTCTATTCGTGTAATATTAGACTGACTGTTCATTTTGACTGGTTTTGACGTCGGAATACTTCTTTGGCAATTTAATTACCGCTAATTAACGCACTCTTTCTGAGTAAAAATTACCACAGCAAAAGTGCACTAGCTTCATTTCTACTCGGTCACACAAAGCAATTACACCGGTGAAAGGAACTTTAAACATTTATTTTCTTAGGTAAAAACTCACTGCAGTGCTTTCATAATGAATAAACAGAACTCGCATGTTTCTATGATGATTGTTTTGACATATACAGCATTTTTATGCTGTACCGGGTAAGGATAGTGTCAAGATTCAGTGCGCCTGTAATTTAGGTTTATTTCTCTCGGAAATAAATTTTTCCTGATTTACTATTTTAAGAGGATATAACTGAAATTTCCTTCAAGATATCTATGAGAACTTTTAGCATACCGTTCCTCTGTTCTGTTGTGAATAAATTTGCTTCAGGATTTTAATTTGGGGATTTATACTGTAAAGTTTCGTTTTCTCTAAGTTTTACAACACAGATTTTCAGAGCCAAATAAACAAACACGCTTAAATATAAGCCGCACGAGTCCCTTTGGACTTCAGCGGGGCAGCCTAAAGACATTGTTTTCCGTGGTTAAAAATATAAAAGCATAGGGTAGGTGTCACAAATATCACCTACTCTAACTTTTTTTCGACATTTCATCCACTTTTTAGTTTCTGATTAGGCTGGAAACTCAGAGAACATCCCTAAGAACTATTTCCTTTGGTATCGTGAGATTAACCAGCTCCAAAACAGTACCAGTTTAAGTTATGTTGCTAAATTGGAAAAATTGAAATTTTCAGTGAAACTCAGAGCGGTTCCTAATATCGCCTACCTCTGTTCCTCTTACCGCCTACCAGGCGAAATTAGGAGCACCTGTTAAAAGGCGTTGCTATCAAAGTCTCTGTTTAATGCACTTTCAAGTGGTATAAGCAAAATTAGAATTTGGATGCACCTACCTGGTGCAGGTATGATTTTCTGACCCTTCTATTCCTTTCCCTTCATTGTTAGTCGTTATTTAACCGTGGTAAACCGTGGTAAAACCAGCGATTATGCTGGATTACAATACGATAAAAGCAGAAGTTGATATAGTCGATCTAATGTGCTATTACACTGTATCCCGCATATCCCGAGAATGGACTCTCTCTTTGTTTTTTAGGTTTTTGGACATAATTGGAATCGATTATCTTGTAAATGCAAGTTGTCCTTAGATCCAATAAACCGACAGTTTTGAAATATGGCGAATGTATCTACATTCTTTGGCCTTTAATTAGAAATATATCTTAATATTATCATTTTATATCTTGTCAAAAAAAGCAGAGATATTATTTTCAATTTTCAATTTTTTTTTTTTATTACAAACGGAATAATCAAGGTTGAAAGGGACGTTGCATTTTGTTCCTCACGCGCCTGCTGGTGTTGAAAAATTTGGCGCGCCTGCTAAAGGGTTAATGCCATGTTGCCCGCGTGAAAGAATGTCAAGAGTTTTTTTATTTTGGGGGGGGGGGAGAGAGAGTGAGAGAGTGAGAGAGTGAGTGAGTGAGTGAGTGAGTGAGTGAGTGTGTGTGTGTGTGTGTGTGTGTGTGTGTGTGTGTGTGTGTGTGTGTGTGTGTGTGTGTGTGTGCGCGCGCGTGCATGCGTACGTGCGTGTGTTAAATTTATATTAAAAATTTAAGGAATTACTAGTTGGGACCCGTCAAAACATGACGGCTAGATAGTAAATAAATGTACTACAGTAATACACAAATTATACTCAAAACATCATTGCCAAATGTTGAAAATCATAATAATGCGCAGAAACAAACTGATGTCTTTAAGCGGCCTCGTGCTTAGTGAGTATCTAAAGCCAGATTTAAAAACGTCACTGAGCATGCGCAGAAAGCAATTTTTTTTTAAATTGTAAATTATCGCTAATTAAACAGCGCGATATAATCAGTTTCCATCAAGTTTAGTCTTTTATTTCACAAACATAATTATCATAAAAATAAAAATGGCAGAGAGAGATCTAGAGAGACTGCTCGGAATAAACGTGTTTATAATTAAAACATGTCACTAAGCATGCGTAGAAACAGTGAGTTTCTAAAGCCAGATTTAAACATACCACTGAGAATGCGCAGGAATCAATTTTTAATTGTAAATTATCACTAATTAATAGAAATTGCGGTTACAAAAACCAAATTTGACAAATCTACAGATTACAATCTTTCGTTTAAGATCAAAATGAAGTAAATTGATGCAGTAGTTTTCTCTCACGGACTGCCCAAAAAGTCGTCTTAGCAACTTAAATATATAGATAGGGAATGTTCATGGAGTATTTTGAAAAATACAAGCATTTTTGAAGAATTTTCGAAAAACAGCTCTTATTCTGCCTGAAAATACATATTTGGGAATTCAAAGTGTCATCAATGTACTAAAGATTAATATAAATTATTCTCATTTTGTATATAGAGTAAAATGTTGAAGATTTTAAAAAACGAACTTGAAGGTCCATTGTTGTCTTAGTATGGTATTTACTAATTCGTTTGAGTTTTTATTTTACCCGAGAAAGAAACAGTTCAAGTCTTTCTTGAACAGCTCTCGCGAAATTAAAAAAAAATCCAACCAACAACATAAATTATGATTAAAATGTCGATGCACAAACCTAAATTATTATTGCAGTTATTGTAATTTAGATGCATAAAATATTCTGGGTTATTTCTTTTCAACAAGAAAATCTTTATTTACAAAATAATGTACATAAAGAATCATTTAAATAACATTTTTCAAGAACAACTCTCTCCACCCTTGAAAAAAATCCCATGCAAGTCTCTCAAAGAACTACCCACGTATAGTGAAAAAACGTTCACTTAAGACTCAGATAGGGAATGACCTGTATAAATAAAGGGTTTATTTTAGTTGGACCAAATATGCTATGTTAATTTATTTCTACGCTAAAATGCAATAAAATTACATCCTTACATACCAAAACAATGTAAACACACAAACCGTTTAATTACATTTTTCAAGAGCTAATAAAAAAAACATTCTCGATAAAATAAATCCTTTCATAAATATAAAAAAAAACCTGTATCACAGATATAGATGACAAGTAACGTAATAACTGTAATTAATAAAGTTGTTCTTTTATGCAAAAATCGAGCACAAAAACGATTTAAAATCAGAATCTAACTATCAATTTTACTGAGTAATTAATTACTTCCGCACCGTTTCTCCAAACAATGGATTGCGATACATTTTTTTTCCTCTTTCATTTCATTAAAATGAAGATATTACAAATGGAGCATTTCAGATTAAAAAACAAAACAACCAAAAAAAAGGGGGAACTTTCTACAGCATCAGTGATGTTACTAGTACTCCAAAATATTAGAAACAAACATGCGTCACAATAGCTAATGAAAAATTAAGTAGTTACAGAAAAAAAAAACCGGGATCGAATAACTCCTATAAACAAATAGCATCAATTTTTTCCTGTTAATTTTTTCTGCGATTTCATTACCTTTACAGAACGGTATTTTTGCTTAATAAATGAAAGAAACACTTAATGAACTTGCTAGCATTTGTAGTTTCGGAATATATTAAATGAAAAAAAAAAATAAAACTTGTCTTTATTTGAAAATCACATATGAGTTAAATAAGGGGAGAATTCAGAAACCGTGATTAAAAGCTATATTAAAATCAGGTATATATATATTTTTTTTCTAAATTCAGTCAGTATTTTTATCAATTACGCTTTTATTTTAAAATCAAAATTATTATCTAAATTAATTGCTTGATCATCGAACGTAACTTGGAGTACCTAGAATTTAAAAATTTCAAAGAATAAACAGAATTTGTCGTTATCTAGAGGGAATTACTTTATCTAAACAATAAAGAAGAAATAAAGGTTTTAAATTTTTCTTCAAAAATATGCTTTCAAAATATAAAAGCGGGGAAATTTGCTACAGTTGGATAAGTTTTTAGACAAATTAAGTGTCGCATTTACAATTTTTTTCTGTGTTTCGATCATTATGATAATGATTTAATTATATATATACATATATATATATATATATATATATATATATATATATACATATATACATATAATATACATATATACATATATATATACATATATACATATATATATATATATATATATATATATTATATATATATATTATATATATATATATACATATATATATATATATATATATACATATATATATACATATACATATACATACATATATATACATATACATATACATATACATACATACATATATATATATATATATATATATATATATATATATATATATATATATATATATATATATATATATATATATATATATAGATAGATAGATAGATAGATAGATAGATACATACATACATACATACATATGCGTTTGTGTGTGCGAGAGAGACATGCCATACTGATCAATTTGACCAATGTCTTCGTCTAAGGACCAGGGTATTTCAAAAAAAAATATCCGATATTTTAAAAAATCATAACTATTCATCTTTTAATCCGTTTTGATCGAATAATGTATAGGCAGAAAGAGGGATATCTCGAGTTTAACGCTGTTGCCGACAAGTAGCGCTAACGCTCTTCCTTCGCCCGCCACTTTAGTGTTTGTAAAGATGGCGATTGTATAACAGAAATCATTTTGTGTTCTACGCTTTGCGAAGTATGAGTCCGTAACAACTGTTCAGTGTTTTTTTTTTGTTGACAAATCCTTGGTAGATTGAAGTTCCTACCTCTCAGAGCAATAGTATGGTATAAACAATTCTAAGACACGGGTTGTCTGTGTACGCATAACAGACGTGGAATCATTGTATGCAGACATGTTCGCAAAAGTTTTGGTCGAATTTGCCTACCGTATAGACATATGCCGTGCATACAAAGGTGGGCATATTGAGCACCTTTAATTTGGTTCGTAAACAAACTTTATGATTAGCCATGTAATATAAAATTGATTTTAAGTTTCTGTGTTCAATATTTTTTATAATATACTCATTTAAAATCGTGTAATTCTTTTTGAAACACCGTGTATTTTTCTTACAAGTAGGCAGAAATAAGATAATTAGCCAAACTTTATAATTAAAAGTTTGGAATCGACAGTTCACTAATAAGTTTTGTAATATATAAAGATAGTGTCTGAGCAGTATTAGTCAAATTCTATTCTTGAAAATAATTTTTCTCTCATTCTATTGTAAGTGAAATGATTTATAAAGATTTTCCTAAGTTTATGTTCTAAGTTCTTGAGGCGAGTTATACAAAAGGATTTTTCTTTGAATACAAGACAGTTGTCTAGACACATGGCTGAGAGACATTCTAGGTTTCGAGTAAATATAAAAATGTTTTCAAATGGAATTAACAATTTTAATTATTTTATTAAATAAATGATTAGCTTTTAAAAATACTGCAGGACATCGGTGAGTTATGAGTCTTACACTGGGTGACTTCATCAACCTCTTATAATTTTGAAGACGTTTGTAAATTGTTCTTTATTTAGGGTATTATGTATTCCTTGACCTTTTTTAAATTAAATATTTATGTTTTTTATATTGTGCATCATAAAATACATTAAGAAAAACTATTTTCATAAGAAATAATTATATGTGATCAATAATTTTTTTATTTAAAACAATAGTGTCAAAATAAACATCTTAATTATATTTTACATACTTTCAGAACTTTTAATTAGAGTGCTTACCGGCATTCCTTTATACCTGCATTTGTGTTTTCAAGAAATTAAACAATTAATGATTCCAAATCTGGTCAAAAATTCATTTAAAAATATATATTCCTTGATACTTTCATTTTTAAACGTTATTCTTTTTGGTTTATTTTACATTTTATCTCTATGTCTTTTAATTAGTTCCTTCTAACTATATTAAAAAACTAAATCATCTTTAGAACATTGGTTGAGAACTTTTTAGCATTTTAAACATACCAACATGTCAACAAAGTTAAAAAACTGAGAGAAATCGTTTAAATGATTACATTCTTTTAAAAAAGTTGTTAGCGTTAGAATAAAAGGCATTTTCCTTCCCACATAATATTTGGAAGCCTTTAAAAAATTACGAATGCAACAATTACTTCCCCATGATATACTAAATACGTAACAGTGTGTTTTAAACAAATTATTTTTCGTCAAATTAAACGATAACGAGTCCCAGGTTTTTAATAACTCGTCATAATTAAATAAAAACAAGCTTTGATTGTTTATGCTCACTTATTTACACTCAAAAGGCAAAATAAACTGAGATAGAGAATGAAAGTACACAAAAAAAATGTGCTTATAAAAACAGCATGCATATACTATGCCATAAATAGTTAATGATTCGAAAACTACCTGCATGCGTAATGAACGTTTTTTACGGGGATATAAATGCCACAAATATTTTGATCTTTTATGATTAGAAAGAAAAAAACAAGTGGCCTTTTTTCCCTTTAAATATACAATGCTTCAACTTTTTAATCTTATAAATTTATTCATCTTGTTCACAGGTAGTAACTCATTGCAAAGTAAAACAAAAACTTTTGAAAAATAATACTAGACAATGAAAATGGCACGAAATCACTACTGAAAAATCAACTGATCAACAATTAATCATCTCGACATGGAGCGATGAATTAACATTAGTAACATTTTTTTCCATCGTATTTTAATCTGGAGAAAGAAAATATCAAGTAAAGAAAAAAACTGTATTTTGATAGTAACATTGTTATAATTGCTTCCAAACCATAGCAGACACAGATAAAAAAATGCGATGGAAAAGTGTAATGTGTACAAGAAAAATAATTGATCTAATTGATCCTGTCAACAAATCATTTACCTTTTTTTCCTAACCAGGAAGATTTTTTGTTAGTCTTCAACCTTTATTGAGTAAATTTTAGTTTGCCTAATTAGTGAGAAGCAAACTTAATAAATGAACTAGAAAGAATTCATAATTAGTCAGTCAGTTCATAAAAAAATCGTGTATTTAGTAGCAAAAGATGTACGAAAGGAATTTTGAAACATATTTGCTTAATTCCTTTTTCAGGTTAGTCAAGACATAAAAAGAGCTGATATTTAATGTACTGGAAAAATCCATTTAATTAAATATTCGTATTTTTATAGATCAATGGTGTTTTAATTACACTTATTTATTTTCAGTAAACGAATTCTATAGTTTCAAACTAGCATAAATTAAAAGGACTATAATGTTCAATGTTTTAAAATAACATAAAATAATTTTTAAATATTTTAAAATAGTATTATTTGAAGTTAGCAGATTTGAAAATACAATAAATATACGCTTATTACTTTCAAATGTTTTAGAAATAGAATACTTAATTTTTCGTTACTTTATTTTTAAAGCGTGTGTATCGTTTGAAATGGAAGATATATTTTCGCTTTAATTATTTCATCCCAAAATTTTACATTACAGTCAAACCCCGTTATAGCGAACCCGGTGTATAACGAACTCACAGATATAACTAACGAAAATTTTGGTCCCGCCGTTTTCCTATTGTACGTAATTAAATTACTATTAAATCAGTTTATTGTAATCGATTTTAGTCGATGAAATTCATTAATGATCATTATAAATAGATTTTATCATTTTTTAATACATCATTATTGAATACACATTGTAATTAATGATTTATACATTTTGTGAACTCTAGCATTTTTCTTAACGGTTCGGATATAGCGAACCACTGGATAAAGCGAAAAAAAACTTTGGTCCCTTGAAGTTCGTTATAACTGGGTTCGACTGTATTATATAGTATTAAGAACGGTCACTCTACAATTTTGATCCCCGCTCAGCGAGTGTTTAAACGAATGTTTTGTGTATGGAAGAGACATCATACTCTTTTCGTCGCAAAATTATGTCATTATATAGTATTAAAAAACGTTACTCTTTAATTTTGATCCTCATTCTGCGAGTGTTTAATCAGTTTTGTGTATGGAAGAGACGTCTTTATGCTGTCTTAGTCTTTACATTGTAAAATTTTACTTTATTATACTGTATTAACAAATTCTCACTCTAACATGTTGATACTCACTCTACGAGTATTTAATTAAATGTATTGAGTACAGAAGAGACGTCTCAATCTTTACATTGTAAAATTTTACTTTATTATATAGTATTAACTAATGCTTGCTCTAAAATGTTGATACTCACTCTACGAGTATTTAATCAGATGTTTTGTGTACGGAAGAAACGTCTAAGTCTTTACATTGCAAAATTTTACTTTATTATTTCGTATTAACAAATGCTCTCTCTAAAATGTTGATACTCACTCTACGAGTATTTAAAAATGTTTTGTGTACGGAAGAGACGTCTTTACATTGTAAAATTTTACTTTATTATATAGTATTAACAAATGCTCACTCTAAAATGTTGATACTCACTCTATGAGTATTTAAAAATGTTTTGTGTACGGAAGAGACGTCTTTAAATTGTAAAATTTTACTTTATTATATAGTATTAACAAATGCTCACTCTACGAGTATTTAAAAATGTTTTGTGTACGGAAGAGACGTCTTTACATTGTAAAATTTTACTTTATTATATAGTACTAGTGTGTTTAAGCGGCCTCGTTCTAAGTGAGTATCTAAAGCCAGATTTAAAAATGCCACTGAGCATGCGTAGAAAGCAGTTTTTCAATTGTAAATTATCGCTAATTAAACAGCTCAAAATAAACAATTTCCATCAGGTTTAATCTTATATTTCACAAACATGATTATCATAAAAATAGAAATGGCAGAGAGAGACTCCTCGGAATAAACGTGTTTATCATTAAAACATGTCATTGAGAATACGCAGAAACAATGAGTTTCTAAAGCCAGATTTAAACATGCCACTGAGCATGCGCAGAAATAAATTTTTAATTGTAAATTATCGCTAATTTATAGAAATTGCGGTTACAAAAACCAAATTTGACAAATCTACAGATTACAATCTTTCGTTTAAGACCAAAATGAAGTAAATTGATGCCGTAGTTTTCTCTCACGGACTGCCCAAAAAGTCGGCTTAGCAACTTAAATATATAGATTAACAAATGCTCACTCTAAAATATTGATACTCACTCTATGAGTGTTTAATTAAATGTTTTGTGTATGGAAGAAATATCTTCTAATGGTAAAGACGCTAAATGTAATACACATCATGAGAACTTAATGTCAGTTTGTTAGTAAATGTTTTAACTCACAGAAGAACTATCCGAGAGACAAACTAAATAACCATAAAATCAACTTCTAAATTTTTAAAATTATTTTCCTGATGATATCTCTTATTATCAAAATAAATAAAAATAAGTATGTTTGATTTCCTCTGTGATATCTATTGAAAATAACATGTACACTGCTGAATTATGCTATAAGTTTTCTATTTATCGCGGGGTACTAGTCAAGAAATTTTAGATTTACAATACGTTTTATAGTGCTCTGTTATTGGGTGGCCCAAATGAAAGTGAGACTTTAGTTTTATCGGCAGTGTTAAAATACTCAGAGCTTTGTGTTTCCGCCAGTAGATGACGCATGTTACGAAACAAAGCTGCTACGGTCGGAGAGTGTCAGTCCCATCGAGCTGAAATAAGGGTAGAGAGAGCATTGGCAAACCTTGGCCAAGCAATACATGAAGTCACGTGACTTCGGGACTTCGCTTCGCGCAGCAATTCTCGCGCATCTTTCCTTCCATAGGTTTTACATTGTATGCTTGGTGGGAATACAATCGAAAGTTACGTTTGCTTTAGATTTTAAGCTTAAAATGGTAAATTCCTGCTGTGCCTATGGATGGAACATGCCAAATCTAGGATAGCTCACCCGAAATCACGTGATAGATCCCTTACTTGCTTTTTTCGGCTGCTTTGAATAGCAATGCGCTGTCTACATATATTACAGGTCTATGGTCAGTCCGCTGTTTGAATGTGTTTCAACGTGCGGGCGTGACATGGATTCGTCCAAACAGATCCTCCCCCAACCCTCCCAACCTGTCGCACTGCTAGTACCACATCTTTAGCTCTGAACAGATAGCCCTGAAAAAGGGTTTCAAGGGCTACCGGTTTGCTAACGATGCAGGGTTCAGGGACGCCGTTCAAGTCTGCTTCCGCAAACAACCACTGCATTCTTTGCTCAGGGTAATCAAAATCTTGTAATGGGGCACTTGCTTGAACCGACAAGGGTACTATGTGTAGCGGATATGTAGCTTCTATATCACAATTACTTCCTGTATGTTCACATACTCCAACCAATAAACCATTATAGAAAAAATCCAAAAGTCTCAGTTTCATATGGGTCACCCTATAGAGTTTCTATGCTCACTTCTACCCAGACTTGGGTCTATATAATTTGAAGTGGCACTCTATTTGAATTTAAAGCAAACACAGTTTATACATGAAACAATGTTTATTGAATTCGTTGCACATATAATTGGCTTTTACAGCAATAAGCATGCGTACTACTTGTACGGAATGTATAAACACAGCTTTCAAGAACAATATATTTTTATACTCACGAACAGTAAGTCAAACCAGCAGTACTGCCATGTAAACTTCTGGCCCGCTAAGCACTAGCGCAGGATAACACCTTTTCAACCTTAACAACCTCCCCTTTTCATTAATGACGCTGCGTGGTATTTATACTAAGCGCGTATGCCGAAATTAGCATATCTAAAGCAGCTTCTTTAATTCACTCAAAAGTTCGATTCTTGTGAATCGAATCTTGTGTATACCTTACACTGGCCTCCCTCGAAAAAAAAAATTAGGTAACTGAGGTCTGAACGGCTTCAGTTAACTAATTGAAAACGCGTGCTGGTCTGACTTTTTACATAATGGGTGGCAAAGCCAAAAAACCTTCCACACGTTGTGTGGGGGAAAAACGCCACTACCATTTTACAAAACTAACCCCGAAGGGTCCAGGTGACACCATCAAACAGTGGATTTGCAGAGTTGCGGATACTGGGATGGCCAACTGCGCCCTAGAATATCTATTTTAATTAAAAGTGACAACACAATTGCACAGCATGACATTTCTTGACTGTATCTGCTCTCCCCCAATTTATAATGCACATGTGTCATGTTTTGTGAAGTTAGTATGTTAGTTAGTTAATTATTATATTATGCAGTATGTATTTTTTTTTCTAGTCACTACATGTCCCCTTCAAAAATTTATAAAACAACAGTATGCCGTATTTTTTTTCAGTGGCTCACCCCTTCCCCTCAAAATGTTTACACAGTATATACACTGGGGAATTTCAAACCAATTTGGTTCGGTTTTATTAAAGGGTGGGAGTTAGAATAAAAAAGTTGATACAAGACTTGTTCCTCATGAATGCAGCAACTTCCTTGCACCAGTCTGTCCAATCCGTGGAACCTCTCTTGATGGTCGCAGTCCTAATAAAGTTGTTCGTTGACCGTGTGGGCATCCTTTGTGCAGCAGGCCGTAGGTCCTGAGGCGCTGGTCCGGCTTGACGATGGACAGGAGGTCTCTTGGGAGGAGGCCAACCTTGCTGGGCGGCTGATATCTTGCGTTTCCTGTACTTATGCAAAGGAGCTTTAAAATTGTCATTCTTCCATTTGATAACCTTGTGTACCTTATGTGTGCCACGTTCATCCTTAGATGGAGGTTTTGTAGTGCACACTTTACTTTTCTCCGTACTTTTTAGAGTATAGGCATTAAATTTTAATGCATATTCTATTTTGTCAAATTTATACGCCGCACCAACGTGTTTAGTTACTGGCTTTATCTCTCTACTTGTGTCATGTTTTTCAACAAACTGACTCTGTTTTTGGTATTGGTGCTTATGCAACTTCTTGTTTACCGCCTTAATTACTTCAGTATTTGCAGTTTTAATGCTGGAACCTGAAGGCGCTTTTTCACGTTTTTTATCCCCCTTAACTTTAGTTTTATCCTCTTTTCACGAAAAAGTCTCTCTGAAACTTGCAACATCAGAATCATTATCATTTATATTCGTTAACACTGCTTCAGTTTTAGGAAGATTAAGCTTTTCGTACTGGTGCGTTTTAATGCAACCTGCGTCAATAACTTCCGAAGCATCAGCTAAACTACTTACAGTATAACTCTGTGTCAACTTTTCATCCTGACTCTCAGTATGGTTTTCATGTACTTTATTTAAAACCATATTATCAACCTGGCCTACAGCATCCTCATTCGGATGAAAACTTGAAATAATATCATCATTACCTAGCGAGTTCCTACTATCGTTTAAAGAATTTTTATTGTCGTCAACTAATAAGTATTCACTAACTTCCGTAACGCATACTTCGTCATCTACTAAATTTCCCTCATTAACAGATGTGTGAATATCATCTAAAATATCAGGTATAGCATCAATAATATCAGGTATAGTATTAATAATATCAGGTATAGCATTAATAGAAGTGTCAGACGATTTATTTTCTAAACCACTAGCATTATTATCGGCACTATTTTCAGAAATTTGTACTGGAATTACCTCATCATTCCAGCTAGACTCACTTTCTTTATAAGCCACAAAAATACCCTGACTTTCACTATTCTCAAAATAATGATTACTACTCGGACAAAATAATACATTTGACCACACAGTTTCAACAGGATGAACCATATCATGTGAATCAACTTGCCAGTGCAAGTAAGGTGCTTCCATATTATTTACTTTAAGAGCACTAATTTCATTATAACGCCGTGCGCTTCTATTATTTTGCCTGCGGTACTGCTTACGCTGCTGGTTTGAAACTCGCGAAAAATTTTGGCGCGGCTGTATAAAACTTCTCGTACCTGAATGACGGTACGGGGTAGCGAAGAAATGCCTATTGTCATATTTAGCTAAAGCTTGAAGGAGGGTAACCTTGCTTGTAATTGTTTTATTATCTAAAAAATCTTGAACACTTGGCTTCAAACGTTGGATAACTATTTTTAAGGTTACCGCTTCCGTTACCCCTTCTAAATATTCCTCACACTTGGAAATCTTTTCTGTAGCAAAATCTAACGCAGACTGACCTTCACGTTGCCTTAGCGAATAAATTTCCGCTTTAATTTCATTTTGATTAAAGGTCTTTGGAAAAACGCTAAGAAACTGTTGCTTGAATTACGAATAGTCAAAAATCAGATTACTGCTTTTCATACACGTGTACCACTGATATGCACTACCTCTTAAAGCGGCTAGAGCAATTTTAAGTTTATCCCCCTCTGGGGTGCATTGTTGCTGAAAGTAATGCTCAATTTTCTTTAGGAATTGGCTTGAGGGGCCGCCATTGAAGGTGGCTTCGAATGGCGCAAAATGCTGAACCATAATTACCCGAGGAAAATTTCCAGCAGGATTTTGTTCTACAACACTCATTTTTTAAATAGTATATAAGTACTT
Organism: Dolomedes plantarius; assembly: GCA_907164885.2. Taxonomy (NCBI): domain Eukaryota; kingdom Metazoa; phylum Arthropoda; class Arachnida; order Araneae; family Dolomedidae; genus Dolomedes; species Dolomedes plantarius. Next base: position 49,367,082 of record OU015503.1, on the reverse strand, counting down.
GCAACAATTTTATCAATATAAGTACACAGTACACAGTTTTTAATTTCAATTATGTTGTTCGTTACAAATGTAACGCTAACTACCAGGGTATATATATCTTTCGGGCGCCAGTATAGAGTTTCTATGCTCACTTCTACCCAGACTTGGGTGTATATAATTTGAAGTGGCACTCTATTTGAATTTGAAGCAAACACAGTTTATACATGAAACAATGTTTATTGAATTCGTTGCACATATAATTGGCTTTTACAGCAATAAGCATGCGTACTACTTGTACGGAATGTATGAACACAGCTTTCAAGAACAATATATTTTTATACTCACGAACAGTAAGTCAAACCAGCAGTACTGCCATTTAAACTTCTGACCCGCTAAGCACTAGCGCAGGATAACACCTTTTCAACCTTAACAACATCCCCTTTTCATTAATGACGCTACGTGGTATTTATACTAAGCGCGTATGCCGAAATTAGCATATCTAAAGCAGCTTCTTTAATTCACTCAAAAGTTCGATTCTTGTGAATCGAATCTTGTGTATACCTTACAACCCTTATAAAACAAATTAAGCTATTCTGTTCCAAAAGAATTGGAACTGAAAGAATTTTCCATTAAGAAATCATCTTATACATACTTCGTCAAGAGAACATAATTCTTATACAGTAAAACCTTGTTTATCCGGACTAACTGGGTATTTATATTTATTTGCACTTTTTATTTATTTGCTCTTTCCATATTTAAAGTCTACTTTTTACGAGTTTTTTATTTCTCTGCTTTTTCATCATTTTCTATGACTATTTCGAATATTTTGTACTATATGACAGTCTTTAGCACCGATTTTATGATTTTTATAACATGTTATATATGACTGGCCTGAACATCTGCGTTTTTTCACTGTTTTTTTATCACCGTGCACATATCACTGTTTTTACCGTTCTTTTTTCTCATCACCCATTTTTATCACTGTTCCTAATTATGCTTATCTTTTTTTCTGTACATTTATTTTAATCTTGACGAGTGTTTGGCGACTCCAACAAAAGCGTCTTAAATATCCTCGTTCATACAACTTAATCCCCTATTCACCTTTTATATCATCGTTTTAGTCACCTTTATATATCATTGTTTGTATAAACTATATACATCATTTCTGTTTATAAATTATATTTTTCACCGTTTTACACTGAATCAAGGTTTTAATTTGTTGACTTCGCTATTAATGGTTTTCGGGTTTAACCACGTGTTTCGCGCAGCGTGTCCTGTTTGGACCTTGCTATTTAAGTAAGACTATTTTTATCACATTTGAAAACCAACAAAATTTAATACTTTATATCTGTGTGTTTATATGGGGTTTTCCTTCATATTTAGACTGTTTTTACCCCTATGTCATATGTGTATGGTTTTATCATTGGTTTTAGTTTATAATCTAAAAATTCTCCCTTATATATATTCTTTTTTTCGGGTTTTACCATGTGTTTGGCGCAGCATGTCCTAATTTGGACCTTGCGCCATAAAACCCCAACAAACCAACCAATTATATTACTATTTTTATCACATTATATTACTATTTTTACATTATATTACTATTTTCACATTATATTACTATTTTCGAGTTTTACCATGTGTTTGGCGCAGCATGTCCTAATTTGGACCTTGCGCCATAAAACCCCAACAAACCAACCAATTATATTACTATTTTTATCACATTATATTACTATTTTCACATTATATTACTATTTTTATCACATTTGAAAACCAACAAAATTTAATACTTTATATCTGTGTGTTTATACGGTTTTTTCCTTCATATTTAGACTGTTTTTACCCCTATGTCATGTGTACATGGTTTTTTCATCGGTTTTAGTTTATAATCTAAAAATTCTCACTTATATATATTCTTCTTTTGGGTTTTACCATGTATTTGGCGCAGCATGTCCTAATTTGGACCGTGCGCCATAAAACCCCTACAAACCAACCAACCAACCGGACTAACTGGGACCATAAGCAATCCGGACAATCAAAAATCCGGATAATTCGGTTAATATGGGCAATAAGCAGAACAAAATTCTTACTATAGCAGACTTACTGTTTATTACGATAAAAAAACAATGTTTTCTAACAAAATTACATAGTATTGTTTACAAGACATTAAAAAACACAAAAATAAATTTTCGCATCATTTCTTAACAAAGAATCAGTAAGTGTAGTAAAGCTTTCTTAAACTCAACAAAAATTATTTTATTACCATAATTTATTGTACAATCGATGCAGGAACTGCACATATAATGAAACTAAAAAGCGAATATTTCGTGTACCTGTAGTTACGTTCTTGCTATCATAGTTGTTACGTGATTTCTCGCATCTTCCCTGATACTGACGTACATCATATGATTGTTCTGAGTGTTTAACTCCGTGTAACTGTATTTTCCTATTTTTTATTTTACAGCAGTATTTTTTAAAATTGGCAGCAGTGTAATTTATACTTTAGCTTTGGCAACAGTTGGTTTTCTATGTTCTATTTATTGTAGGTTTGAGAGCTACGGGGTCGTATCACCTTTAAGCTGCGTAACCATGTACCGTTAATCTGTAAATAACGTGTTCCGTCCATTAAATGTTGATTGCTTGTTTTAATCCGAATTCAGATTAGTAGTAATTTCAATGAGGTTCACAAACATTCACTTGTATTTTCAGAAGTTAAACAGTTATTCGTGAACAATAGTTAAAATCTATTATCTAATGTGAATCTATATATATAAAACAGTTCCGTAACTGACTGACTCACTGACTGACATACAACGCACAGACCAAACCACTGGACCTATAGGGCTGAAATTTTGCATGGTGATTCTTCTTATAGTGTAGGGGTGCACTAAGAAAGATGCTTGAAAAATTCTTCTTATATTTTTTTAATTCAATTTTTAAGCTGTTTTAGTAACTTTTATAAGTTTGTATTTGAAATAATAATTTGAGGGTTATAAAATTTATATCACGTGAAATCAATTTATATCACGAGAATGATCATAAAAATTCCTTTAATATGAAATCTTTTTTTAATCTTTACCTCCATTTTCTGATTTTTGGTGAATTTTTAAAGATTAAATTTTAGAATTTAATTTATTAAATGCTGATCACGTGATTTCTTTTTCTGGTACTTTAAATAAATTTATCGTCACGTGCATAAGAACTAAATAGATTATTCAGAGATCCGGATTAACGGCCTGATAAACGACGTTTTACTGTACCTATACGAAACACCATAAGACTTTAACGTAAGACATCCTAAAAGACCTCTTTTTTATTTTGTTGAATTCAGATTGAGAAATAAGTTAACTTTACAAACTTATTACAAGCACACTATTTGATTTTGAATCACGCGAATAGATAGCTAAATTCATCTCCTAAGCACTTATGCCTCCGGACATTAAAGCGTCGATGCTGTTTCTGTAGATGCATAAAAGATAAATTTTCTAACGTAAACGAAGAAATAGATAAATATATGGAAAAAAAGTGTAAGAAAAACGGGAAAATTTTTCAAGAAATACATGGTAAAAAATAAACATAGCAAGACGTAGAGAAAGAAATTTCGGCTAAACGAAATGCATTTATTGCTTAACCATGCAGCTGGTACTAGGGCGATGAAGTACATCGAGCTGGTAAAGTTTTCTTTATAATTCTGCAAAGTTTGATATATGATATTTAAGTTTAATTCTTTAAATTGCTTAACAGTTCTGTTTGAATATAAAGTAAAAAAAAACAAAACGTAAGTAATATCTTGAATATTTTCTCAGAGATAAGAATTTTCCAGCATAACTTGAGGGAAAATATTTGATTTTTTTTTACCCGTAACGCAAATACAGAGAAAGCTTTTTAAATTACCCTAAGGATAAAGATATTTTAAAGACACAAGAGTTAAAGTATTCATCATGTATTAGTGAAGTGTTTTTTTTCTTATTTTTTTACGTTTAAACCTCTTCCTAACGAATTTCGTCTAAATAATTCGAATGTTTCAGCAGACGTTTAAATTTTCATAATTTACAGCTACTGGTTTTTGACAGCGATAAAGGCTCTCGTATTGCCGAGTTATTAAAATGGTTACACATCTAATTAGACAGTTATTGCATTCTAAAACGAACCATTTAATAATATTTTAGAAATAAATTATTCACATGGGAGTCTATTAATTAGTTTGTGAATAATTTGCTAAAAAGATAGTCGCATATAACGAATCAAAGTGACTCATTGGAAAATTTGACACTTTGTCATTTGATATGAAGCAGAAAAGTGAAGACGGCAAATTAAATTTGCACATTAATAAACAAGAAAAACGAGCAATAAATTGTAAAGAACAAATATTTTCCCGCACAGACTAAAACCAACTACGAAAGCCAGATGAAGGTTAGTTTTGTCTCTCTCTCGCTGGTTTCGTTAACCAGTGACGATATTAGCAAATCCACAGAATTCAAGTGGGGGGAAAAAAGTAGAAATTCTTAATTTTTTATGCAGGAAATAACTGAAAGTTTAATATATTTTGGAAACTTACTAATGACGTTAAACTGATAACCAATACAAGAAAACTTTTCTCGACAATATGCTTGCCCAAAGGACTTAGGCTGGGGAAAGAGAGAAAGATGAAACCAACCCCTCCTGAAATTTTGTCTTTTCATAATTTTTACAATGTATTAACCAATAACAATCCTCTGTTATATTTTTCACATACTGTACTACCCTTCTTTTTTTCATCATTACTGACGGTTCAGCACGTAGGTGATTAATAACACACCAGTCAGCTTAAGAGGTAAACTTAATAAAAAATCACAAAGCAAAATTATAAATACAAAAATATCAAAGAACAAATTTACATTCTTGGACTCACTTTTTATTCGAACATTCATTCCAATGAGAACTTTAAATCACTTACCATTAAGAAAAATTTTATTTATAATAAACTAGTTGAATACCGTGCTTCAAGTACATTCAAATTAAATACAACGGTCAATGTATGCAATTAATGCGAATATATATACATATATACATATATACATATATATATATATATATATATATATATATATATATATATATATATATATATATATACAGTCGAACCTCCATATATCGAACATCCCTATATCGAAATTTTCTATATATCGAACTCTTAGCAAATCTCCATGTTCGTTACATAGAAAAATTGTTTCTATATATCGAAAAAATCTCTATATATCGAAATCTTTTTCAAGACAAATTGGGAGATTTTATTCCACTTTAGAATAAAATCTCCCAATTTTTGACATTTGAAACAATACGTCGTGTACTTCAATTCTCAGTCCCTGATGAAGTTTTTAGTGGACTGAATAAATACGAACATTTCTTTGAACTTTCCGCAAAACTAACTGTTCAGCAAGATATTCGTAGTTTCTTTTTAAAGAATGTAAGTGTGATCATTGTAACCACTGTCTGCATTATTGTTTTTTTAAAGATATGTAGTAATCAATAAATCTTTCATATTAATTCATTTTTTAGTTATTAACTTTCATTTAATGGGATTCGCATATAAATTAGAAATGGAGTTTCGTATACGAAAATTAGCTTTAACTTTTTTTAGGAGAATTATGATAAGACTAAGCTCAATTCTATATATCGAAATTTCTATATATCGAATTTTTTTCGCGCAATTTGCTACTTCGATATATGGAGGTTCGACTGTATATATTTAATATATATATTCAGTGGAATCTCCATCGACCGTTCCCCGAACGATCGTTTTCCCGCATGTATCGTTCATTTCTCCCAGTCCCGAATAAATTCCATAGAAAACAAGCAAAAAAGACCGCATGGATCGTTCCTCGATCCACCGTTTTCCCGCAATATTCGTCCAGAATATCGCAGCTTTACATTAATTTATCGGATCGATCGTTTTTCCATAATAACTGAACCAGAAATATAAATGTCACGATTGAGCTAGAATGACGCGCGAATTAAACAATGACCAGAACATTTGAGATGCACGGTCTCGTATTTTTGTTCTTTGTTGTTTAGCGTGGTTTCCACTCCCGTTATTTGTTCGTCGTTGGTGTTCCTTAATTCTTTAGCCCCTGGAGTACCCTATTTTGGGCAACCCATTCCAAATTCACCGACAATTCAACATTTCTGTTCTTATCAGCAATGGCTCACAGTCAGATTTTTGTTGGCCCTGGGATGGAGGCGCCCTGGTGTTTGGTCTAGTATGTGAGAAGTTTCTGATTACTGCAGTTCTACACTGGCAGATGAGTGTTTCAACCGGAGGCAGAACTTCTTGGTGGTCTTATGTCGGACCCCATCCAGTGCAATGAAATGGTTCTAGTTACAAACGATTCACGACTGCCGATTCTTTATACTCTCACACAATAACCGACACCGAAAAGAATGCAATTTGCAACACAAAAAATTATTGTTTACTTGTGGAGAGAAAACCGCCAAAAAACAACCGACGATTAAGTACTTTTATTTGAATCAAAATTCCTGTGTATCTACGTGTATTTCTTTTTTCATTATTATTATCTTGGATTTCAGTACAACTTTGTAATTTTATCTTCAGTTACACTACGGGTATGTATGCATTTATGTATGTCAGTAAATATATTTTATGGATATCAAACTTTAAGGTATGTTAATACTTTTTTTGTGTGTTTCCGCAGCTATCGTTTTCCCGCATCCATTGTTTAGTTCAGTCGGTCCCTTCGAAAACGATAGATCGAGATTCCACTGTATATACACTCATGGACAAAAAAATTAGCGCACCAAGAAGGAGTCGTCAAAATGAAACGAAATTTTACATACGTAATGACTACTTTGATATAAGTAAATGATAAGAAAATCAAAGAAAAAGGATAATTTATTTCAGAGAAAAAGGCAAAAGAACGGAGGAGTTAATACTCCGTTGGACCCCCTCTAGCGCGAATGCACGATGCGATACGATCGGGCATTGAGTCATACAAGTTCTGTATGATGTCTTGAGACATTTCGTTCCATATTTGCTGTAACCTTGCCTCTAGTTCGTTCAAACTCGTGGGATGCCCAACTCGTCGTCCCAAATGATCCCAGATATGCTCGATTGGAGACAAATCTGGGGATCGGGCAGGCCAAGGAAGGGTAGTAACAGTGCGGAGACAGTCTTGTGACACCCTTGCCGTATGAAGCCGAGTATTGTCTTGTTGAAAAATGGCTCCAGGGAGCCGTTGCATGAGTGGCAACACATGTGGTTGCAGGATTTCATGAACATACCGCTGGGCTGTCATGGTGCCACGGAACAATACTAGGGGTGACCGTGTATTGTAGGCAATGGCACCCCATACCATCACACCAGCTGTGGGAGCGATGTGTCGCTGTACAGCAAAGGCAGGATTGAAGCGTTCACCACGGGCTCTCCACACACGAACACGATTGTCATCACTGCCGAGATTGAATCTGGATTCGTCGCTAAAGACGACCTGGTTCCATTCCGCTGCAGTCCAGTTTCCTCGTGCGCGGCAAAACTCCAAACGGAGACGTCGATGGGTGGGCGTCAAGGGCAGCACACGTAATGGGCGCCGCGATACCAACTGTCCTTCAGCCAGGCACCTTCGTATGGTTCGAGAAGACACAGAGGCCCCTAGTGAAGGTGCTACCTGTGCCTGGATGGCGGCCGATGAAGCAGTTGGCTGTACGCGTGCATTTCTTACGATGTGGCGGTCTTCTCGACGACTGGTCTGTCGAGGGCGTCCTGAGCCTGGTCTTCGTGTAAATGACATCTCTCGGGTCCACTGGTCCCAACACCTCCTCACAACACAATCAGAGCGGCCTAATTGACGAGCTACTCGCCTAGCTGACCACCCACCTTCCATCATCCCGACGATTCTCCCCCTCTCAAACTGCGACAACTGCTTATATTGTCTTCGAACACGTCGTAATGGCATGTCTATCTCAGCTCTTCCTTTGTAAATGATTCAGCACACTCAAACAAGCTTTGGTTACCTGTTTTATACTCCACAGAGTACGATTTTCAACGCCCTCTACCGGCTATACGTAATGCGCAATCACGCTGCATTTCTAATCATTTGCATATCTCCCCGACATGTACCTTCATTGCAAGTTTCGTTACGATCCCGCAATTATTTCTTGGTGCGCTAATTTTTTTGTCCATGAGTGTATATATATATATTTAACATATATATATATATATATATATATATATATATATATAACATACATATATATATATATATATAACATACATATATATATATATATATATATATATATATATTTTATTTATTTATTTTTTATTAAATATTTAAAAAGACAAAATAATGTCGAAGAAAATATTCAAATTAAATAAAAGGTCAATGTATGCAATTAATTTCTATATTTAATATCCATAAAACAAACTAATTTGAATTAAATTCTTTAAAAATTTCCATCTCAATTAGTCTAGTGGTTAAATTTGATGTTTTACTGTATTTTAATATTTTTTTGTCAATTTATTTCTTTGTTATGCACGTGTGACATAACATCACTATGTAGAAGATTAATTACTATTTCAGATTTAAATATTAATTATAATTATCAATATTAACTTTAATTAATTAGTATTATTATTATTAACTTTATTAATTAATATCATATCTTTAATTAATTATTTGCTAGCTGTATTTATATTAACACTTTGCTAGGTTAACTTAATGCTAAAAATATAAATTATAATTTTCCAGGTAGATTTTGAATTCTTAAAGCAATTACATTGTTATTATCTACAATAATTAAATATATCTACAATATCTACAATAATAAAATCGATATACATATTCGAAATCGCATGGCAGTTCAGATTTTCCGCTTAACTGTAAGTCAACTAATAAACACGTGCAAGATAGATTCAATGAATTCATACGCAGAGTTTTCCAAAATATAATAACAATGTAATCGCAGTTTTTAGTATTTCGTTTTAATATAGTCTTTTGCTACAGCTAGTATTTATAAATTATTTAATTATCCCTTCCTACAAGTTTGATTTGATTAATATGTGCAAAAGGAGATGCGATCTATTTATCAGAGCGCTAGCATACTAGAACATACAAGCTCTAGGCTGTGAACAGGCTAGGAGTGACGCTTGCTTGCATTCTCTATATAAAAAAAAGAACGATTTTCGCCATGAGAGGTGTAGGTCGTAGGCAGGGCGAGTTCCGTCTAATTTGTCCGTCTGCGGACATATTGTATTGTGACACTGGCTGGCATTAGTCTGTATAATTCTGTGATCATTATAATCGTCAAGATATATTCGATGAATAAATATTATTAAATTAAATTTATGCCAGATTTTTTTCTTCGTGTCGATCCATTATATTCAAAAAAGCATCATCCAGCTAGTTATTTAGCAATGTTCCTGATTTGGCCAGACCTTTGGTTCTCAGGGGGTCTCAGGGGTTTTAAAGCTTCAAAAAATCGAAAAAAAATTTATTCTTCTGTAATTCATTCTGAGCATTTAAAAAAAAACCCCATTAAAAAATTCTTATTAGAACGCGAGTTACAGACTAAACAATCAACCGATACATGACATTTCCGGTGTTTGTTTACGTTTTCGTACGCCAGCTGACCCAGCAAATCGGAGCAGCTGATCAAGAAACGCCTACTTGCGTTTTGAACTGAAGTACTTGAATAAAGCAACAAAGTTCTACCAATCTAACCCCATGGTTCATCATTTCCCCCAAGGTTTTTCATTTTCCACTTTCCGCTGAAGAATAGTGATAACTACTGTAACTTTCGCTCTGTTTTTGTTCTAAAACGAATTTCAAAACAACGTGTTGCTAGTGTCAATCTTGTAAGGGATTCACCGCTATTTTGTGCTTATTTAAATATATATGTTGTTTATTTAGTATTAAATCTTCGTAATTTAAGTTTAAAAAGAGAACTTATTAGTGTTTTGCAATGGGTAAAGCGTATAACCGATCTGTGGGTTATAGAAGCAGAAAGCGTACGTTTCATGGAAAGAAAAGTGAGTCTGTTTATACAGGTAAATCAGCGTCTGCTAAGAAGCTGAAAATTGATAATACATCCTTTTCGAGCATCAAAGATGACTCAAATTCCAATATATTACAAGGATATCGTTTCTTCGATATAAATATATTATTTAATGAGCTGAGTAAATTCCTTTGTTGCAATTTGTGTCATTCAAAAGTCAACTTTTACGAAGGGTCAGTTCGTGGCTGCTCTTCAGTTTTTACTGCAATATGTGAACAATGCAATGATACAAATACAATTAACAGCTGTCCAATGCTTGGTCCAAGAAAAAATATACCTGAAATTAATCAACGTGTCATTTATAGCATGCGGTGTATTGGTCAAGGATTGTCTAGCCTTCAAACTTTTTGTGCTGTGATGAACATGCCACCACCAGTTACACAAAAATGTTATGACAATATTGTGAAAAAAATTGTTCGTTCCACTAAAACTGTTGCTGAAGAATCCATGAAGGCAGCAGCAGTGGAAGAACAAAAGATAACTGGATGTTCAGATCTCTGTGTTAGTGGCGATGGCACGTGGAAAACCCGTGGCCATACGTCAAAAATAGGAGTGTGCAGTATTATTGGGACAGAAAGTGGGAAAGTTGTTGATGTCGAAGTAATGTCTTCTTTCTGCAAAGCTTGTGAGATTTCTGCATCTAATTTGGATCATAATTGTAAAAAAAACCATTCGGGAAGTGCAGGAATCATGGAAGTCATTGGAATGACGAGAATATTCCAACGTTCTGAAATTTGCAGAAAAGTTCGGTACACCAAATATCTTGGTGATGGTGATACCAAAACTTACAATGAACTTTTGAAAGCTAACCCCTATGATTGTGAAATTGAAAAACTTGAGTGCATAGGGCATGTACAAAAAAGAATGGGGAATCGCCTAAGAAAATTGAAACAACAGATGCGGGGTGAGAAATTGTGTGATGGGAAACCACTGAGTGGAAAGGGGCGGCTAACTGACAAACTGATTGATAAATTAACCGCGTACTATGGGAATGCAATTAGATCAAATAGTCATTCTCTTCGAAGCATGAGAGAAGCTGTATGGGCAACATATTGTCACATGAGCTCTACAGATGAGGAACCTATGCACATGTTCTGCCCAAAAGGTGCGACTTCCTGGTGTAAGTTTCAAAAACATGCTGCATGTGTTGATGATAAAAAGGGAATTTATAATCACACCCCTTCTGTACCCTTGGAAGTAATGAAGTGTATAAAAAATATATATACAGATTTATCAGCTCCAAATTTGTTAAGACGATGTCTAAGTGGGAAGACACAGAATTCAAATGAATCGTTTAATTCTGTGATTTGGACATTTTGTCCAAAAACCTCTGGTTGCGGTAAAACTGTTGCTGAAGCTGCTGTGTATGAAGCCGTGATTGCCTTTAATGAAGGTAGTGAGGGTCGCTTGAAGTCTCTTAAAGAAATGGATATAATTCCTGGGGTTTATGGAACAACAGCAGCTCTGAAATCTGATGTGAAGCGAGTGAAAACAGCAGAAAAACGAGCTGATCTGCACACATTACAGGCCAGACGGGCTAAACGAAGGCTTGTTCATGCTAAAAATGATAAGCTTGAGCTAGCTGAAGGGTGTTCTTACACACCTGGGGGATTTTAAATTAGGTGAGTCTATTTTATGTCTAACTTCATCAAAATTTTAACTTTAAACGCTGTTTTCTCAGAACTATGATTTTCACCACTATCCGTAAAATTAAAAAAAATGTACTGAATATATCTGTTTAAAATTTTGCATGCTTGTATACATGATTATTTTCTATAGAATGAATCAATATAATGAGGAAATTTTGCTTTTTTCAATATTTTTTTTAATTAAAGAGAAATAAATTTTTTTATTTTTTTATTTTTTCAATTTTGTATGAATTTTTATAAATGTTGCTGATATCATATTTTTACATAGTTGATTCATTCTATAGAGAAAATATTTCTGATCATTTTAATATAGAATTAAAGTTTATATGTTAATTCTAACTTGAGTTACTTTACGGATAGTAACTGACCATTTTAAAAAAATCTGAAAATATCGTTGTAATTAATATATCATATTTTTTTTTAATTTAATATCAAAAGTGTTTATGTTATGAAAATATTAATTTTGAATTAGTTCAGAGGAGTATCACCAAATTTTGTCTATTTGTTATAAGAATATAATTAGTTATTGGATGTCGAAACTAGAACACATTTATCCTTTAACATAGCAGTTTAAGACCCCTGAGACCCCTTAACCATCATCATCGCCGAGCCACTACCATGATTATGACGAGTTCAACTTCCCAGTTTTCCGGTTCCTCGTCCATTTTCTGGGCAGCTACTCGTGGACCAGAATCTACGTAGTAACCCTAACTCCATCTTTTCCTCGTAGCCGAATCCTCGTGTTTTTAGCTGATGTGCATCGTCTTCCATGTGCTTCCAGGAGTACAGTAAAGAAAGTTTGTCTACAAGTGCTTATAATTCCCAACAGTAGCTAAGTATTCATAAAATTATTCTGACAATACTTTACGAAATTTAAAATTCACAACGCATTGTATCTACTATACTTTGTTTGATAAAAGTTAATTTGTTTAACACCAGTTATCACGTGCCAGAACTTTTTCATATCAATTTAACCACCAAATTTACTATCATAATTGTGTACCCCCATATCATTTATCATTAGTGCCATTATATATCAGCACGTGACGCAAAATTAATTTACAGTATCACAAAAAGAAAAGAAATCTAGTGATCAGAATTTAATAAATTAAATTCTAAAATTTAATCTTTAAAAATTCACAAAAAATCAGAAAATGGAGGTAAGAATTAAAAAAAAAGTTTTCATATTTAAGGAATTTTTATAATCTTTCTCGAGATATAAATTTTATAACCGTCATATTATTATTTTAAGTGCAAACTTAAAAAAAAGTTACTAAAACAACTTAAAAATTTAATTTTAAGAAATCTAAGAAATTTTTTATTCAAAAAAACCCTTTTTAGTGCACCCCTACACTATAAGAAGAATCGCCATGGAAAATTTTAGCCCTTTAGGTCCAGCGGTTTGGTCTTGTGCGTTATCTGTCAGTCAGTCAGTCCATCACGGAATTGTTTTATATACATACATGTCTGAAAACTGCTGCCAAAAAATACCCCCCCCCCCTTTATTTACAAAAAAGAGAACATATGAGTTGTTATTTTTGTGGTTACTCCCCTTTGTCATGGTCGCAATAAATCATGCTGGATAAGTCCCTCAGATAGAAAACTTTTGTTCATGCAGCTGTTGGCCCATAGAGATACAATATCAATTACGTGGGTAGGAACAGCTGGAGTTAGGAGCAATGATAAGTTTAGGAGCAAGGATTACATTGAAAAATTCTTAATTTCCCTCACTAAAGTCAAGAACCTTATATGCCCGCTACTTAGTCTTGCAAGAGCAGCCTGGTTCAATCGTGGATCTTCAAGCAGTAATACAAGGTTGAATAATACCAAGGATGTCGAGATGGGTCTAACCACGTTTTTTGGTTTTTTCTTTACCGAAATTTCTTTACCGAAAAAGTGTCCATGGCAGTGAGATCTCTGTTTGTTGGGGCGATCTATGCGCAACCATCCTTTGCCACCAAATTAGCTGCCTCATTCCCATATAAACCAATGTGAGAATGTATCCATTGCAAACAAATATAGCCACTTAGGGTCAATTCGAACATGAGGTAGATAATATCTCAGCTAGTAGAGCCCGTAATACAATAAGGCCAAGATTTAAGGTGCATCATAGAACTTTTGTTATGACTCATAATCCAGATATATTCTACCTCTGAATAGATAGCACATTTCCGAGCCTTTCTAACTGCTTTAAGTTCTAACCGAAAGATGGAATCATGATCCGTATTTCTGATTTTTACTCTACAGTCACCATGCTTTACCTTTATTAATATGCCTGTTTTAACCAGAGACTGCATATATAGTTTATGTAAATTGCTTTTTATATGAATATCAATAGAAGATGGATATTTTAATGCAGGAATCTATTACAATTTACGCACTGTAAATACCACTAGTTAATTTTAAAATATGTTAACACATTTTTAAGCAATAAAACATAATACTCATGAAAATAGAAATTACATATTGGGATAAATATTAACATTAGTGGTATGCATTATATTTCTAACCTTCTATATTTGAATCCGTCATTTTGAAATGGAGTCATCTCCACTTTTCTCCAGCTTTTCTGAGACCCCCCTCCCCCCAAGTTTAAAAAAAATATTTACAAATTATATTTTTGCATCAGGATTGATGTCTTATAAACATAATAAATACTAAATTTAGTCTAACTAATAATGCATGAAGGCGAGTTACAGTTTTTTCCTTCTCATGAAAAATTTTAAAAAAAGGTGATGACTCTTATTCAAAATAACCGATTCATTTATTTTAGGAAAAGTCTATCTGTCGTTGCTGTTGCATTATTCGTATCAAAAATTCCCTGTGAAAAGTCCAAGATAACAGATTGATGTCGAAGAAACGGACATAAAAAATGATATTTAATAATGTAACATTTAAATTAATTTTGTTTGTCATATATAAATAAGTAGTTTGCGCATTAAATGTGGATTTTTCTAGTTTAATTTCAGCCGATATTCACTTACCTTAACTTTATAATTCATTTTGCCATCTACCATATTTTTGCATGAATCTATAAAATGATGTTTCTTGCACACAGGTTTTGTACTAAGAGCAGAACATGTTGTATTTTCATTACTTGAAGCAACCAGGATATCATTCACCTGAAAAATAAATAAGAATGCGTAAATAGCAATTAAGTTCTATAAAGACTAACGAAAAAATTTAACATCAATATGGAGCAATATCAATTCCTCCCATACGTTTATATGTCAATCTGGTGTTTGTTTAAAGAATTTTGCTGTCCATTTTTTGCATATCCGTACAAAACTTTCTACTTTTCAAATTTTTGTTTTGTATTATCAACAAGCCTAATTGCCTGTAAAAATAAAATATAAAATTAAACGGAAAATTATGTATATATAAGGTAACATTAAAATAAAATGAATATTTTAATGTATATTATATATATTTATTATTTATAATATATATATTATTTATTATATTTATTGTATATAATTTTTATTATATACATTTTTTCTATCTTCATTAAGTAAGGAATTGAAAATATCTTTATATACCTAACAAAATACAAAATATTCTTTTCTAAAAATCCTCCCATAAATTTGAGGTGAGTCTTATCGTCCGAAAAATACGGTATATATAACAATATCATGAAAAATTTACATGAAAAGGTAGATTTCAGAACAGATTAGAATCTTGAATATATTTTATATAAACAAGTGACGCCAGTAAACAACCCAGAAAATTGTGCAGAAACCAGATAGCAGCACAAAATTGAAGCAGTAAAAATACTCAAAGAAAACATTCAACTGTGCATGACCGAGTGCCTGAAACAACAATCTACTTAACACGGAGGGTCCAAGCAAATGGAGAAGTTACTGAAAACATTGCGATTCAATGCAATTATGGTTTCCCCATTTTTGTTACCCCATTTCTACTGCCTTACAGTCATGTGCACAGAAGTGGTAGCACATGCGTGTACTTAGGAATTTTGTTTTTATTTTTATTTTTTTTAAGCGGAGGCACTTGTCGTCAAACATTCGCCTATACTACTCCGCAGTTTTACTGTCCACTTTAGTATGGGGGCACCATATAGGCGGACAGCATTACTCCATATGAAAGGACGACACAAACGGAGGCATTTTTCGTGGCGCGACGCTGGGATTCCATCCAAGCACCCTCAGCACCGAAAACCAGCGAGCTGTATCACAGGGCCGCCACAAGCCCACTTTAAGAATGTCTTAATGTGGAAAGAAGGCAACTTTCTCTTGCAAAAATCTAAGTTACAAGCAGTTTTACGTAATCGTATCGTTCACCTTGGGTTTTTTGAAGTTTCTTTTTTTGTTTGGCAGTTGAAATGTTAGCCGCCATAGTTCGATCACGTGACTATATGATCATACGATGATGATACGATGTAACTTTGCTATGGAAAAATCTTGGTTGTTAGCAATTTTCAAAGTTAAGGTTGCTGTGTACTAAACCTTATTGGATTCGCTCACCTCAATGTTATCGTATGGAGAAAAATTGTGTCTACTATTTACAGCTACGCAAATACCGATAATTCAATAAAAATGGCATTTTCATATAGCCTGAACTTTTCTGCACCTTGGAACAAGATTCAATTTCGAAATTGCGTCCACTAAAGGAATTTAGGGGCGTTTAAAACACACTATATCAGATTTTTTCTCCGGATAATTTCAAACTATTATTTGCATTAAAAACAAAAAACGAAAAATGCCGCAAGTTGTAAAATTTGCTATTCTATTACGGAGTACAATTTTAAAAAAATCTTTAAATTCAAGTCGTCAGTCCTTGGACACATTTCTCCATACATTGAGGTGAGCGAATCCAATTGGGTTAGCACATAGCAACAAGAATGGTTAATGGCTTGGTTTCTAGTACTATATTTCACCAGAAGAAGATGCAATGTAGACAGAATGATAAAATCTTACATATTGGACTCAGTCTATCAAGTGCTTGCATTTAACTTAATGAAGTTTAAGTTAATGATAGCATTAAAAAACCATATTAAAATGAAATTGTTCATCGTGTGTCTAATTTTTAATTTTTTTTCTATTTTAATCATAAATATCATAAATAGATCATTTGAAGATATACTGATTTTGGGGGGATTTTTTGGCAATTAAAAGTGAAAAAAAATTAATTCAAGTAAACTGTGATTCGAGTGTCAAGTGATTCGATTTGGGTATTCAAATAATAATAAATAATTCAAAATAAGATAAAGTTTGACGTCACCGTATGGGTATATTTTACATTTATATCTTGATATATTACGCTAACGTGCGTGGCACTGGAATTGAAGTTTATTTATAATGAAGAATGACAACTGCTACGGCAATTTTATTTTGCTTTCGCACATTGTTAGCCAATAAATTGACAAAAATCATTAAAAAATTAATTTAAAAAATCTAATTGAGCCCCAGATTTCGTTTTAGCTGCATTTCCTTTCTCGGGTCCTAAACATTAACTGTGTCGAATTTGGTCTCGGTCGGTGAAACAGTCTAGGATTCTATAGCGGACAAACAAACAGACGAGCTCTTTTATATATATATATATATATATATATATATATATATATATATATATATATATATATATATATATATATATATATATATATAAAATAGTTCCGTGACTAACTGACTAACTAACAGATAACGCACAGATCAAACCGCTGGACCTAAAGTTCTGAACGTACTTTTATTTGAACACAATGAACACGAACTCTACGGCCATCTTAAACTCGACAATGAAGTACATTCTCACCGATTAAAGTTTGGTGAAAATTTACTCGCTAAGGGAGAAATACGAAGTGAGTTTAGCTCCCGAGAAATGGTCTGAGACTACCGATTTTCTTCTAGCTTGTGAGAACGCCCTCATCGTGACGTCATTTCTGACGTTTCTCGAATTCTTTTCGAAAGGCCTGAGAGTAGGCCCGTAGGCCCGTATATACTTTCTTGAGAGGTTATAGGTTGTTGAATCATTAATCATGAACATGTGACATAAGATTCTTTTTGTTCTCATTTCATAGTTCTATATCTATCTTTAGTTTTGTTTATACGTGGTTTTCAGTTTTGATTTTAGATATATAGAATCATGTTTGAACTGTCCAAACAACAAATAAATTTTTTATTTTAATTTTTATTTTACCGATTTTTTTCCAAAACTGTTCATATTTCATGTATATCTTTCTTTGCTGATTAGTTTAGTTTTTGGTTTTATATAAATACTCTACTAAGATATTTTTGTATGAAGTTCACCATTTCTAAGTTTTTTTGATTACACGCTAAAATATCTTAAAAAGTGCATATTCACATTTTCTTTATATAAATATTTATATTTAGAAAATTTTGGTGTGTATTGAGAAGTTTATTTGTTTTTACACAATACCATATGCTCCGGAAGCCTATTTAATATTTCAATTCTGCTTATCTTTTAACTAAACCGAATACAGAATATCTCGCAACATAGATATGTGCAATTCTGCCTAATACACGCACTCATATAATTTCAATGTACAATGCTTTATTATGTCCCCAATAACACAAATTTCAGGAAATTTGAATTTTTGTATTGCAGGAATATAGGCTAAAGTAGCCAGCCGATTTCTTTTCACATGAAAATATATCTTTTTGTAATACAGGTATGCACATATCAAACCAGGTTGTGGTGGTTGTTAATACGAATAACAATTTTTTCTTTTCGTGATTTTGTAGGGGGGAACTGCAAATTAATAGTGCCTCTGATGAAAATTCTCCCTCTCAATCAATCAATTCAAAGCCGTCTGTCTGGTGGACGGATGGCCCGAGCATAGCCGGGCTTCGCTCGGCTAGTATACATTTACAAAAAATACACTGGAAAGGAAAAACAATGAACCATGGGGGAAAACAAATTAAAACACCTATTATTCAGATGTATGACGTCAAAAGTTGTCGTGACGTCATTAGCTGGTAGGTATTAAGTGCTATTTAAGTCTAAAACGATAGCCTGCATGTCGGAAAGCAATACAGGTAAACTAAGGGTCTGTTCACATAGGAGTCCGGTAGCAAAACGTAAAAGGAAAGATGGCGCTCAAACGGAAACAAACCAATGATAGGAGTTACAAATATCACTGCTAATTGTTTGGAGGTTTGTCATTGGTTAAATATATTTCAATACTTTAAGGGAACGGTGGACCTTTATTAGAGAAAATCTCGTCATTGTAATACTGATTGTGTTATTGTAAAAAATATATATTTTTTTGTAGATTATTAGTACCAAAATAATTTTTTTCAAGTAAAAAATCATTTATGAAGCTTCTACAAAGTAATTTATAATGGGTAAGTGTAGAAATAAATTTTAAATCTGTTTTTCTCAAAACAAATTTTCCAAGATTTTTAGATTTTTTAAATGCTCCATGCTACTTAATTTCTCATCAAAAATCATGAAATTGATAAGGAAGAATCCTGATGCTGTTTACAAAAAAACTGGGTATGCATTTTACAATTCGACTTCCTTAAGGTAATTAAATCTGATTTATAACTTTTCAAAAGGTAAAATTTTGATGAAAATCAGGATGCAATTCAGAAAAAAAATCTCTTAAAAATTAACTAAGCAAGGGATTAAATAATTGACACCCAGATTTGTTTGTTATACGGTTTAAAGAGATTAAAATGCAAAATCGAGGAAATATCTCAAAAATTAAGTAGCAAGGAGCATTTTAAAATTTTGTTTATAAATTTCAATTTTTTAAAAAAAATCTTAAAATTATACTGCGATTGGAAATTTATTTTAAGGTATTCTATTTATTTATAGTGAAATGTATATATGTACAAAATTTCGTATCTGTATGATGAAAAGTAAAAAAAGTAAATTTTAATGTCCACCGTTCCCTTAAAAGCGTTAAAGTATATTTCAATACTTTAACATTTTCGCCACCGGACTCCTATGTTCAGGCCTTTAGTCTTATAAATTGAAGTTTAGGCAGTCCTTTTAGGGTTCATTATCCAAACTTGAATTCTAAGGGTTTTCAAAGTATTTAAAAAGCGTGTTAATTATTCTGATTCTGTATAAAGAGTTAAAAATTGAAAATTTAAAAATTCAAGGTTGAAGGTCCCTTGGTCCCTTAAATTAAAAAAAAAATTTATTTTTTATATCAGAAAATAATGAGAATTTGTCGTTAATATATAGTGAGACCTACAGCTAAAACTACACGATTAGAATATTTGATAATGGCGCCCAAGCCGAGGGTGCGATTCTGAAAAGAAACGATATAACTAAATTAAAACAATCAAACCGGTAACTCACAGGCCACAAAACGTAAGATATAGCTTCATAGATATGAAACACTTTTAACATGACATATTTAAATTTATTAAAGCATTAATGCTTCGCACATAGTCAGACGGTGTAAATGATTTTTTTTTAATGAATGTAAGTTTCGAATCTTTTGACGAAAAACTTTTCAGAAGAATCTGTTACGACAATATTCCGTAATACTTAGAAAATAAAAATCATACAATCTGTAAAAAAGAGCAAAGAACATGCCAGGCGTGTTAGTCAATTCTTCATGAAATAAGCTAGCAAGAAAATATGAGGAATATACTCTCAGCAAGAAAAAAGTTTAGAAAGTACATTTTTTAAGAAAAGTTTTTGCAAATTCCACGCAATAAATCATTATGTCACACTCTTTCTCATTTGCCCGATACATGTTCGTTGATACTCCACGATAAATGTTACGTAAACGAATAATCGAAATTCCATTGAAAATTGTAAGAATTTTTATCGCCTTTTTCCAAAAATATCGATCAACCTTTTAAAGAAATCTTTCAATTTCCAAGAAGTATGAGAATTGAAACTGATTTTCCCTATGTTCGATCCTTCTAGATTTTTAATGCTTAGGAAATGAAAACAATGAAGGCATCTTTTTCGTTTATTGATTTGATGTTTGGATAGTTCTTTAGAAAACTATTTAATATTATTTTAAGAATTGGAACAAGCTAAAGTAAAGAAGTGGATATCCATTTCATAGTTTTGTGAAATTTTAAAATTCGCTGAAATCACACTAAAATGCTATGGTAACTGTTTGCTCTCACTGACATTCGCTCCAAGAGATGGCGCGCCAGGCGCATATCACGTGATTGACTTTGTTTGTTAATTATGTTGTTCAGATTTGCTCTGTAATGTTGAGTTGTTGCAGTAGCTCGCATTAAATAATCTTGTCTTTAATTGTCAACGCCTTACTCACCACAATGTACACTTACGTCGCATTCAGTGACAGCAACATAACGGACAACAAAATGACGTGTATATACAGAGTATATAGTCAGTTTTAAGTAGTAAAAACTCTTAGCATCTTCTGTCAACGAAGGTAAATCCGTTCAATATCAACCTGTTATATATATTCTACAGTCAATCTTATAAATGGATAAGATAGCAATGATTTCGCCTCATTTACTGCCCACGTCAAAAGATGTACCCAATCTATATATATAAAACAGTTCCGTAACTGACTCACTGACTGACATACAACTCTCAGACCAAACCGCTGGACCAAAAGGACTGACATTTTGCATGGCGATTCTTCTTATGGTGTAGGGGTGCACTAAGAACGATTTTTGAAAAAAAATTCTTAGATTTTTTTAATTAAATTTTTAAGCTGTTTTTGTACCTTTTTTTAAATTTTGCATTTAAAATAATAATCTGAGGGATATAAAATTTATATCACGAGAAAGATCCTAAAAATCCCTTTCAAAGGAAATCTTTTTCGAATCTTTACCTCCATTTCCTGATATTTGGTGAATTTTTAAAGATTAATTTTTAGAATTTAATTTATTAAATGCTGATCACGTGATTTCTTTTTCTGGTACTTTAAATAAATTTATCGTCACGTGCATAACAACTAAATAGACAAAAAAAATATTTTTTTTCTTGCTAATGTGGCAGACGATTGGACATTATCCAAAAAATATTAAAATACAGTAAAAGAAATGTTCTACAAACTGTACTACATTCTTTAGTATTCTTTATATTAGATTTAATTTGAACATTTTCTTCTATATTATTTTGTCTATAAAATTATCCTTTACGATTTTCTTATAAATATATATATATATATATATATATATATATATATATATTTGGAATTAATTGCATACATTGACCTTTGTATTTCATTTGAATGTACTCCGTTGCGAAGTACGGGTTTTCAGCTAGTTCTATATAAGAGCCCTTTTCACTAATTTCAGCATCTTCCTGCATATGAGTAACCATTCTCTTGAATAACCGTTGTCTTTCAGTGTGCATTTGGTTGAATTTAAAAACTTCGCCAAACCGCGGTAAGGGGTACCAACTTCTTTACTGTAACCTTGGACACGTTTTCTGTGACACGTTTCACACAGAAGCTAACAAGTTGGAAGATAAACAGTTCACATGTAAACTTACTAGAATACAAATAAGCTGTGAAATTAAGACGTATACAAAAGAAGAGTGACAGCCAAGTTGGGATAATCAAACAACAGAAAATAGATTGCTTGACATCATTCTGAAAGTTAATGCGAATAGACTTTATGCAGACTATTATGCAGATTTAAAACAAGCTTATGGGCTCGAGGTAGCCTTGTTGAAGCACGCTAGCTTTCGGTGCTGAGGGTGCTCGGATCGAATCCCGAAAATGCATCATTAAATACCTCCGTGTCTAGGCCGGATATGGGCACGTTAAATCTGTTGACCGGAAAGTCCCTCTATGAGGTTAGAGAGGGTGGGAAAGGGTACGATCCCTCCAGATGTCGACCTTGGGGTTGCTCGGTCAAAATTAAGGTAGCACGTAGCCAAGTCGGACTCTGACCCTTGTGGTGCTAATATAAACCGGAGCCGCCCTATATGGACCTGGTCTGGAGCTTCCGGCCAGGGGTCATTAGGTACAACAACAATAAATCAAGCTTATACAGAACATGGTGGCTTTGAAGCCAATCAACAACGTTTTCATAACAAAACTCGATAATACCAAGATGTGGACCACTGCATCTTCAGATGCAACACGTGAAAATTTACATGCTGGGTGAATATGAAGAACATGATACGGTTTCCAGCCAAGCCATTTTTTACACCAAATGTTTGCGTATTTCGGGGTTTTCTAGAAAGATTACTGTTAAGTTTCATCACACGGTTTTTCAATTCGTAATGCCACATTGGCGTCATATCGCCACCGTATCATTTTCTTCACATTAAACGAGAACTGGACTCTCAAGGTAAAAAACATTAAAAATCATAAAAATAAAATTAAAATATGTGTTGCTATCCCTAAACTTTCTTCTCTCCATTTTCCTATTGTAGCTCCGTATTTTGTCTCTCTGAATTCCGGGAAGAACTGCTACAGTCATGTTAAATTCTTTTCTACTGTCCATGCCCGATGCTGGCTCACCTCGGTGATTCCAGTTCAAGGCATCGAACTCTCGGATCCTGAGCGCTCCAATCATTTTCTTTCTTTTCTTTACTTCCTGTCCAATGATGGTTCACCGCTACTTACTATCTGAAAGCCTGAACTAGAGCAGGCCTGGTATTCCTGGGCATGACCCAGGAATTGCAGTTAGACCAATTTTCCTACGGTCAATACCTTCTACTGCGAATATTATGGCAGGAACGATAAAAGGAGGGGTCTACTTGACCTGATAATTAATCGAATCCCACCGTGATTGTTTTTTTTTTTTGAAGGAAGTTCTTTTAAGCGGCTTACAGTAGAGTGAACTGGCAGAAATCGTCACGTAAGGAAAAAGCGTTATGCCCCTTCAAGTCGACCTTCGTTAGCTTGCTATTGCTGGCTTGTGGCGTTCGCTTTTGGCTCCCACCCTGTCACCGTGAGTTCGATCCTCGCTGGTGCGTTGTTTCACGTCCTGCACCCGCGGATGTTCAACTCCGGCTTTTCTGCTACTTAAAATCTCAACTTAGTCTTAACTTAATTTTTTCTCCTAGTTTGTTAATTCTTAATGTTTATTCAATCTTGTTTTTATTTGGTGATAGTATGAATACAGTTAGTTGTAATTTTAATTCTAAGGTTTAGCTTTGTGGCAAAGTTTTCATTCGTCATTTCAGTTTGAAAAGGCATTTCAAAGAAAATTGTAACCTGTGTGTAATAAATGAGATTTTAAGGTATGTGCCTATCTTTTGGGCACTTTTTTTGAAAAATGTGAAATTTTTATTAATTTTGCTCTGCATTGTTGTGAATTTTGTTTACTTCTTATGCCGAATCGTGCTTTTGAATTTATGTACTTGTATTAAAATTTATTCTGTTTAACAAAATATGTAATCATGTATGAAAAAAATTGGGTACAGCTTTTACAGACGTGTTTTTTTACGTGTTCCAAGATTGGCGATTTTGTGTATGGCGTGGTGACCATGCGATTTTGGCAAAATTTTTTGGTTGTCAAGCTGAGGCGATTAAGGCTTTAACGTTGTGGCTCCTGTAAATTCGTGAAGGATGTTCACGTGCTTTTGACAGGTGATTTATTTTGACGAATTACAAGATTCTTCTTATGTTGAACAATTTTGAATGCGGCGTATGAGCTTTTAAAATAATGGTAGATTATAAAGATAAGTTTAAATTTTGTGCATTATTTGATGTTATCTGTGTGTTTTTTGTGCTATGTTCATTTATTGAGTGCAATGGCTTCTAAGTCGCCATTGAGTGCACGAGGTTGTTGTTTAAGCTGGATTTTATTGAAAACAGGTGTGTAATAGGTTTTGTATGGAGAATTGCCGTTTACGCCTACGAATTCGTATGGCCAGCATAAGCTTTGTTTTACTCACCGCTACAGCCAGCGGCAGCGGCTTTTCTGTAATGTTTTTGGACTGACGCAGAACATAGCGTAGCGAAGTGTAGCGAGGGTATCTGAGCGAAGCGAAGATCCCGTGTGCGCTCACGAGTTTCGTAAAGCCAGCGGGAAGTTGGTTTTCCAACTTATTTTTTCTTGCTTGGTCGCCATTGATGTTTTTGTTTACATTTCGCATTTGTTTTACTGACCGCTACAGCAAGCGGAAGCTTTGTGGTACTGTACTACAGCCAGCGGTGCGTAGCGAAGCCAGCGGCAGCGGCTTTTCTGTAATGTTTTTGGACTGACGCGGAACGTAGCGTAGCAAAGTGTAGCGAGGGTATCTGAGCGAAGCGAAGATCCCGTGTGCGCTTACGAGTTTCGTAAAGCCAGCGGTAAGTTTGTTTTCCAACTTATTTGTTGTTTCTTAGTCGCCATTGATGTTTTTGTTTACATTTCGCACTTTAACATGTCTGTGGAGTAGGAAAAAGTTGGCGTCAAAAACGTTTGACGCCAACTTTTTATCAAGTTGGCGCCAAAATGTTTTGACGCCAACTTGTCGCCAAGGCCGGTGCGTCTGAAAAGGCTGTTCCAAAAATTGAATTGTTGGTATGATAAATTGTATGTAAAATAAAACAAAAAAAATTTTACACTATTTGTGTATTGAGTGGTGAAATTGGTAAAAGATGTTATACAGTAAAACAATTAAGTTCAGAATCAAATTTGTAGATGCATATTCAGTAAATTATATCATTAGATTTGTAATATAATGTCCATGATGCAAGTCGTGTAATTACACTAAAGTAGCTCAAAGGAAGTGTCGAGGGGATGAACTGTAAATGATCTTGGCCCGAACTGAAGGAAGGTTTACTACCGTTGCACGTATTCACATATTTTAAACCAAACACAGATCTTGATTGTCTCGTGGCTAATCGTTTGGAGGTTTTGAATTGGTTAAATATATTTCAATACAAGTAACGCTGACGCTGGCGGATTCTATGTGAAAGGGTCCTTAGTCGCTGTTACGTTTCGATTTTGTAAGTAAAAATAAAAGGGAAACATCCAAAATATTCAAAGGAAATATAAGGTACTGTGGAACCTCGCTTAACGAGTACCTTGCAAAACGAGTATTTCGCATAACGAGCAAAATAAATCGTAAAAAAAATGGATCGCTTAACGAGCAACATTTTGCATAACGAGTGACGTGGAAAAAAGTCCCCTCTTCACGTCACTCGGATCTTCACGTCACCAGGATCATCAATGGCCGAAAAATAAGTATTTAAGGTTAGTCATGGATGGTTCGAGAAGCAAATATCATGGGACTGGAGGATAACAATAATATTGAGTAGGAGCTTGTGGAAGAGCACAACCAAGAGCTGACCACCGAACAGCTAATAGAATTGCAGTGTCTTTCACAGCAAGCAGTTGTAGAGGAGAGTTTGTCAGTGGAGAAGGACGAAGAAACAGCAAAGAAACAATCTTCTGGCGCAATAAAAGAAATGATGAAAGCATGGAAAATTGTTGCACCGTAAGTTAAAGCATCACCCTGATAAGACGGGGGCTATGCGCGCTATAAATTTATTCAATGACAATGCGGTGACACATTTTCAGCAAGTTTTAAAGCGAAGCAAGTTTTAAAGCGAGAAAAACAAATGTCGCTAGATAGCTTTCTAGTAAAAAAATTAGATATGTGTCATAAATTCGTAAATAATAAACTACATATGGATGGTTTTGCTCCTTCAGAATTTATGTATAAGTGATTCTCTTTAAATAATAAACGTTACATCTAAAAAATTTTAAGTATTTTTTGGCATGGAACGCATTATCGTTATTTTACATTAATTTATATGGGAAAAATTGTTTCGCTTAACGAGTGTTTCGGATTACGAGTAAGACTCTAGAACGAATTATGCTCGTTATGCGAGGTTCCACTGTATTTCGGTAGAATAATTACCAACGAAAACAAAAGACTGAAATTTTCAAATATTTCTTAGTTTAATATGTTATTAACCTAAGGGAGAAAACCTATGTAGGGAAAATTTAAACTATTATTAAATAGCTACACAAGAAGAGAAAATATTTAAGCATTTCTTAAGCAACTACGTAATAAAATATTAGTCACGGTAATGGTAAGGCTAACTAAGTAACAGAATTTTGAATGGAGATATATAAAATATTAACATGATGCTTGGAAAATAAAATTCGAAATAAAATTTAACCACGGAAAAACTACGGAAATTTTCCAAATGTTTGTTAATTTAATATCTTACTGACGTTAAGGCGAAAAATATAAAATTTTAACAAACTACATAGCAATAGGAAATATGCAAATATTTCTTAAACTTGATAATGATTGCGTTTAATCTTTCATAGTGCTTATTTTTGAACAACGTTAAAATGAAAAAAATAATGAATGCATCATGTAAAACTTATTACTGTGTATTTTTCGTACAAGACGCACCTCAAATTTATGAAAGGATTTTTAGAAAAGAATATTTTATATTTTGTTAGGTATATAAAGATATTTTCAATTTCTTACTTAACTCGTAAATGGTAGCATCCATCTCTCGGACGAGTAGAGTTGATACTTTTCCCGCTAGGGTGCGTAATTATCGATTTGAAACCTTTATATTCTAGCTATGCTTCAGTTATTCCATGACCTTGGGCTGTGTTTGTTTATCTTTGAGTTTTGTTTACTTTTATCGCCTTACATTTAGCATTCCAAGAAAACTCACTCCGCTTTAGAGACGGATATTATTTTATAGGTACGTATTTGGTCCGTCTATCAGACGACTATAAAAAAATAAATGGAGATTGTTCGTCCAGCAGATGACCAGGAAACAAACGTAACTAAACAATCCTTAAAAAGTGACAAGTTGGAGAAGAGGAAAAACTGTAGGTACTTTCGTTACACAAAAAATATAATGACGTACTAAAAGTGTGTGAAGTGTGATAAACCTAATTGAAAACCAAAAAAGATATGTAATATTTGCGTACAAAATTTGTAAAACTTTTATGATGAAATTTTATTTTAAACATGTTTATATTTGACACTAGTTTACTTTTTGGAATGAAGTTCTTTTTCGCGGCTTACAGTAGAGTGAACTGGCAGGAATCGTCACGTAACGAAAAAGTGTTATGTCCCTCCAGAAGACCTTTCTCTCAATGGACTCAGGGGCTGAATGGTTATCGCATCGGACTGCGGAGCGAGAGGTCTCCGGTTCAAATCCCCGCACAAGCGCTACGGGAAATTTTAACTTCCTTTGTAATTTAATTTCCTTTGCTCTGTTAAGGGGACTCAGCACCCAAAACAAAAAATTTTTTATTAACAACTTTTAAAAATATATTTTTCGATATTATTATGTAAATGTTAAATACGAATAATTTAATCCAAATAAGTTTCAAAATTAAATTGTTGGGTTTTTTTCACAAAATTTAATAATAGTTCAATTTTGACCACCGATTTCAAAACACCACTAGTATTTTCTTGATGCTGTTTTCTCGAGATACTTGGATAAATTTGAATCTCAAACATATGCATCTTATTATAGTTACCATAAGCCAATAATTACCATGATACAATATAATGATAAAATTTCAAAAGTTTTTTTTTTCTTATTTAGAATTTTTTATATATAATTTATAATTCACTATTTTATATTTAATTTTTAATAAATGGCTATTTTTCCTAAAATATTAAATGGAATTTATTGTTTTAATTCCTTACTTTACATTTTTGCTTTGAAAAAAATTATAAAAAATATAATATACAAATTAGTTAGTTAGTTAGTTAGTTAGTGAGAGAGAGAGAGAGAGAGATAGAGAGAGAGAGAGATAGATAGAGAGAGAGAGAGATAGAGAGAGAGTTGGTTGAATAAAAGAGGGCTGCGCTTTTTGGCGTCACAAAAATACACTAATATAATCAATATAAATCTACGTTATCACTAATATAATCAATTAAATCACGTTTAGAGTTAAAAAAATAACGAAAGGAAGTTAGTTCCTGACGGGGGTCCCCCGACCGCACATTTTAAAAAATTTTTTTATTCTCATCTATTTTTAATAAATTAAATTTCTTTTGTAGATCTTACTGAAATTCTAAAAAAAAAATTCGATTGACTTTTACTGAATAAAGTTATAATAAAATTAAAACCAAGTGAAAATATATTGTATAAATCGATAATACCTCAAATACAGAGCGAAAATTAAATAAAAATTGGAAAATTACGTAACTAATGAACAACGAAATCCAACTTTGTCTCATGGACGGATGTTACTGTTGGTATAGTGGTTTGACAAGAAATAGATGGCACGGTTGAGTCGGATATATATATATGACAGGCGTTGCGTTTGCCTGCTATAAAATATCAATTGCAATCTTTTCGTTAACGGTCCATGGCATCGAGGGAAGGCAGACACTCGAAATAAATACTCAGCATCGTTCAAATTAAGTAGAGTTTATTCAGTTCAATTTCATATTAACCACCTCTCCAAATCTGCACATTTCAGCGCTCGCCATTTTTCATATTCGTGGACCCGGCTCATGCACGTCCACCAGCACCGATTTTATCCCGCGTTCTGCGTAATTCTAGGTCTTCATTTCCGTGTCTACTCTTAAGACACATGTGCAAAGCACCACCTGGAAACTTCTAGAAGCTTTTGTTTCCCGCCAAACCGTATACATTTATCCAAAAATAAATTCCCTCCGCAGAACTTCAATATCGCAACCATGGACCACATGTTTTCTATCGGCGAAAGATCGGGAGAGCGAGGCGGCCAGGGAAGCAATTCAATCTGGCGATTGACGAAGAACCGTTGGACAATGCGTGCCACGTGTGGTCGCGCATTATCCTGTTGAAATATGGCTGTGGGCAAGCCCTGAAGGTAAGGAAGGACAACTGGCTCCAACACCTCGGAGATGTAGCGCTGGCTGTTTAAAGTACCGGCATTGCGTACTAGAGGTGTGCGAGAGTGATATCCAATACCGCCCCATACCATAATACCCGGTGCAGGACAAGCGTGGCGGTGCATAACGCAGCTGTTCAGCATCCTCTCTTCACGGTGTCTCCAGACTGGAATGCGACCATCGTGGTGTTGCAGACAGAAGCGTGACTCGTCAGTAAAGACAATTTCATTCCATTCTGCCGTCCACATCCTTCTGTCATCGCACCATTGGCGGCGGAGACGTCTGTGGTTCTGCGTCAAGGGTAGACAAAGCAATGGACGTCTTGCGGACAGACCACTCTGCTGTAAACGGCGTCGAATGGTACGCGCAGACACTGGATGATGCGTTACAGACTGCATGTGCTGTGCTATGGTTCGTGATGTGACTGAGCGATCCGTCAATGCCATGCGCACAATTTGCCTGTCATCACGTGAAGTGGTGTGCTGAGGTGGATGCGATCGAACACGCCGGTCCGTCGTACCCTCCTGCATCCAATGATCACATATCCGCATTACAGTTGTTTGGTTTCATCCAACACGACTACCGATTTCCCTGAAAGATAATCCACAATCTCGGTAGGCCACTATCCTTCGTCTGTCGAACTCGGATACTTGATCAAAAGATGATTGCTGTTTTCGACGAGGCATAATTGATCGTTTTTTTGAAAAAACCACAAGAAAAACACAATTGCCGAACTTGAAATCGTCGAAATCTCCAAGCCTTAAATAGCGATTTGAAGTGGCGCCACAGGCGCGCGTGATGTGCGTCTGCGCTGAAATTCTAATCATTTGCATATCTCACCTCCGCTAATGCATGTTATAAATTTCATGTTATTTGCACGTTTCCTTCAGGGTGTTGCATTTTCAGTGGCCAGCAGTGCATATATATATATATATATATATATATATATATATATATATATATATATAATATGTATAATAAATATATATAATAAAATATTCATTATATTTTAATGTTACCTTCGGACCATAAGACGCAACTCAATTTGAAGTCAATTTTTTAAGTAAAAATGTGCGTCTTATGGTCTGAAAAATACGATATATTTCAAAAACTTAAAATATAGAAATTCCATATAATGATTTACCTCTTCAATCCAGGAAATCTGTTCAGAGCATTCTTGCACTGTGCATGTAATATTTCTCTTTGCCGTCACACAGCCCTGTGGACAATCTACAGAACACGCCATTTCGATATCCGGCTTGTCCCAGAAGTACTCGCATGCTTCACTGTCGACTATTAAATGGGTGGCACTAAGAACGCATTCTACTGACCTATGCGCTGTGCCAACAGTTGATATTCCACTACAGTTGCTGATTGTCTTTGCAATGCACGGAGACCATGGTCCAACTTTCCACCTGAGAGAAAAGGAAATAACACAATAATGTAATCACGGCACACTCTTTGTAACTATTGGTTTAATAATGCACACTTGTTTTATAACATTCTGTTTATTTAAGGGGACAGTGGACTTTCAAAATTGTGAAATTTGTCCAAAAATTCGATTTTTTAAAAATTGAATTGTGAAACTACGGACGAGTAGGAATGTGGTGGAAAAAGAATTTTTTTATTTCTGTGATTACTTTCCTAGTTATAGACATTTGTATTTAATTTAGATAGTATGTGGTTACTACTAGCAATAACTATAAATTTTTTTTCTCAAAATAAAAAATTTCATGTCATGCGAATATTCAAACTGCACCAGGGGCATTTATAATTATCGTATTGCTTTGAAATTTAAATTTTATATACTTAACTGTATATCAAATAAATCTTATTGAAAATAATTATGCTTCGTATCTCAGAATTTCTAAATTTTGTACTTGAAAAGATGATTTATAGGTATTTTGCGTAATGAAAAGGATGTTTTCACTATTATTTTTTTCTCTTTATATTTTTAATGAATGCTTAAATTAAACAATAACTTTCATTGTTAGTTCTATAAGGTATCCTGTAAGTAAAAATGACCATATTATATGCAAAAGAAATGCGCATGGAACATTTTTAATTAGGTCATTTTTTAATATAATTAATATTTCATAATGCATAAATTATTAATATTTCATCTTTAAATTTTAATCACATTTACATATATATGGTACTAACCACATATTAAAATTTCAAGCAAATCCATTTAAAACAAAAAAAGATAGGTTTGAAGGTCCACTGTCCCCTTAATATAGGTTTACAGATGTGGAGAATTATTCATGGCACCAAAAGTTGCACTTGAACTTACAATTTTAAAGTTTTCTAATTACAGCATTTAAATTATTAATTTTTCAGTTCAACGTGAGTGGAAACTTATTTAAAGATATTAGGAATTCTTCTAAACAAAAAACACGAATTAGAAATATATCATTGCAATTTTAATGTATTGATTAGGTTTTACCTGATTTATAATTTGAAATCAACAGGTTATTAAAATTTAGTAAGATGATTAGAAATACTTTTAATAATTACAAGATAAAAAGAACTTTTTATATACCATGTTTTTAAATTTTCTGATGAATCATATAAACTTGACAATTCTATATTATATTCATTCTATATTAAATTTTTAGTATATTAATAAATATTTCTTAAATTTTTTTGATGAATTATCCCATCAACTTGAAAGAAAATGAAGTTAATTGGAAGTTAACTTGCGTTTAACTTTTCGTTCCCGTTCCGGCCGATAGATGGCTGCACCAGTCTACAAAACAAAATTAACTGAAAATGAATTAAAATTCTGCTTAAAGATGGCTAAAAGTATCAAAATAATGCATTGGCATCGTGTTCTGAGCTATTCTAAAAGTTTAAAATGTCTAGCTAGTCGGGAAGTTAGTTAAAAATCGATTGCAAGATTTGGACTGGACAAACACACAAACACACAAGAAAGCGTGTTAATAAACATATGTAAAAAATCAAAACACGTGTACTGCACACACACACACACAAATCTGTTACTATAATATTCCGAAATTAGGTACTCTGATGTGAATCTTTAAATTATAGAAACTGCAAGATAAGAAAACTCTCAAAATACCCATTTTTTAATTTTAGGAACTGCAAGAAAAAAATATTCTGAAAAACCTCACTTTAAAATTTTTTTTTTCATTTTGGACAATGCCGAAAAAGAAAAATGCTTATTTTTTTTTCCTTGGCTTAAAACCTTTTAAGAAACCTTAAAACAAAATACGAAAAATCCGAAGTTTCTATAAGAATTACTTCGCAAGCTATAACAATTTTTATGCTGCTTCGCCGATATGAATGTATAATGCTGTAAACCGTCTGGTCACTTTAGAAAAAATATTACTGTCCTCTATTTTCATTAAACTGCCTACAAGATGTTTGGTTTAGAAAAAATCATGAATATATTTTTTCATGGCAAAAATTAAACCTAAAAATAGAGTTACATTTTTTGCCATCTATTAAGGAATTACAAATATTGTAAAAAAAAATTATATATCCTAAACACAAATTATTTCGATTCGTTAGCCTACGCACCAAAGTGAATAAAATATAATCTAATTTTTAGGATGGTACTATATGGCAAACATAGCTATGTATTTTACACTCGAAAAAATTTTAAATTTTTTCGAGTGTTTTTATAGGATAGCGACTTTTTTATGGAAGCATATTTTATGAAAAATAATTGCAAAATATTTTTCATGGCATTTCAAAAAGTTTTGATGCATTATTTATATACTTACCTTTATAATAACACTTCGGTACCAGTAACTAAGAAAATGACATCTTTGATATTTATTAAAGATAAACAAATCAAACCCTTCGCATTTAAAAACATTAATTGAACATACTGAAAGGGCTAATAATCGTTAATAATTAACTAGTATAATGTTTATTTTATACAGCAGATAAATTTAGAATACCCATCAGTAAAAAGATGTTTAAAATTCTTTAGAAACAAGCTCATTTCATAAAAATGGCGCAATTTTAAAAGGACAGAAATCTTTTAAAGGAAATGAAGCTCTTAACGGATGATACTATTTATTTTAGAAAATAATAAATTTATCTTTTGAACACGATCACCATTACTTTCATAAACATGTAGTTCTTTCATCTTTACACATAATATTATGGCATGATGAATATTTTAAGTGATCAGTTTTTTTGCAGCTTCATTTCCGAGTAATAAACCATTCAAAAAATATATTTTCGCTCATTTCAAAATCTAATGTTATTCAGAAATCATTGTCTACTTTTAGTCACAAACCTTGCCAGAGGCAGGCTAACATTATCTGCCTATTTTGATAAATGCACATTAAAGACACTTCCTTTTAAACTAATTAAGTAGTGATAAAAATATGGACTTCTAAACTGCCTTGAATAATGTACTAGCACTTATAAATGAGCTTCAAACAAAGAACAAAAATAAAGTACCATAGGAAAATATTAAAATATTATTTCATTTTTCAGTTGGTTGGTCGATATGGAACTATTCGGTTTTCTTTTCCAACACGAGGGATAATCTGACTTTATATATATATATATATATATATATATATATATATATATATATATATATATATATATATATATATATATATATATATATATATATATATATATATATATATATATATATATATATATATATATATATATATATATATATATATATATATATATATATATATATATATATAATTACAAACTTAATTCGTTCTGAGACGTCATTCGCAAACTGAAATGTTCGCAAACCGAAGCTGTTTTTTCCATATAATTTAACGGATGAAAAATTAATCCGTTCACCCCCTAGAACATATTTAATTTTACCTTGTTTTTATGAATTTAGTTATAAAGAAATGGGAAAAATAAACTAAGACAGACTTTATTGTGAAGAACTATCGCATGATAATTGTTCAGTATAGCGTTTAAAACTTGTAGAGGATAATTGCTGGTACTAACTCGTATATGCTTTCGTAAATTCTATGAACTCGTATATGCTTTTCTTGTTACTCAGATAATTCAACAACGGAGAGATTTTCCTGTCTTACACATTTTGCATTAAACATCGATTTTAGGCTAGAATAAAAACAATGTACTTCACATAAAAATAATAGATATCTTACCTTAACACGTATTTATGATGGTCGCATACTGTGAAACACTGTTTTGTGGTTGAGGGTCTTAGAGAACTATTGCAGTTTGAGTTGGATACTATGTAGCCTGAAGAATTTTTACACCACACTCTTCTAATCTTATGACCTTCCCCACACTTTGTACGTCTGTCACAGGCACTCCAAGAACCTAGTATTAGAAAGCATCACTAAGCAAAGTGATTATATGCATACACTAGCTGAATACCCGTGCTTCGCTACGGAGTACATTTTAGGATAATTACAATGAAAAAAATTATGAAATTGCTTTTTAGAGGATTTCCTTATAAACAATATTTTTTTGTTTCTTCATTGGGCGGAACTAATATTACCAGGCTCGTCCGCGAACTTACGCGTGAGCAAGCTACGAAAAACGGGCCGTGGGAGAAACAATTCTCTCTTAAATTTACTCCACCGTATTCTAAAGTTTGGCCTTGAGACTTATTTAACGTCAGGGCAAAGCATACTTTGAGGGGAAAATGCAAATTTATATATAGGTTTAATTTAATATCCATAAAACATACGAATTTGAATTAAATTTTTAAAAAAATTCAATCTCAATTAGTCTAGTGATTAAAGTTTACCTTTTACTGCATTTTAATATTTTTTTTCAATCTATTTCGTTGTTACGCTCGTGATGCAAAATTAATTTAAAGCATGAGAAAAAGAAAAGAAATCTCATGATCAGCATTTAATAAATTAAATTCTAAAAATTAATATTTAAAAATTCATCAAAATTCAGAAAATGGAGGTAAAGATTCGAAAAAGATTTCCTTTTAAAGTAATTTTTATAATCTTTCTCGTGATATGAATTTTACAACCCTCAAATTATTACTTCAAATGCAAACTTAAAAAAATTACAAAAACAGCTTAAAAATTTCATTTTTAAAAAAATCTAAGAATTTTTTAAAAAATCTTTCTTAGTGCACCCCTACACTACAAGAAGAATCGCCATGCAAAATTTCAGCCCTTTAGGGCCAGCTGTTTGGTGTGGGCATTATCTGTCAGACACAGAACTGCTTTATATGTATAGATAAATAATTTTAGGCAAATTTTAATGTGTTGAAAACTAAAATGTACACACATTAAATGAGGTTTATAAAATTACCTGTTTTCCACTGGTATGTTTCTGTGGTTATATTCTGCTGAATAACAGCAGCTTGTAATTCTGGAAGTAGATACAAAAGAAGAACACAGAGGACTTTCATTTTGTTTTACTAGTAAAGTGCCTGGAAAAAAAAGAAAAAAAAGCAGATTAATGCATCGATTTATATAGTACAATACTATTTAATAAATATCAGTATAATACTATTTAACAGCATGATATCTATCTTTCTCTATTCTTATAGCGTTGAAACTCGATGTTTGTGTGTCTGAAATTTATTATAGCAAAAAGACTGCACAATAACGCCACAATAGTTAAAATGTTGTAACCGTCATGCGAGCAGAAACCTCTTAAAACAAACTGCGTTTAAATTGGACCAGGACTAACAAAATTATAAATATTTTCAAGTGTTTATTTTTCAAAAGCTACTGTTTATAATTTTTTTACTTCTTTTTATTTGCACTACTCTTTAGCATTGTCGTCTACTAACATCTAATATAAAAATAAAATTCAACGGCAGCGAGATGTGAAAAAAAAAGTTGCCCTAAGTGAAATAAAACTTGAATGATAATAAATCACAAACAACATCCATTATCGATAATTAATTTGTCAGTTGATAATGCAATGATTATTGCAATATTACTTAAGATACAAATTACACCCACACACACACACACACACACACACACATATATATATATATATATATATATATATATATATATGCAGCAAAACTTCTATAGTCGGCCACCTCTCTAAACGACCATTTATTGATCAGAATTTAAAATGTATTGTAATTAAAACTTCATAAAGCCAATGTTATTGAAGAAACAACTCTCCCACGGCCACTTTTTTTCAGAACCATTACTGGCCGCCATAGTGAAGTTTCACTGTATATATATATCTCTGTAGCTTGGTACAAGAAGTGCCTCAGTCAGTTTTTTTTCCAAGATGAATTTGTTTGCTTATGTTTCATTAGTAAAAAATTATTTTCATTGTAAGAAGTACTCAAGTCTGTCCGATGCTTTAAAATTGTTTTCTAAATCATCGGACAGACTTGGTAGTTATTGCATTGAAAATAATATGTTTTAAAGAGACATAAGGAAACAAAGTCATCTTGAAAAAAAACTGACTGAGGCACTTCTTGTACCAAGCTACATATATATATATATATATATATATATATATATATATATATATATATATATGTGTGTGTGTGTGTGTGTGTGTGTGAGTAACAAGAAAGAAAACGCGTCTTCCTAAATTACTTTAAATCAAATTATCTTGTTAATAAAGCACGACCCCTTTCCCAAAATTGCAACCTAAAAGTAAAGTAAGATATAATTTATGTTAGCCCTGCAGATCATGAAGCAGGCATGTGAAATATCTGAACTCAATAACATCCCCAGATATCTCTGGTCCTAGCGTAAGAAGTTTACGGGATTCCAAACGTCAGAATAATGTCAAAAGTCTTGAAGTGCCCTCGAAACACTCTGGATTTATGCGTTCTGTAACGTCGAAACCACACTTGACAAGAACTTTATGGCCACTTATCCTACTCCCAGGTCAATAGGTTGGAGCTCTAACAAGCGCGGGATCTATCAGTCCCCGGGATGACCGAAGTGGACACGTGAACACCACGAACCTAAAGACTCCCAATTAACATATTAAGTAGTTTAGGCCCTCTGGCGTAAATATCGCAAAACACCCAATTAATATTGCATGAACAGAAGACATTTCTCTCTCTTCGTTTCTAACTCTCGTTGCTGTCGGATGTGCTGTCCACAGACGCCAGAAATCTGGTGGGCACGACGGCTCTTCTCTTAACTCTGGCATGTAAACACTGCTGTTACCACGTCCCGTCCTGGCATGGACGCCAGGCAAGTCATGTGGCCGCTGCAGCCTTCGCGATGCTTCATAATTAAATAAAGGTGATTTCCTGGATATCGTCTGAAATCTGTGTTTCTCTTCTATGGCTCCGCGTGTGTTACTCTCCTAAATTTCGTAAGTGCTTCCCTGGATCAACACTACGCCCGACTGCACCCCTCCAAGTTGTGCGCAACGATTTACTGTATGATCAACACCCTCGTGCCTACTGCGTCTCCGATAAGTTCTGCGCATCAATTCCCTTGTGCTAAATTTTCCAAATGTGATTAGTATCCCATATATATATATACTTACAAACAAGCATGCATAGAAACATTTATATATAAATATATATATGATAAATTTTCTTCTGAAAAGCTATGTATTTTATAAATAAATTTTTAAACGATAAACCTGCTGAAATAGGAGTCTTTTACTGGGTAGACTTAACACTATCATACATTAATAAATACAATTTCTGTACATTCACATCCCATTATTTTAACATTAAGCTGTAATCATTCTCTCAGTAAATATTTCCTAAATAAATTTCTAAATGATAAAAATGCTGAAATAGGAGCCTGTAACTGGCTAGAATAAACACTACCATGCATTAAAAAATATCTTCTTTACATTCACATATCTTTTTTGTTTCAAAAGAATGCACTTTAACATTAAGCTGCTTTTATACTCTCATTAAATATTTTATACCCAAAACGAAAATTTTAATATTTTTAAAAGAAAATGCAGTAAAAAAGCTTAGATGAAATAGATTCCCTTTAAGATTAGTTGCGTATCTCCTTGCATTTATTTTAATCTTTTGGAAGCACGTTAGCAGGTAATTTAATAGTATTTTGGGTTGCTTTAAATAAAAAAAACTTCAACATTTTTCTTACTGATTTGAAGTTACTAAGCACTACAACAGAAATGATATTTATATTTATTACAGCTGCTGTGTACAAACCCTATTGGATTAGCTCACCTTAATGTTAATCTTAGAAAAAAAATGGGTCCAACGATTGCCGACTTGGATTTAAAGATTTCTTTTAAAAATTTGTTACTCCGTAATAGAGAAATAATTTTTACACTTTGGGGCATTTTTCGTTTGTAAAAAAATGCAAATAATATTTTAAAATTTAAATTATTCTGGGAAAAAATCTGGAAAAGTGTGTTTTGAACACTCAATTCCTTTGGTGGACGCAATTTTTAAAATGAATCCTGTTGTAAGGTGCAAAAAATTTCAGGCTATCTGAAAATACCATTTTTATTGAATTATCAGCATTTATGTAGCTGTCAATAGTAGACAAATTTTCTCCATAGATTAACATTAAGGTGAGCGAATCCAATACAGTTAGTTAGTTCTAGTGGTGCCCCCAGGGTGGGCCAAGGGGCTCTCCCCCCTCTCCACAGAAATAGAAATTGCATTATCAATATTGAATTTGCACTATAAATATTGTTATTCGTTCAAATCATCCCCCCCCCACACACACACAAGTATTGAATCCTGGGTGCGCCACTGGTTAGGTCATAGCAGCCTTATCTGAAGTAAAAAGACGCCGAGAGTATGTTTTGAATAACAGGAAGCTAATTATTGACGGCAAATCTGTTTAGCGACTACTTGGCGCGTCAGAGTGAGGACACTACCACAGAGTGATCATAATTACGTCCGTCCTGTTTATTTTAATATGCCTAAGCCGTTATAGGCAACGGATGAGCGTTGCACATTACAGTTAGACCAGTACAATGTCGCATCTATAAACAATCTTTGATTCGCCGCCAAATTTCGCCAGCTCGTGGAGTAATATATGACCATTTAGAAACATTACGGATAGCAATGACGCTAATAGATACTCAGCTGCCAACGCATTCCGAAATTAGACGTTGCGTAACTCCATACTTAGAAACAAAATTTTTTTACGTAGCTACTAACCCCGTGATATGTTTGGTCACCTACAAGTAAAAGTTATGAAGAATTCAAGCATATTCCTATGTTATCAAAAGTAAAGTTATTTCGAGGTAATTAAAAGCTGTCCGAGAGGGAAAAAGTAATGAGAAAAGAAGGTTTTATTTTTATTTAGATAGAAACATGACACAGCTTTTACATCAAAACACATGTTTCTACAAATTGTAGGAACATGCAGTTTGTGTTTACATAGCTGCCAACTTCCCAAGAAAAAAAATAAGGAACACAGCGTGCGACGGAATCGAAAAAAAAAGAACAACAAGATGTTGTATAATATTTTCTAACACAAGAATAGAACTGTAAAAGTTCGCTTTCAGACAATTCTTTGACAAATTCAGATGTTTCGGATCCTATAACTAAATCTTTTTCATCCTTCTTATTTTTAAATACATCAAATTTCACATTAAATACACATTTAGAGCTAGTTATGACAGATATTTTCCCAAATCTCGCCAACAATTCAAAAAAATTCGATAACTCTCTTCTCATCTTGTGAATTTTCGGCTCTTCACTTTGAAACATCACATTGTATGTTTCATAAATGACAATCACATTTTTCACAAAAAATGCTAAAGCATGATCAAGATTTCAGATTAATGTAAGAAAAATTATTTCTTCCCGCTGCAATATGCGTTTATTATTGGTAGATGATGGTGACTCTGAAAGTGATTTTACTTTTTTGCTGATTTTTGAGATGCACATGAGGTTGGTTTTAACTGTTTTACAGAGTTGGGTGAAACACTTGACATTAATTTAAATTTTTTTACTGGTATTGGTGAAGCAAATGAGGTTTATTTTATTTTTTTTATTAGTTTAGGTGAAGCACATGATGTTGACTTTCTCTTTCTTTTTAATATTGTAGAAGCTGCTTGCTGTCCAGGAAGTTTTTGTATAAGTGTAAGCTGCGAGGAGGGGAAAACATGAATCTCGAAAACGCGTTGTAGGGGGGGAAAAGGGATTGTGCTGCGAATGTAAACATACGGAACATTTTTGCTTGAAAACGTATTTTCGTAACAAAGCTTAAAAAACCGAACAAATACGTTTTTTACGGAACACT
The DNA here is from genome assembly GCA_907164885.2 of Dolomedes plantarius. Lineage (NCBI taxonomy): Eukaryota > Metazoa > Arthropoda > Arachnida > Araneae > Dolomedidae > Dolomedes > Dolomedes plantarius. The sequence goes on along the minus strand of OU015503.1, from coordinate 49,326,563 downwards.
TGGCACGTATGTGTTTATTACAGTGGTTATAAATCGAAAACGTACACAAATTATAACATTCTTATGCTTTGCTGTCTTAGCGTGTCCTGGAGCAGTAGTGCGATAACTCTCTTCGACAACGATTCACTTTCTTTACATAAAAAAATAAAAAATAAAAAAACTCGACCCCCCAATCAAAATATTTTGGTAGAGGGGGAAAAAACTGTACATGTTGGGGGTAAATTTTCTATGGTGCCCGGTATAAAAGGGCTTAAGTAAAAAAAAGTGATTTTTAGATATTTGTTAGTAGGTATTGATAAAAAGAAATCTTTTAATAGCCTTTTATACAAGGCTATTAATTTGGCTTGTATAAAGTCTATTAATTTTATATACAAAAGTACATTTATTTGTACAAAAGACTGAGGTCGAAATTATTGTTCTGTAATTGATATAAAAGCCAATAATTTGGTCTATTTAAATCGCTGTTTTTGACAAGCCCTTTATACCGTGCACCATATATTCATGTTACAGAATAGCAATAATAAAAAAAGGCTGGCTTATCGTCTGCACTTGTTTTTTGGTAAAACTGTTTGACACCTTATTTTACAATATCATGTTATTTTTTTAATGTATAATAAATATAAATAAAAATATTAAAAATATAATTATATAAAATAATTACAGAAAATTCAAAACATTTTTTTTTAATTGTAGGATTAAATATGACAAATTTACTTCAAACTATTCAAACTTTACTTAAAAAATGTAAAGCATTTTTTTTAACTGTAAGATTCAATATGACAAATTTACTTCAAACTTTTCGCGAGCCATTCAATTTTTTTTACGTCTCACTGTTTGCGCATCACTAAGTTTCTGTTGGAATGGTATTTTCCAGTTTTAAGGAGATATATCTAAAATTCCCTGCAATGTATCTCCCTAAAATGTTGCAAATATCTTCATTAAACTACCTTCAGGATTTTTGATTTCGAGTAAAAATTTTGAAGCGAAAATCACCCGGAAAAAATAATTTGTCTACCTTCAAAGTGATTTAAAATTTGATAGATAAAATTTTGATAAACCTTGAAAGCAAATTACTTTTAAGCTTTTTGTATGCAGAAACATGATTATTATTTTTTTAACATATAGTGCTATCGGTACAACATATATATATATCAAAATCTATAAATGGCTTAAATTTTGAAGGTACACTGTTTTAAAAAAAATTGCGAATCGTGTATGTACATTTTACGTGTATTATGATCTTAATATAAAGACACATTTGATAAAAAAAACTTATTACGAAATCGGGTAATTAAAAGAGGAAAATTTCGGTCCCGCACGATTTTAACTGAATATTTGTACATGTTATTTACAATTCAAGAACACAAATTAATTATTCCTTAATTTAATCCTACCTATCTGAAGTTCGAGAGCAGGTAATAATTAACTCATTCCTTTCAATCCTTCTTGATGATCATAATTCAAGAATAGGCATAAATTATTCATTTATTTATTTCAATCCTTTGTGTTATCAAGAGCTCAAGAGCAGGAATTAATTATTCATTCATTTTAATCCTACATGTTGATCACAATTCAAGACAAGTCATTAAATATTCATTTATTTCAATCCACTGTGTTATCCAGAGTTTAACAGAAGGTATATCACCGTTTATTATCACTTTTACATATCTTTTATATTACCTTGTATATATCATCATTCTAACATGCTTATACATAATTTGTATCATCCCTTTTATTCAGTTTTACACGGTAATGATTTTTTATACTTATTAGTTGGTTATAAATATGTTATTTCACCGTTGGTTCGAGCGTGGCGACTCTTTATATACTCTCTTTTAGCTCTAGTCTTGTGTTTGGCGCTTTATGTCCTATTTTGGATCTTGCGCCATAAAACCCCAACCAACCAACCAACTTAACAGAAGGAATTAATTATTCATTGATTTATTTCAATCCTATGTGTTATCGAGAGCTCAACAGCAGGAATTATTCATTCATTCTAATCCTAGACGTTAATCACAATTCAAGACGAGTCATTAAATATTCACTTATTTCAATCAAATGTGTTATCCAGAGTTTAAGAGCAGGAATTAATTATTCATTCATTTTGATCGTACGTGTTATCCACAGTAGAAATGGAATCAATTATTGTAAAAATTTTCCTTTGTTTGATCAACAAAGAAATTTTCCGATTTGTTTGGTTTGTCAAAATTTGCTAACATTTTTATTGGTACTAGATGAAAAATATAGATCTGGATTCACAAAAATGAAGAATAATAATATTCAGTTTTCAGACTTATTATGAACAGTTAGTAATGAAATGCTCTAATTTTATTAAATCTTCGCTATAGTACAAAGAATATTTGTAAGAAAACTTTCAAGAATTTAAATAATAAAAATATATTTGGATAAATGATATTATGAATTCCTTTTGTAGTGAAACAGAGGGGTTCATATTTTTAATCTCAGGTTTTAAATATCAAGAAATGCTGAAACATTGTAGTTTCTTTGTCAATGGTTTTCCTGATAACGAGATTCTTGATTTGGCAAGGAGATGGCAGCAATTAAATTTGAAAAGGATTTCTGGTTTATAATAATGATAGATTGATATTTGCATTAAATACACTGGGTTGCAATAAAAACATCAATTACTTGGTAACAAATGGACCCGTTTTTACAAAATTTGATTTATTCTTCTATTTATTTTAGAGATTCCGTGTTCTTTCAAATATGGTTCTATTTTTGAAGTTTTTTCGAGTCATTGAATTATGGACAAACAAGATTAGTTTTGATACTATGAAGCAAAATGTCTGAATGAAAATTTAAGTAATAATATCGAATAATAATCAGTAATAAAATACAGTAATAAAATCTATTTCTTACATTGTTCTATACTGATATAAGGTATTTGTAATACAACCATTAAAAATATCATTTTTATCAATTTTTATAAACTTTCGATTTTTATTAACTGAATTTATCCCGATATGTACAATTTTGGAGTTGTAAGTATTTATTTTTGCACTCTTTTTCAGTTCTATACACTTTTAAGGTGCATAAGTGCCTTAAAATAGTATTAAGCACAATTTATTATTGAGAAAATGAAGGAAATTTTTTTTTAAGATTGATCTATGAGTTCACTGCTATATTAACTTAGTGCCCAAACTAAATTCTCATTTCTAAATTTCTTTCAAAATATTGGGCATTTTGAAGACTTTTAAAATTATTTTAGACCAGTGACTCCCTGTTTATGTTTGCTGCACTCTTGGAAATGAAACTAGAAACATGAGGACCCATTGTTAGAATTTTAGGTTTTTTTAAATTTTTTTTAAATATTAAATTAAAGTGGGATACAGTATTTCCAGAACATATTAAATTTAAGTTCAAATAAATATTTACTCCATTGCTGATTTTATTAGTTTGTAGAAAGTTATAAGAAACAACCACAAGAAGAGGATATATTAATACAGATTAAAAATGATGGTTTAAATGGTTTCACTATAGTATTACAGCTCAGGAGTACGATTGAAATCCCTATAAAGAGTGTTAATAGAAAGATAATACAAAAGTTAGAGCTATTTTTGTACTTTTTTCGACTGCATATCCTTTTAATAAGCACAAGTTCTTTATAATAGCATTAACCACACTTTCTTATTGAGAAAATAAAGGAAAAACAATTTAAGACTGATATATTTGTTTCATTTCGATATTAGCTTGGTGTCTTAACTCCATTATGATCACTAAATTCGGTTCAAAACATTGGGCACGTTGAAAACTTTTAAAATGCTTCGAGACCAGGGATTCCCTATACTTTTATGTCTGCGGCATCTCTGGATATGCAATTAGAAACATGGGGAACCCTTGTTGTAATTTTAGTATTTTCAATTTTGTATATACTAAATTAAAGTTGGTTATATATCAGGAATATGTTAAATTTAAGTTTAAATAAATATTTATTCAATTGCTGATTTTATTCATTCTTTGAACGATATAAGTAACAAACACTAGAATAGGATATATTAATATAGTTTAAAAAATAGCCGTGGGATTCAGTATAGTATTGCACTAGAGGACTATAATGGAAATCGCTATAAAAAGAGTTTCGTTTTATTATTGTGAGACTTGATGCTTTAAGCCCAAATTTTGATATCAAGCCTAACAGTTGTGGACGTGAGGGTAGTTAATTCATTTTCAGGAACGACTACATCGATTTGTGTCACGATCTGTCTGTCGGCCGTGAGAACAAGTAATTCAACTTACTATTATTTTGAGAGGGCGTTACTAATATTTTTTTCGTTTATCCAAAAAAAATTTCCCGACACCCTAAAGTGCCGTGGCACACCACATGGAAATCACTGTTTTAGAGTACGCTAATAGATGTTAAGTAACAAACACTAGAATAGGATATATTAATATAGTTTAAAAATAGCCATGGGATCCAGTATAGTATGACACTAGAGGTCTATAATGGAAATCGCTAAAAAAAGAGTTTCGTTTTATTAATGTGAGACTTTATGCTTTAAGTGCAAATTTTGATATCAAGCCTAACAGTTGTGGACGTGAGGGTAGTTAATTCATTTTCAGGAACGACTACATCGATTTGTGTCACGATCTGTCTGTCGGCTGTGAGAACTATTAATTCAACTTAATATTATTTTGAGGGGGTCATATTAATATTTTTTCGTTTATCCAAAAAAGAATTTCCCGGCGCCATAAAGTGCCGTGGCACACCGGATAGGAATCACTGTTTTAGACTACGCTAATAGTTGTAGTTTTAGAAGTAAAATAGAAATGCTTTCAGATAACTAGATTTCTGGCTTTATACCATTGGCAATGCTAACAAAGGACAACGAAAAATGATTTTGGACTTTTAGGACTTTTAGTGTGTCTAAGACACACTAAAAATTCTCATAAAAAGAAATTTTTATTTTCCTACTTTAACCTTTCAGCGGGCGTGCCCGTGTTCAGAGTGCAACATTTTCGTAATTTTGAATGGTTTGTTTTTACATGTAAGGTTTGAATGTTCTAAGCAGTTTCTATTTACAGCTACACCCTTTCTAATGCAGGTCTGATTTTCTGACCCTTGTATTCATGTCCATTCATTGTGTAGCGTACTGGAAATATGGTCTTATTTTTTTTCCCGAGACCCCACAAGAGCTTGAAACACAGCTGCGTGATTTTCAAGGAATGTGTTGCTCGTTCCCACCAGTTCGGAACACGTGGGGGGATTAAGAACCTTTTTTTTTCACAGATGCAGCCAGTAAAGCTGTCATCTTAACGTTTCTGCAAGGTAATAAAGTTCGGCGTCTAAGAAGAGCTGTCAGCCGATAATCTGCCTGACCCTCCACCCCGTCTGAAAATCCAGACATTGAAGAGAGACGTTAGAGAACGCGGCCTGTGCGGATGTTTGTTTTAGGCTCCGTACGTTGTGAATCTGCACGGGATTTTAATTGAACATGTTGCACTGTTTAAATGTTAATTTTTTTTGTTAATAAATTGTTGAGTTTTTGTTTTAAAAAATTAGGCCTTCGTTTGTTAATTAGAACTCTGTCTTTTCTTTGTTATGGATCCCATGGTAGTAATTTTTAGCAACGCCTGAGAGAGAATAGCCTTACCTACTTGTCGTGACGCTACAATTGTCAGTAGTGATTTAACCGTGCTAATCCAGCGATTATACTGGATTACAATACGACAAATGCAGGAGTTAATGTAGTCGATCAAATGTGTAGCTATTACACAGTATCCCGCATATCACAAAGATGACAATTTCATTGTGTTTTAGGTTGTTGGGCATAATAGGAATCAATTCGAAAGTTGTCCTTAGATTCAATAAAACGGGCAGTTTTGAAATAAGTCGATTGTATCTGCATTCTTTGGCCTTTAATTATAAATATATCTCAGAATTATCATTATTTTATACCTTGTCATAAAACGCATAATTATTATTTTCAAGTTGAAAAAAAAGTTTATTACAATAGGAATAATCAAGGTTGAAAGAAACGTTGCACTTTGTGCCAAGCGCGCCTGCTGGTGTTCCAAAAATTGGCTCGCCCGCTGAAGTTAAAGGATACTATTGAACTTTTGTAATCCTAAATTGCAAACCGTATGTAACTTCGACAATAATATTACCAGATACAATGATCGTAATCTGTATATTTGTATTCAGTTGAACAACAATTTTTACAGTCCATTTATATTGGGACTAGATTTTTTTTACAATTCGTTATTTCTAAATTGATATAGATCTTGAATTCCTTCTAAGCTGTACATTTTAAGTAAAATACAAATCCTTTCAGAATCCTTGATTATACAAATAATCTCAGGTATAGCTTACAAAATATCCTGGTAAGCTAAATATAAATCCTTTCAGAATCCTAGCTTTTTGGCTTGACATAATTGCCAATGCTAACAAAGGACAACGAAAAAGGTTTTTGGGCATTTCGGGCGACTAAAACACAAAATTCTCATAAAAGAACATTTTTATTTCCCTGCTTCAAAGATACGATTCAAGTTTTATAAACCTAAGTTGCATTTAGCACATTTAGACGATATCTAGGATTTTTTTAATATTTTCTGCTCTGTTAATTTGTTCTATTTTGTTGCAGTTTTCAAGTATTATTTTATCGAGTCAAAATTATGAAAATATTTTTCCTGTGGCAAAAGATGTTTCGAGAATAAATGGATACCTGTACCTTTAAATTGTTAAAAAAATTTATTAGAATAATTTCTACAAATACGAAATACATTTTTTAAATTTTTCTTATGTAAAAAATGAAAAAAAGAGAAGTAAACAGAGAAATTTGTTCAGAATCTAAATAAGAACCTAAACATGCTTTTAATTTCGAATATTTAATATTTTAAAATTAAATTAATAGTTCAATTAATTTTTAATGATCTTTATAGACACTGGAAGAACACAACAGTAAAAAAATGTTAAACCCCTCTACTGAAGATTTCAGTCCATGTTTTAAAATGCCAAACTAATTATGAAGTTATAAATAGCATCAATAATGAATTTAAGTCATCTGACTCCACATAACACCACAATACCGTAAATTGTACTTCTACCATATTGTCCTATGGGGGAACAAAGATCTCTCTTTACACTCATTTATGGATATTCTCAAAGGAATTATTTTGACATTTGAACCAGAGATATTTAATTTGCTATGTTAACAAACATAACCTAATTGCAGTATTCAGGATTAATATTTTCTGAAAGAAAGTTTAAATTTTCAGCTTTTAAACTAACTTAGAATTTCAGTTTCCCATGCGATCATGTTTATAAGCGACTAGCTGAAAACCCGCACTTCGCTACGGAGTACATTCAAAGTAAAAACATCGGTGAATGTATGCAATTAATGCCAATATATATATAATAAATACGACGATCAATGTATATAATTGATGTAAAATATATATATATTTATAAAAAAATCGTAAGGGATATTTTTATAGACAAAATAATGTAGAAGAAGATATTCAAATTAAATCTAATATAAAGAATACTAAAGAATATAGTACAGTTAATATAGTACAGTTTCTAGAACATTTCTTTTACTGTATTTTAATATTTTTTTGGATAATGTCCAATCGTCTGCCGCATTAGCAAGAAAAAAAAATTATTTTTTGTCTACTTAGTTTTTATGCACGTGACGATAAATTTATTTAAAGTACCAGAAAAAGAAGTCACGTGATCGGCATTTAATAAATTAAATTCTAAAAATTAATCTTTAAAAATTCACCAAAAATCAGGAAATGAAGGTAAAGATTCGAAAAAGATTTCATTTTAAAGGAATTTTTATGATCTTTCTCGTGATAGAAATTTTATAACCCTCAAATTATTATTTTAAATGCAAACTTAAAAAAAGTAAAAAAAACAGCTTAAAAATTTAATTTAAAAAAATCTAAGAAGAATTTTTCAAAAATCTCTCTTAGTGCACCCCTACACTATAAGAAGAATCGCCATGCAAAATTTCAGCCCTTTAGGTCCAGCGGTTTGGTCTGTGCGTTGTATGTCAGTCAGTCAGTGAATGAATGAATGAATGAATGAATGAATGAGTCAGTTACGGAACTGTTTTATATATATAGATGATTTACATCATTGAGGATTCCTCTACTAAGAAGTTCTCTGTATAAGGGTCGATTAATACAAGCACGTAAAGGGAACGTAACGGGAACGAGCCGAGCCCCAGCGCCGGACGCACGTGTTTATACAGAGACAGGAGTAGAAAGTGGCGGGAACGTGTTTCATTAGTTGTGAAAGATTTGTAACGTCATGGCGCGGTTTCATTTTTCAGTTAAAGATTTAGCATTGATCACACTTTTGTTAGAGGAGAAGGAAGACGAGAGCCAGGGCCGTGCTTAGGGGTGGGCGAACTGGGCAACCGCCCAAGGCCGCCATTTTTATTTCTCATAGCAACACTTTTCTAAATGTTACGGGTTTTTAAAGAAATCCCTCATTTTTCGCGGTTTCTATAATTCAACTTATAAAAATATATATGTTTCGATTTTTTCTAAAGAATCGCAGAAAGAATCTTAATTGACAAACTACCCTTTTGGTCCGAAAAATTTCTCGGTTAAAAGAACATGATTTATCTTCAATTCAGTTATAGTAAACCCTTGATTATCAATCCTTTTTTTCAATATCAGTTTCTACTATCTGTCAGTCACTACATACAGTCATTTGAAGAATAATAAACCGTTTTGTCGGACTTTGTTCGTTTTCACGAAATAGTTGCAAACTGAGTAAAACGTGAACATATCCTTGTGAACGAATACTAATACCATTTGGTCAAAAGTTTGGTCTATTGAAAGCAAACTATAGACAAGACATTTCTCCAGCGAGTGTAAGGCAAATAAGTAAATGCGCTCCAAACCTGTTGGGAAGAAAGGGGTCTGGAGGCTGAAGGAGTGAGATAAACAAAAAATGGCTTTTACTTGTTCTCTCTATCATTATAATGGATTTTATTCCCCACTTTTCCCACAAGAATTGAAAATATTACAAAGCAGGTACAATCAGAATGCTTTGAATACGGATTCTACGCCTGTTCTCCTTGGCACTTATTTCTAATGAAAATGATCTCTCATCATCTTTGGACTTACAATTGGATATACAATTTTGCTACTCAGAAAGCAAGAAAAATTGCTTTATAACCAACAAATCCATACATGTAAGTATTTCTTTTTAACAATTTACACTTTCTAAATCGTTTAAATAATTTTTCCATTGTTCAATTATTCATACAAATTGATAAAATTTATATTTTAGTGGAACAATTGTAATTTCAAGTATAATTTTCTCCTACTGCCTTCCAAATTCTCATTTTGAACTTTGGATCAATGTATTTTGATGGGCCAAATCGTTCAAAACCTCTCACCAGCTCAATGAGTTTTTCATCATCCATATCAAATATCAAACATAAATAACAGTATGTAAATTATATCTTGAATAGCCACTTTTTACTTTCTGCCATGAACGAGAGACAGCCGAGCAATGAACGACTTTCTGCTCCGAATCGTTGGCGCCGATTCTCGGCCGGGAATCGGACGTGTCACGGCGTAGTTAAACAGTTCCATTAAAAAACAGGGAGGAAATGATTACGACGACTCGTCGCGCGCTCGGATCGTTCCCTCCACGTGCCTATATAAATATTTCTTTAACTCTCACGAATTCTGCACGGTTGAAGAAATTGTGCCAGAAACATGAAGCACCGAGCCTTAGATATTTCAAATAATTTCTGAAAATAATGTTAATTTTGAGGATCATCTATACCTCGAGCTTTACATTCTACGGAATTAAACGGATTTACATCAGGGAGGATTACTTTTCTAAGAATTTTTGTATTTCTCTACTAAGACTTTCCGTATTAGCAGGTGTTGCAAATTGAAATTATATATATATATTTGTTTTTGGCGTACTGGTAGCGCCATCTGGGTGTTTCGCGTTTTGCGTGTGTGTTTTTCAGTTGTGCTATTGAACGAATAAAAGCCTGACGCTTGAATTCTTGATGATTTAATATTTGTTGAATTCTTGGTTATATACACTCAAGAGCCAAAACATTATGACCACCTGTCAATAACGAGTTGGCCCACCTTTGGCGCGCAACACAGCTTCAACCCGTTTTCGCATGGATGCCACAAGTCCTTGGTAGATGGCCGGAGACAGATTGTACCAGATGTTTAAGCAACGGTCACGCAAATCCGAGATATTGCGAATTGGTGGTCTTTGAACTCTGAGCTGCCGTCCCATGACATCCCAAATGTGTTCTATCGGATCGAGATCCGGCGAGTTAGGCTGCCAGGACATTAACTGGAATTCAGAATCATGTTCCTGGAACCACTCCAACACAATTTTAGCCTTGTGACACGGGGCGTTGTCCTGTTGGAACATTCCATCTCCAGCTGGAAAAACAGAGGCCATGTAAGGGTGCAACTGATCCCCAATGATGTTCAGATACCCTGTAGCATTCATGGTCTGCTCTACCACAACCACGGGTCCCAGAGATGCCCAAGAGAACGTCCCCCAAAGCATAATACCGCTACCACCGGCCTGTGTATGACCTACTGTACATTGAGGTAGCAACAGTTCGCCTGGAAGACGGCGTATCCTGACACGGCCAACGGCGTGATGAATGACAAACCGTGATTCGTCTGACCAGGCAACTCTCTCCCACAGATCCAGGGACCAGTCGCAATGGTCCCGGGCCCAGCGCAGGTGCAGTTGGCGATGACGCTTGGTCAGCAAAGGCACACGAGTGGAAAGTTTGCTGCGTAGCCCCATATCCAACAGTGTCCACTGAACAGTGTGCTGCGATACTATTCTACTTGGCCCTGCATTGTATTGGGCTGTCAGCTGAGCCACTGTCTGACTCCGGTTTTGCTTCACCATGCGAGACAGTCTCCGACGACCTTTTTCTTTGATAGCGTGTGGACGTCCAACACCATGTCGTCTACTGCTGGTTTCACCGTCATTCATCCACTTTGCGTAAGTACTAACAACTATAGGTCGCGAACAACTCACGAGTCGTGCAGTTTCGGAAATACATGTTCCGAGCCTTCGAGCCATTACAATCTGCTCTCTATCAAAGTCTCTTAGAACCGCAGCCTTTCCCCTCACACACAGAAGTAAGTGAAAGAATGATTCTTCAGACTCTCCAGCAACAGTTAAATACCACTTCCACCTGATCACGTGCCTTCCACGTCATCCAGGCGAATTCATTGCAAAATGTAGGGGTGATCATAATGTTTTGGCTCTTGAGTGTATTTCTTGAATTTCTTCAGCAGGTACTTATACCACACGGCGGAAGATATTGCGCAAAAATATGAAGCACTCAGCCTTAGATATTTTAAATAATCTCTCAATATAATGTTAATTTTGATGATTATCTATACCTTGAGCTTTACATTCTACGGAATAATATGAATTTACATCAGGGAGGATTACTATACTAAGAATTTATGTATTAACTTATTCTACACGGTGGAAGAAATTGTGCCAAAAATATGAAGCACTCAGCCTTAGATATTTTAAATAATCTCTCAAAATAATGTTAATTTTGAGGATCATCTATACCTTGAGCTTTAAAATCTACGGAATTATGTTGATTTACATCAGGGAGGATTACTTTTCTAAGAATTTTTGTATTAACAGGTACTTATTCTACACGGTTTCAGAAACTGTGTCAGACACATGAAGTACTCAGTCTTTGATATTTAAAATAATTTCTGAAAATTATGCAAATTTTGTGGATCATCTATATTTTGAACTTTGAATTCTAAGGAATTATACGTTGTTGTGCACTGTAGGATTTTACTTCTGAAAACTGTTGACCGGTGAAACTTCATCAATTTTGTTTTATATATTTTACTTTTTATATTGGTAAATTTAGAACTAACCTACTTATGCCTAACACTGCTTCTTTCAATCAATCATGACTTAAAAAAATCGAAAGAATTTCACAAAAACTTAATTGAATAATTCAGACACATGGCATTTTAAGAGCTTCATTTTGTATTATATTGAGGACCCGTATACAACGTGGAAGGTACTGCTACTTTATTATGAGAGAAACCACTTGTTAAACCGTCGTTAATTCCCATGTCAGGGACAGTATAAAATATCCATCTCACGGCCGGGACTCAATTCCAGGCCCATGCGGTGTTAGCTTCCGTCACTAACCACTTTCCAACATAGGCGGCCAAATATAATAGATGTTTCTAACTCAAAATAATATTATAAGTGCAAAAATAATATCATACCTCAAAATAATACCAAAATAATATCAAAATAATATCATAATATCATATATCCCCCCCCCCCCAAAAAAAAAAAAGTTAGAAGCACGCTACGCCTATGTCTATGACACCAAAAATTTATTGTTTACCAATAATTTTAACGTTTAATTATTTTTAGAAGTAACTATTAATAAAGGATAACTATGACTAACTGGACTCTGGTGAGATGTTTTTCCTTCATCAACACTGGATATTACTTTAAAATTAAATACTCTCTTTTTGGAAAAATTATTCGTATAAAACAGATGACTAAGTAAGGGAAAACTAGATATTCGTAAGTTTTTCTACATTAAATATTTATTTTAATGTCCAATATTTCTTTATGTGAGAAAAAACTATAGAATAACTATTTATAAATATATCTATAAATAGATAAAAATATCTATTTACAGATACATAAGACTTAGAAAAACAAATTAATATTTGGCAAGTTTGTTTTTCCACTTTTAATAGTGGATGTTAATTTTAAAGTTCAGCACTTTCTTTTTGTAAAAAATAAATACTAAATAAACATTAAGTAGTGACTCGTATAGTTGCAGTTTAATGCTTAGTTTACTATGACATTATTTTCGAAAACTCTTAAAAAATATAAAGTTTCTCTAGACTTTAAAGTTTATATAAGTCATAAAACACTGATTCATTTTCGTTGATCAACTTTGTAACTTGACATGTATCACCCCTAGCTATTAAAAGACAAATATTTAAATCGAACGAGCTCCTATACAGGTCATACGGGTAAGTTACTAGAAGATGCATAACCAAAATTTCCCTCTATAAACATCGTAATAAAACACTAAAACCATCGTTATTAAAAGTGACACGCTTGCTCAAATAAGATTATGTATAAGAAAAAATATTTTGATGTATATTTCAAAATAAACTTTATGAAATAAATAAATAACTTGATTTTAAATTAAAAATAAAGCAATGGTTACTAGAAAACCATATCTATTATGTCAGTATTTTACAAACATCAAGTAAAAAGAAAGTATTTACTTTTTCAACACAATATTGTCGTTTAACTGTAGACAAATGGGAACTCTTTACGAGTTACTAATTAATATAAACCCATAACATTCATAGATAATAATATTGTATAAAATTCAACTAACTTGCATATATTTTCACTAACTACAACCGCTTCAAAACCGCAAGAAAATTACAAAAACAAATGATTTCTGACTATTTTGTATAATTTTACCCAAACATCAGGAAATATGTTTTGATTCTTTTCATTTTTAAATTCAGTGCCCCAAATTACTTCAGGGTAAATTCAAGTGAGAAAAACATTAAAAAAATTAAAACAAAACTGATGTCCGAATTTTTTTAAAAATGTGACTTAGTCATTTACGTTGCAATGTCTTCTAAATACCCCTTTTATAAAGTTAAAAAATAAACAACTTTGTTTACGTTATTTAAACCTAAACAAAAGCAAGAAACTACTTAAGTTTTATTAACTAATAAGTACTTTTGAGCAAAATAAAGGGCTAATAGAGATTTAAAATCAAACATTAAAACAATAGTAAATTTTCTCAAGTATTCTCTTAACCGACAACGGAAATTAACGAAGGTTTATATCAAAATCGTACCTGTTTACACAATACCGCAATCCAAATAACATTAACAAATTACCAGTTAACGCTTCCAAATCCCACTCGAACTTATTGGGAATTTAAAAAATAAACAAACTTGTTTAAGTTATTTAAACCTAAACAAAAGCAAGAAATTACTTAAGTTTTATTAACTACTGAGTACTTTTGAGCAAATTAAAGGGCTAATAGAGATTTAAAATCAAACATTAAAACAATAGTAAATTTTCTCAAGTATTCTCTTAACCGACAACGGAAATTAACGAAGATTTATAACAAAATCGTACCTGTTTACACAATACTGCAATTCAAATAACATTAACAAATTACCAGTTAACGCTTCCAAATCCCACTCGAACTTATTGGGAATTAAACCTATCTAGTCATATGTTTAATGAACGTAATTGAAATCCAGAAGCGTAACTATCCGAGCGCAATAATGTCCATTCTAACGGAACCAACACGAAACGTCACTTCTGCTTTTACGAATTGTAAATGATCGGAGATTGACGTCACGCAGACAGAATTGCCAGTGATTGGTCCGAGGTACGAAAGCATTTAAAAGACAGGAATTAATTATTTAAATTCTAGTTTAGACTTCTTTAGGTTAAATGCCGCAACTTAGTAACTTTCAACTTAAATTAAGCTAATTGAACTTGGAATATACTTATGCAGTGGGATAAAGCTGCTTATCGATTCCGTTTTAGGTCATTTCTAAAACTGAAATTGCAAAAGGAAATGTAGATTTCTGATGGAAGTGCATAAAATCGTTTTCGAGTTGCGTATTGTATTTAATGGAATGATTCAAAACGATTCGAGTCTTAAATTACTATTTTAACAAAATTGACGCTGTAAAGTCAGCTAAAATGTTTATTTTCTAATTGACGAAATCTGTTCAGATTCTTAATTATTCTGAAGACGTTTAAGCTAAATATTGGAATATATTGAATTTGTTGGAAATATTGTATTCCTTGGAGGTATTTTCAGTTTAAAAGATCTGAAGTTTGTGTTTTACAAAGAAGAATGCAGGATTTCATTTTCGATTTCATTATTAACGAAAAATTGTCTCTTAAATCGCATGCGCATTATACAGTTAGTCAGCTGACAGTTGACGTCACAAATCTTTAATTGCCATGTTTATCTCGGAGTAAATTTTCTTTTTATTTTTATTCTTATAACAAATTAAGAAGCGTATATTTTCGAATTATATATTCCGAATTTGAAAACACATATTTAACTGCAATCGGTATTTTTCAATTGTCATTTTATTATATTTTTATTTTTCCAAAAATTTAATTTGTAGTGATAGACTTCAATAATTGAATGCTGTATAAATATTTACCATGTAAAAATTCTTAAATTTTAAAAAAAATGCAAGCATATTTTAACGTCTACTTTCGTGTGTAAATATCATAATTCAAAAATATGTTTTTGCTGTGGTTGGAAAAATAGTGGGAGGTAAATTCCTAGAGGGAAGTACAAATTACATGCGTTCTGTGTGAACCAATGTTAGATCCATTTAAGATAATATTCGTGTTCCTTTTTCCGTTTTAGGACATCTTATGCTAAATAGGTAACACGGATATGATCATTAAATTTGTTAAAAGTTGCTAGAAGATCAAATTTGACTTTCTGATCCAGAAAACTGATGAAAGAAAATTATCATTTAAGTTGTCCGCTCTGACGTAGATCTGAAAAGCCAATCAGTGAGTCCTGGGCCTGATTTAGAAAATTCTTGACTATAGACAGAACTTGGAAGGGGGCCCCCTAACACTGATGTGGGCATAAAATTTCCAAAATTGACACACATACCAAAAAAAAAAAAAATCAGGAATCATTGTGAAAGTACCATTTTACCAAGAATTGGATATTTGAAGCGTAAAAGCCTAGAACATTATCAATAACAAAAAGCAATACAACATATTAATTTCATCAATAAAACCCCAATACAATACAACCAGAAAAACTTATTAATCCCTTATATAAACTATAACATACATATGATGCACTATACATATAACTATACATATGATGAACCAATCAATCAAATTTGAAAGGATATAAAAAAATTTCTATTTAAAAAGCTAAAATTAAAAAAAATATTTTAATTGGGAATTTTCTTTTTTTTTTCTTTTAAAATAAAAATTTAGGGGTGGAGGTGGGGCTAGGCCTATGGCCTACCGGGCCTAATGGAATATCAGGGACTGAGTGAGTCGATCATTTATACTGAAAGCAAATTCTAACCCATAGTTCAAAACGTGCGGCCCTCCACGATGAAAATTTTAAAATGGCTAAATTGAGGTACTGTCATCATTAATAGACCTTCTAGAATGGCTTACAAACCATAGAGACTCTGGTTTCGAATAAGTGTTAGTCGGAGCCACAGAGCTTAGGACTAATTTCAAAGTAATTGAATAATTTCGGGAAACACGTTTAGGAAAACTAAAAAGTCCAATTGATTACTATATTGCGAATGAACCAGTGATAATTCACAAGCAATGTTTGAATTACATTGTTTTAAGAAGTCATGGACAAAGCTAGACGGACTCTGCAGTAACGTTTCGAGCGGTTGGTAAAACATGACACTTGTATTCCTAGGTACATTTCCGGCAATTCCAAAGGACGAACTGTGAAAAACATGCTTCGATTATAGAAATTACCGTAACAGGTGTAAAAAGTAGTCAGAATAACGACCAAACGAAGTCTGTAAAAGATGTGAATATACATGGCTGTATGCCGTTCGAAGAAATGGAAGCAGCAGTAAAACCTATTTTTCCTGCTCCGTGTTTCGGCAACCTCGTAAAAATTCTACAATTCCTTTCTACAAATGAAAAAGCTACTGGATTTTGAAATATATTTAGATATTTAAGAATATTTCTAACAATTCCTTTCTACAAATGAAAAAGCTACTGGATTTTCAAATATATTTAGATATTTAAGGATACTTCTAACAATTCCTGTAACCGTGGTGACGGGGGAAAGAAGCTATATATTAAAACATTATACTTGGGGTCAACAATATTGCAGGAGACTTAACAGATTTACAATGTTGTCTACAGATTATGAAGAAATGAAAAAATTAAAATTTGATTAAACCATAAATTACTTAAGTTGTAAAAAAAATTTGAAAAATTTGCTTGGAAATATTTTTGTTCTGTAAATAAAAACTTTGTAGTCCAGCTACTTTTTAGATTTTGTTTTCGCATAAATGTACTTAATAAAATAATATGACCGTCTTCATGTTTATGTCTTTTATGCTTCACGTTAAATTTTTATTCTTCAATGCATATTAGTATTTTGAAGGGATTCGCCAAAAATTCTGCAATGAGGACCCGCAATGACAAAGCTTAGCCCTGACTAGATACATCCGATGTTATCTGACAAAGCTGGGTTTCATAGTCATTGAAACATTGCTGGTTTAAAATATAAAGGGTTATCAAATAAATAAACGGTCAGTTTTCGGCAGATTAACTGCGAACATTCCCTTTTCCTCTCTACTCTTTATTCTACTTTTTCCCTTTTCCCTCTCTCGTTGTGGTTTCGTCATCGATGTGGGGGCGGCCCCGTCAGATGCTGTTGTCGCCCTGTTGCATGCGCGAAATAAAAACTGACGTCATTTGTTTATCCAATCCGTTAACAGAAATCTGAAGTGAAAGACAATGCGTAGTTTTAACCATTATTCCTTGGTTAGGGTTATCATATGTAGATTTCTTTGAATGACCTGTGTATATTTTGTTGATAATACTATTTTACACAGTGTTGTATCCAAAATCTAACAACGTAATTTACAATTATCGAACACCAATGCACAAACGCACGATGTTTTTGAAAGTCATTCTAAAATTTTCAGTGTTTATTCGTTAAAAATAAATTTACTAATATCGAAAAAAGTAATTGAAATATCTGCACAAATTGTAATTGGTCCAGACTACGCGCCAAATTTGGTAACACAGTTAAGCTATTGAACAAATAAGAATCAGTTCCATGAATAAACTTGATATGTAAGCTTTGTAGTAAACGAACGAATATGTGTAACTGCTATGATGAACATAGTACAGTATTAACTGTTTATTTAAAAAATCCTTTTAGAAGAATTTCTTTCAAGAATTGAATCTTAAGCTACATTAGTGACTGAAAGAAAATAAAAAAATAGAAATGTGCAATTAGAGCAAAATTTTTTTAAATTATGGAACTATATTGCAAATTACTCTCAGGCTATAAAACAAGACCCTTTTTCGAGTGAATACTGACATTTATAATTTGCAACTCGACTGAGCTAAACCAGTTTTGTCGGATTAGGGCACTTGGGTTTGGTTCACAGTTAGAGGGTGTACAGTTAAAAGGGTTCACATAAGAAGGTGCACACTTTGCGGGCACAAAGCTTATCTTTAGGACCAAGTTCTTGAAACTATTACTTATAAAATGCACAATAGTCCATATCAATATTCCTAATGGAAATCAGAGGTCACTACTGTTACCGGAAGTCATTGCTATGCAGTTCTCTTTTCATTTTTTAATGTTTTTATTATTTTTAATTATCACAAAGTTTGATCCATTGTGTTTTTTCTGAGGCATGTATCGCAGGTCCACTGTGTGTATTATGAGGCAATACTTCACGTATCGCAGTGTTCCCTGTAAGTAGCAAATTTTCAGTTTCAGTAGCACGTCCCTTGTCTCGGAATTTCCCTATAACGTCATAAAAACATTATAACTTCTCTTTCCACAGTAGGTTTATTGCTGATCAAATACATTCTGTCTAAGAAATACCAGGAATTTTTCAATAAAACACAAAATATTGGTTTAATTATACAAATTTGTTTTGTCGCCTTCAAAATGAGCTCCATATGATGAAATACTCTTATGCCAACGAATGATCTAGTCATGGTAACACTTCTGATAGACATTTACCCTTAAGGCCTTCAGATTCTTCAGGGAATTTTGTTTTGTGGTTTCAGTGGACTCAAAATGGCTTACACAAAGTAGTAATATGAGTTTGAGGAAGAGGAAAACGTAAGCCGGGACTATATCTCGCGGATATGGAGCTTGGTCGATGACATTCTTTGAGTTTTTGAACAAAAAATCGCGTACAGGGTTGATGCGTGGGCCTGGTGCAGAATCCAAGAATGTTCTTCCACAACTCTGGCCTTTTCCGTCGAACATTCTCTTTCATATGCCTCATAACGCCCAGATAATATTTTTTGTAGACTGATTGACAGTCCAGATTAAATTCCGAGTGGAAAACACCATGATTGCTTCACTTTGTCGGTGCTTTCGTCAGTCGAAGACATTGAAGATAGACGTGAGCGATGTAAGTTTTCAACTATTTTCCGGCCTTCTTTGAATGCTTATTACTACTCGTATATTCGTGTTTTCGATGAAGCTGACTCGCCGTAGGCCTTCTCCAACTTCTTCAACGATTTTGCATAGAAAATGCCGTTGGCAACACAAAATTTGAGGCAAATTCATTGTTCGATACTTTTGTTCATTTTAATAATAGCAGAGCATACTTGAGTACGACATACCAAAACAGAAGGTGAGAAAATGGTTGGCACAAGGACGCCAAAACTCTAGGGGACAATTAGGTACACTGGAGTAATATTATGACATTTTTTTTCAGTTCCTTTAACGTAAGCTTTTTAAATGAATTATACCCGGTATTTATTTGACAGAATGTATTTTGTATTATTTGGCTTAAAACTTTCTTTTCTAAGTAAGTGTACCATCATAGTCCGTTCCATAGATGAGGCGGCGAGGCGACCACCTCAGGCGCCGAATTGAAATAGGCGCCCAAAAGAGACATAGTAAAACTAAGGAAACTATAACGGATAACGAAAAAATATCAGTAGTTTAATCTAATAAAAATAGTAATTCATAAAAGTATACAAATATAACCAAGTATTCAGACAATTTTTTATAAACGCCTGAATTTTAGATTATGAGAATTAAATTTTGAGTGCCTATTTGCAAACTATGTTGTAGTTCTAAGAATTCTACACACTCTACCTGTAACTGCAATAGCAGCTGAAGGCGGTTTTTCTAAACTGAAAATTTTAAAGAATTATCTATGTACAACAACAAGTCAAGCTAGATTGAATGATCTAGCAATAATTTCTACAGAAAAGAGAGTATGAGAAACAATAAATGATAGAGATGCAATCAAACAATTTGCTGGAATAAAGGATCGAAAAATGATTTAGAAATTATTTTTATTACGTAACAAATTATATTCAAATTTATTTACTTTTTCTACTTTTTCAAAGTTCGTAATGTTTAAAATTATGTTTTCTCTAAATAAATACATATATCTCCAAAAATTCCGTTATTCTATTAAAAGTAGACTATTTCTAAAAGAGATACATTAATTACTGTAAGAGTCTCTCGAAAAATTTGACAAGGCGTCGTTTTTAAAACTTGCCTCAGGCACCACAATTGATCGGCCCGGCTCTGCAAACCATATCTTAGGACAAAAAAAGAAAGAAAAAAAGAAAAGAAACATGTTGTTTTATAATCATACATTTCCTGTCATTCAGTGTGGATATACTGAACAATTTGGCGACAGATGAGCAGACAATCGTCGCCAAATATTGATTCGTAATTATTACTTTTACTTTTTTTTCAACAATCTGTGCCTCAGCAAATTAACGTATTTAGCTCCAAGTTATTCGTGTTTGATCAAGAGGCAAACTGTAATCAAATGTTTTTAGAGAGTACCATAAAAACACGCATAAAAAGTTTCATTGCACAAGAGAACATCAAATGTTTCAACCGAAAGCTCGAACAGAAATTTTATACCGTCTGATGACTGTTATAAAAGACAGAGAATTTTTAATGAAAGCCCAGTATACGTAGTGAAAGAAAAAAAAAACCAATTGGAATCTTCGCGAAACGTTGTTTCGAATTTATATCTTTTTTATCAGAGGAGAAATTTGTTCGACAGTTACAATGCAAATTCTTTTCGAGGTATTTTATAACATTTGATATCTTAAACATTCCGCGTAGAAAGAATATTTTCAAAGTAATTTGCCTCAAATATTTGCAAGCTGGTCTTAATTATCCCTGCAGTTTGACGACTTTTAACCTTAAATATTTGCTCTTCGTTTTCTATGAGCTGTAATTAAAATGCTATACGGATTTGAGTTATATATATAGAACCAATGTTATAGAATATAACCTCTATTCTACTCCCACCCCTGAAAAAGGCTACTTTTTTTGTTAACCATGATTGGCCGCCATACAGCAGTTTCACTGGATTCAGAGACATATTCTCGAATCTAAATATGAAAGAAAGAAACTTATTATATCATCTAAAAGTATTCAAAAGTTAAGGCTTATTATTACGGAACTACCCATTAGAATATAGTAGTCTGCTTATCCATGGATTACAAACCCCTCCGAGATTTTTTGGGTGCAGACCGTTCAGGCGCGCATGCGTAGCGTAGTCAGTGGTCCGTCGGTTATGGACAGTAACTCTATAAATTTCTTATTCAAAATAGCAATGTCTTTTTAGGGGTTTTATTAACAAACACTAACAAACATAACAAGTAAATCGGCTTTTTGCCCTATGGCAAGACCAACGCAGACCATACTGCGATGAGCAATTATTTAACGCAGACCATATTGCGTAGCAACCTTCACCTCTGGTCTGCGAGCTACTACTTCTGGTGATAGCAACAGAGACTATCACGTGATTGCCGCGGGGGAGCGCTCGGCCCCTAGGAGCGTCAAGACGCAACAGTCAGCAATCGGCACGAAGGCGCAAAACCTGTTCCGTGGGTTTCATTCGTGTAAAGATGTGGACGCCACATCAAAAGGTGAAGCTCGTGCTTTGGTTAACGGAATTTAAATCAGCGACGCGTGTTCAGCGACGTGTGCGAACAGAATGGAATGTCGATCCTCCGACATCAAAATCCATTCGTCAATGGGATAGAACTTTAAGGGAGACAGGAATTTTGGTATATCAAACTGGTAAACATCTTAAAGTTTTTGAGACAGATGGCACTGTTGATCGTGTTTTGGAAGAGGGCCTCAATTACCTGGCCGCCAAGGTCTCCGGATTTGACTCTATTAGACTTTTTTGTTTGGGGTTTCATTAAATTTGTTTTGTATGAAAAAAAATTGAAACTGTGGTTGAGTTGAAGAAGCGTATCATTTAAGCAATTCGTCTAGTAACTCCTGATATGCTACGAAACACTTGGAGAGAACAGGATTGACCTTTAGACGTTTGTCATGCTACAAAAGGTGCACATATCGAAATTTATTGATATTAAAACTTGGTGAGATGTTCTTTCTATTTAAATACAGTCGAACCTCCATATATCGAAGTAGCAAATTGCGCGAAAAAAATTAGATATATAGAAATTTCGATATATAGAATTGAGCTTAGTCTTATGATATTCTCCTAAAAAAAATATTAGAGCTAATTTTCTTATACGAAACTCCATTTCTAATATATATGCGAATCCCATTAAATGAAAGTTAATAACTAAAAAATGAATTAATATGAAAGATTTATTGAGTACTACATACCTTTAAAAAAACAATAATGCAGACAGTGGTTTTAATGATCACAGTTACATTCTTTAAAAAAAACTACGAATATCTTGCTGAACAGTTAGTTTTTCGGAAAGTTCAAAGAAATATTCGTATTTATTCAGTCCACGAAAAACTTCATCAGGGACATTTTCCGTGAATTAAAGTCCACGACGTATTGTTTCAAATGCCAAAAATTGGGAGATTTTATTCTAAAGTGGAGTAAAATCTCCAATTTGTCTTGAAAACAATTTCGATATATAAAGATTTTTTCGATATATAGAAACAATTTTTCTATGTAATGAAGATGGAGATTTGCTAAGAGTTCGATATATAGAAAATTTCGATATAGGGAAGTTCGATATATGGAGGTTCGACTGTATTTAAAAAAAATTCTAATGTGTAGTTCCGTAAAAATAAGCCATGATTTTTGGATACTTTTAGCCCGGACAACCTGTATGTAAAAGTTTCTATAATATTCAATGTCTGATAAATGCTTTCTGTTGATAGAATATGTGCTACTTCAATTTGAAATATCTAAACAAGTACTACTATTTATTAATCGACTGAACACCCCTATAAGTTTCCACAATAACCGGACCAAATTTCCAATGTTTTAACTACTTTTTGAGAGATTCCATTTGTTTCTATCGTTTATAAATATTATCATTTGTTTCAATGCAAAAATTGACCGAGGTAAATAATAAAGTTATAACCGCGATATTATTGCACATTGTTCGAACTCATGTTCAATTAATCTTTGAAAATAACGACCAATATTTTCCTCATTTACCCTTTTTTATTCATAATATATCATATCTTCTATGAATGCAATCCATTTTTACGCCATCCAAAAAGTTGATATGAATACCTTCCAATCATTAAAACTATTGGTTATCAATAGGAATGGAAAAACGATAGTGCAGGACTTTTCGATTTTCTATAAAAATTCCACTCATGGGAGGGTGGTACTTTTTCTCCAATATATAAAGCACTGTAACCCCACCGTTCGCTCAAACTTCCTTTGGATATGCCTTTTCCGAAATTAAAATTTCTTTACTTGATTGTCCTTGTGTGAATTTTCCCATTTATGGATTATCCATGTATTACCTGATATACACGTTAGGAACCAGATACTAATTATCAGAGAGATTGTCATCCTGGCACCTGAGCAAAGAAATGCAGCGGACTTTTCCCAGGAGAATATCTGGAAATCTCCGCACGGTAGACTCGTAATTTTACCCGGATTTACGAACTCGTTAACTTTTACCTACTTATTTGACGGCCTAGAGCGGTACCCGTAGAACAAATGATACTTTATCTCTCTTTTGAGAACTTAAATGTGTATTCTCTAATTTTTAACGAACTTTTTTACAGCCTTTACTTGGACCACGAACTGAAGAAGTGATTTGTCAGTAGCTGGGAACTTCACATTCAAGTGGTTTAAAGAGGAGTGGTTTAAGGTGGAGAGGTTAACTTGTTTTTTCGCCATTACTGGTTAGACCAGTGATTCGCAAACTTGGGGGGGGGCACACTACCCCCCACCCCAACCCTTAGGAAAGGCGGGAGTGATAGGCTCGGTGCACACGAGCGATCCGGTGCCGGTGTGAATTCGCATCGGTGCCGCAGGCTTCAATTCACACGAGAGGCGATCCCGTTGCGGTTTTGGCTGTTCTGTGAAATTCACGTGACAGACAGGTGGTGTACACGAGCGAACAATTAGAGAACGCGAGCTGTAACATTGAGGACACGAGAATTGGAAGCGTACTCAAGAAAAAGAGTTGTATTTTCGTACTTAAAGTATTTAAAATGCAGAAAAAGAAATTATTGGGTCCACCCACTGGTGAGTTCGAAGTTGTTAAAAGGGACATTTTCCTTATTATATGAAGATTTGTATCATGACGAAGCAAAGTTTTTTAATTACTTCCGAATGAGCAAACACTCTTTTGAAGAAGTGGTTCAACTACAAACATTATTTTTCTGTGGTGTTATTAGCAATTGCTGATTCACAATATAACTTTTTGTATGTAGATATTGGCTCCTATGGCAAAGATTCGGATAGTTTAATTTTCCAAAATAGCTCTTTTCATAAAAAATTAGAAAGCGGAGGCGTGAAAATACTAACAGGTAAACCCCTGCCTGGGATTGATCACCCAGTCCTGCCCTACGTGTTTGTTGGAGATGAAGCATTTTCCTTGTCAATAAATGTTTTGAGACCGTACAACGGTAAATTTTTGTCCCACAAAAAAAAAAAAAATTAACTACCGACTATCTCGAGCTCGAAGATATGTCGAATGTTCGTTTGGAATTTTGAGCAACAAATGGCGAATACTACATAGGCCTCTAAACGTGAAACCTGATTTTGCTATAAGCATCATCAAAACGTGTTGTGTCCTTCATAATTATGTTCTCAAAAGAGATTGATATAAATTTGAAGATACATTATGTATCAAAGGATTTTATGACAGAGGCCAAAATCAAGGATCCCATCAAAATCAAGGAGGGATCAATTTAAATCAGATCAGAAATACATGGGCGGACTATTTCATTAGTGATGTCGGAAAACTGCCATGGCAAAATGACTGCATTTAACAATAAATGCGAATGGAAAATGCGATATTTAAAAATAACAATAAATATTTCAAAATTTAATTAATGGAAATTAATAAAAGTTTAATAAATCAAAAAATATTTTTAATTTTTACTTTCTAGCATATTGTTTAGATTTGTGTTTAATTTTTAATTAAGTTATATACTGCTATGCTCTGCTGTTTTTATCTAATTACATTTGAGAAAACATCAAAAATTAATACGAGACTGAAATATGACTAATGTAAATTTATCTGAAATATTGTAAACCTGATCGTCGTGATCCGTTAAATAAATGTCACCTGGCAGCTCCAGGCATGCGTTCCTTTTTGTCAGCCTGACACCCCAGGCCTTGAATTGTCTCTTTGTGGTCTTTTCCTAAAAATTGACCCCTTTTTCCACTTAGGGAAGTGGCCCACCATTATGTATTTAACGGTCTGCTAGATTCCTTTAACAAAAAGTCACATCTGAACTGAATTTTCCAAAGATAGGATTGAGTCTGTTTTCAGACTACAGCTTAGATTCAAAAAATTAGAATAATGAAAGAAAATATGGTCAAGGGAATTGCAAATCTAATTTATGAAATAAATAATCAATGATATCAAATATAAATTATCATAATACAAATCTGCATATTTTGTAGATTATAAAAATATGAACATATTACAATGAAATAGAAAATATATTTAAAACAGCAAGGGAAAAAAAAATTCAAAATATTAGAATACTTCATAACATGGTTCAAAAATTAGAATAATGTAAATATATTGTACACAATTTAATATATTGTAAATATATTAAATTGTGTATTTAATTTGTGTAATTAATTTGTGTATAATTTAATATATTTAATATATTGTAAATATATTGTACTTTTCACATTTAATATCCCACAATTCACTAAACTTTTTAACTTCCTCTATTAAAAGTTCTGTGTCTACACTTTCAGCCATTTTGTTTTTGCTGCAAAATGTCGTCCGTGTGAATAGCGCAGTTGAAATCAAGGTACTTCTAAGCCGTTGTCGTTCGTGCGATGAAGCAGTACACGGGGTAGAAAAACCGGTCGTTACGAGGCCGCAGCGACGCCAACGTCCGTGTGAATCTGTTAGTTCAATTCTATGTACTTCTACTAATCGCAACTGCGGTTCCGCACCGGCGCCGCATCGCTCGTGTGCACCGAGCCTTAGAGTTCGGGGCGCGGAGTGTTAGCAAAAGATATGAGTAGAATGTCTTGTACAATTGTTATAGGTCTCCTCCGAAGTGAAGATCCTTGAGAAAGTGGTCACTCGGAAAGAGTTCTTATTTCATGAGGGGTGGAAAGTGGCAAAAGCGAAGGTCAACGGGAGAGAAGGAGATTGTCCCCCACTTTTCGGTGATCAACCCACACTTTCCGCTGATTAACCCCGACCCCTCTTTTCGACAATCGACCTCCCAGAGTCAGTAACCTTAAAAACGGTCCCAGGACTCTTCTCACGGGTAATGACTATACCTACGTTTTTTAGGCCTAGGGCCAGGTTATGGTCGAATAGCTAGGGCACTGGCATTCGGTTCAAATCCTATGGTATCAGTCCCACTGCTGGTATGGATGTTTGTAGCCATTCGGAATCGGCTTTAAACTGTAGGTCCCAGTCTGATTAGCCCGTGGAGCAAAACGTTGGCCGTGGTGCTCCAAACCAAACCAAACCAAACCAAACCAAACCAACCTTTAAGGCCTAGGGGGAAGGGAGCGGTATAAAGCCCATAAATTCGTTTGGTCGATGAAATTTATAAAATGAAACCTGCTGCAAGGTACAGAAAAGTTCATCATTTTATGTATTATCAGCATTTATGTAGCTGTCACTATTACACACATTTTCACCATAGGCTAACATTGAGGTGAGCAAATCCAATAGGTTTAGTACACAGAAGCCTTAAGCTAGAGCTGAGACCTGACACGTTATTTATGGAATAAGCCGTAACAACTAATGTAATTTAATGACTGAATAAAAAGCCAGTTGCTTTTGTTTGAAGAAATGCCTTTATAAACGGTTAATTCATAGTTTATTGTGTATGTTTAATATAAGTCATGATCATACAGAAGTTCCTTACAATTCGAATCTTAAATTTTTCTAGGCGTTATTCTTTTTATGCAGTTCGTTAAAACACTTGAATTTTTTGCGACAAATCTCATAAGTTGGAGTTTGCAGCTGTCGACTTGCTTATCTAAATTATTATATTACAAATTACGCTTATATACAAAAATAAATCTTCAAAGGTTTCTCTTTTAGCCATTTTTAAAGAGTATCACATTTAAATCTCATTTTTATTTATTGGTCTTGGAAACTTTCAACACTCACGTCATCACTTTTGTCTAGTTACAGTGTTTGAATTAGGAAAATTACTGTGACGTAGAAACAAAGCAAAAATTGTGTCTCGAAGCTTCATCTTTCAAATAAAAGTATAGAAAAATATAAATCTGTGTCCTAGAATATTTGATATGTGTTTAGCAAGAAAGGTGTTAGGATACTCTAACGATGAAAGCTAAAATTTACTCTTATTACATTTTTATATTTATGTGTAAAGAGAGGCATGCCTTTTATCTTCTTAAAAAATGTGTTATTTAGAAATAATTATCAAAAAGCTTTCGGGAATAATTTTGGAAAAAATTATTTGATTGGTTTAATATACAAAACGCTTTCATGATGCATATGTCGGATTCCTTATCTCTCTTCTTACTCATTTTATTCTTCTCTTACTTGTTACAATTTTAGAAAAAATAATATAACGTTACACAATAACGTTACACAAAATAATATAAACGCACGCATAAATAAATAAATAACTAAATAAATAAATATATGACACGCGTAGGGCTACGCTCGTGATCTTACAAATTATGGCAGTCATGGTATATCCGGTGGTGTAGCAAAAGTAATCCAATCAATGATTGAGCAGGCATCAGTTCAATTTAATCCAGTTTTATTCTTTGTCATAATTCCACCTCTCCAGATCTATGCATTTAGTCATTCGCCATTTATTTTTTAGAGCCGCGGCGAAACACATCTGATAGCATCGACTTCTATCCCATGCTCTAACCAAATTCGCGGGAATCTCCTCGCTCCAACTCTCCTTGGACATGCGCAGAGCCCGAAACAGACATCTTTCAAGGCTAAATAAAATGTACACGTTCCTCCTCGACCGAAGAACTCAGAGGCGCGCGAAGGTTATATAATAAAAAGGGAATTTCCCTTTCCCAATTTGCGTCGTTGAATAAGAACAATTAGAGGCGAATTACGCCACGAATATAATTTAATTCCCAAGCCCCCTTTAAATTTAGAATAATCATTCTTTTCCCACTAAATCCTTTACATATATATATATATATATATATATATATATATATATATATATATATATATATATATATATATATATATATATATGTGTGTGTGTGTGTGTGTGTGTTTGTTTGTGCTAAGTTTAAAATAATAAGACCTCGAACACATCCGAAATTTGTAGTCGTAGGGCCAAAATGGTCAAACTTCAATGAATACACAGTTTCCCTTATAAAAAGACAGATTTTCTAAGTCATTCTGAGAACTCGATGAGGTTATTCCTGGAAGAGATCCTCACGATCATATGAAGAGAGTAATTGTAAAAAAGCAATTACATGTCATTCCAAAACCCGAATTCTCGAAGTGGACCCTTCCTGTGGTCAGAATTGTCACTAGATCAGGAAGTAATTAACATCAGCATTGGTGTATAAGGAAATGCCCTGTAGTTTAAATCTTCTATGCTGTCGACTTTATAGGACAAAGTAAGTTATGCAATGAATTTAATTAAGTTAAGGAATGAGAAATACTTTTTGGCATAATATATATATATATATATATATATATATATATATATATATATATATATATATATATATATATATATATATATATATATATACATATATATATATATCTATATATAAAACTGTTATTCTGGTCATTTTGCCTTTGTCTATAAAGTTTATTATATTTTACCTTACATGAATCTTACCTTAGATAAACCTTACATTGTCTACATACCGAACAAATGTGCTGAACGACTACGCAATTTATGGTATTTGTAAATAACCATATTGTTTATCCTATAAAATCTAACGTATAAGTCTGCTGCGTAGTAACCCAATTGAATTCACTCACCTAAATTTTAACCTATGGACAAAATGTGTCTACTATTTACAGATTCATTACCATGTTTTTATTAACTCGCTTTTTTGTTTGTGTGTGTGTTTGTATAGTGCAAATCTTGCAATCGATTTTTAACTAACTTCCCGACTAGCTAAACATTTGAAACTTTTAGAATAACTCAGAACACGATGACAATGCATTATTTTAATACTTTAAGCCATCTTTAAGCAGTATTGAGTTCATTTTCAGTTAATTTTGTTTTGTAGACTGGTGCAGCCATCTATCGACCTGGACGGGAACGAAAAGTTAAACTCAAGTTAGCTTCCAATCAAATTCGTTTTCTTTCAAGTTGATGGAATAATTCATCAAAAAAATTTTTTTAAAGTATTTTTTAATGCATAGAATTGTCAAGTTTATATGATTCAACGGAAAATTTAAAATCATGATATATAAAAAGTTCTTTTTATCTTGTAATTATTTAATAAATTCCGTTCACCAAAGGGTTTTAGGAGCTTTTAAACCATTCTACCAGATTTTTTACCCCGAAATATTTAAATTTAAAAATATTATGTGCAATTTTTGAAACGAAAAATGCCCTAAGGTGTAAAATATCTTTACATTACGGAGTACAAGTTTTTAAAGAAACTGTCAAGACATGAAGGCAAATCTTGGACACATTTTCTCCATAGGTTAACATCGAGGCGAGCCAATCCAATGGGGTAAGTACACAGAAGCCTTAACTTATTTTCCACAGTCTTATATTCAGTTTATTTTCAAATCCCAAACGTCGGAATCATTATATTTTTGTCCTTAGGAAAGAAATAAATCACTCCCGTATACTTTTATGATACAGAGAAAATATATGTATTGAGTTAAACCAAATGATCTAAAATCCATGTAAGGGAATTTGCTTTGCTGAGGGGGATTTGAGTAAAAAATAACAGAGTATTCGCATTAGTAGACTAAAAATGTTACTCAAAGTAAAATGTTGTCACCCTCAAATGTTGCCCATTTATAGAGATTAAACCTCGATTTTTTACAGGAATTCGAGTCAATAATCTTGGAATTTGGTTTTTTGCAGTAGAACATAGATTTTATATTGACAAATGTGTTAATAAGGGAAATTTCCAAGAATTTCCAGTTTCTGTTAGACAACCTAAACTACACTGCTGGCCACTGTAAATGCAACACCCTGAAGGAAACATGCAAATAACACGAAATTTACAACATGCATTAGCGGAGGTGAGATATGCAAAGATTAGAATTTCAGCGCAGACGCACATCACGCGCGCCTGTGGCGCCACTACAAAGCGCTATTTAAGGCTTGGAGATTTCGACGATTTCAAGTTCGGCAATTGTGTTTTTCTTGTGGTTTTTTCAAAAAACGATCAATTATCCCTCGTCGAAAACAGCGATCATCTTTTGATCAAGTATCCGAGTTTGACAGAGGAAGGATAGTTGCCTACCGAGATTGTAGATTATCTTTCAGGGAAATCGGTAGTCGTGTTGGACGAAACCAAACAACTGTAATGCGGATATGTGATCGTTGGATGCAGGAGGGTACGACGGACCGGCGTGTTCGATCACATCCACCTCAGCGCACCACTTCACGTGATGACAGGCAAATTGTGCGCATGGCAGTGACGGATCGCTCAGTCACATCACGAACCATAGCACAGCACATGCAGTCTGTAACGCATCATCCAGTGTCTGCGCGTACCATTCGACGCCGTTTACAGCAGAGTGGTCTGTCCGCAAGACGTCCATTGCTTTGTCTACCCTTGACGCAGAACCACAGACGTCTCCGCCGCCAATGGTGCGATGACAGAAGGATGTGGACGGCAGAATGGAATGAAATTGTCTTTACTGACGAGTCACGCTTCTGTCTGCAACACCATGATGGTCGCATTCGAGTCTGGAGACACCGTGAAGAGAGGATGCTGAACAGCTGCGTTATGCACCGCCACACTGGTCCTGCACAGGGTATTATGGTATGGGGCGGTATTGGATATCACTCTCGCACACCTCTAGTACGTATTGCCGGTACTTTAAACAGCCAGCGTTACATCTCCGAGGTGTTGGAGCCAGTTGTCCTTCCTTACCTTCAGGGCTTGCCCACAGCCATATTTCAACAGGATAATGCGCGACCACACGTGGCACGCATTGTCCAGCGGTTCTTCGTCAATCGCCAGATTGAATTGCTTCCCTGCCGCCTCGCTCTCCGGATCTTTCGCCGATAGAAAACATGTGGTCCATGGTTGCTCTACGATTGACCCAGATTCCATCCCCAGCTGCCACAGCAGATCAACTTTGGCAACGTGTGGAAGCTGCTTGGTCTGCTGTACCCCAAGAACTCATCCAAAGTCTCTTTGAATCAATGCCGAGGCGTGTGGCAGTGGTGATCTCCAACAATTGCGGCTACTCTGGCTACTGATTTTGGCAGGAACCACACTTCACAGAAGTCTATAAATTTAATCATTTGATACTTGGTCAACATGTTATCTACAAAATAAATTTTGTTGCGATATCTCTTGTCTTTCTTGGTGTTGCAATTTGGGTGGCCAGCAGTGTAATAAATTCAAACTGATGTATTTGTGATGACATATATAAAGAACTAGCTTTCTTAGAACAATGATTTTTTTGTTAAACAAGGGAACTAAAAAAACATGTGAAATAGCTTTCAGAGAGGGATTATCATTGTTATAATTATGTTTTGTAAAAACAATTCGAGAGAGCGAGGCATGTAAAGATTTTGTTTTTATCTCAGGACGAATTTGCATTGATGTAATAAAGCTTTTATAAAATAAGTGAATATTGATAGGCATCTAAAATAATGTTCCGAGACTGACTTGCCACTGTTAAGCTAAAACTTTTTAATAACCAAGGCTTTAAAATAATGTTCATAAGCGGATTTCATATCATTAGAATTACAATTTTATTTATAATTTAGTTGTTTGCCCGGCGTTGTTCGGGTATTTCGGAAATTCCAATTTTCACAAGTTCTCAACACCCATGCCGATGGGGCTTGACTTGGACTTGAAGTTGACTGCCTACTTTCGGAGCCAATTTTTTAAAAATAATTTTTTAAAGGATTTTTTGGTCTTTTATGGTAAAATAGCACTTAAAAATTAAAAAATGAACAAAATTTACTTGTAAATACCATACAAGTAAATTTACTACCATTTACATACCATTTACTTGTAAATTCAAAATCGTTCTTAGTGCACCCCTACACTATAAGAAGAATCGCCATGTAGAATTTCAACCCTTTAGATCCAGCGGTTTGATCTGTGCGTTATCTGTCAGTCAGTCAAATACGGAGCTGTTTTATATACTATATAGATACATGCACACTAGGGTGGAGTGAAAAAGGCAAATTTGTTTTTAAATTGTAATATTTCCTGACTCAACAAATGGTGCTGTTTGGCAAAAAGGACACTGCAAAAAAATCTCAGCGTAATCATTCATCGTCTTCAGGTTCCACACAGGGGGTCAAAGAAAGGAAAATTAACGTCAAAAGTAAAAAAATCAATTTTTTAATTTAATTTTAATGTTTACAATAGCTTTATTTTCTGACTCAAAAACAGTTCTAATTATAAAAAAGAAAGATGAAAACATTATCGTTTAAAAGAAATATCACTAACCTGCAATTTATTTTAATCAGTCTTCAATTTTTGATTTCACATGAGGACCAAAATAATTATCTTTGGTGTCAAACTTTCGAAGTTCCTTTCGTGACTTGATTCCACTGCGAATGTATCCATGACTGGCTTCTATGCCACATGTTACCAATGATGCTTATGTTACCAGTCGCACATGCCTCTCTACTGCTTGAGAATGGCAAGGGAGCTTCTCTATATCAAATTGTGAACCGTTCTGGTCATACTTTCTATGTTTTCGTCACTGAGGTTCATGGTAGCTGGTGGTTCCAAAGGATTGTCCCAGTTAATCATCTCAAAATATTCTTCTGCTTCGAAATTTAAATTTGGAAGATCAAATTGGAATATTTTCCCCTTCCAGTCAATTTTTCTTGCTTTCAGTTTTCTTCTGAGGCCAAGTTCTCGAATATGTGATCGTTAATCTAACAGCATTGCCAACAGAATGTTTTCAGAGTGAGAAAAATAACAGTTCCTCTGAATAACTTTGTGAACGATTGACTTAAAATCTTCTGGCAAGAATGAGCTCTTTTTTATCATTCCATGCAGGTGACGTGCTCCATGAGTAGCTCTTGGGATTTTCTTTATTCCAAACCAGGATAACACGTAAACTTTCATGACATATATTACTAGGAGCTTAAAGTGTTCTGTTGGTTCGGCAGTCGACTCATATAGGCGCAGAATTCTGTTGGCTTTAATGAGCCATCTTGAGTGAGACAACGTTCTGGGACTTCTGTTTGACAACTCTGGAAGGCACCCCCCCTAGGATACTGCCCTAGAAATATCGAAAAGGTATTTTCGGTCTGCACTGACGTCTTTTTTATCAATTTCAGGCAGAGCAACTGGAATAGAAACAAAACTTGTCACAGCAAGGGTTTCGAACGTTTGCGGAGATTTTCATATTGTTCCGGAAAACTGGTGTGGCCCAGATGCCTTTCCGTCAGTCTTCTGGAAAATGAGGCGAAGAGGTAGTTCATTAGTATGCAATAAGCATACAAACCAGGGCAAATTATGGCCAACAAAGATTTCAAGTCTAACTGCGCCATTTTTATACTCAACGTTGGCGTTCGTTCCATCACACCCAACGGCAACCAGTTCCGAAAGTGTAATCCCTTTCTGTGTAACGAAGTTGATGATGCTTCGTATAATATCCCAACTAGACTCAGAATCCGGAGTCACATGTCCTATATAAACAGAAGCAGGTTCTGACAACAAAACAATATGCTCTTCCTCAGATATAGTCCTACAGTACATAAAGAACTTCCCTTCTTTTCTTGCACTATAGTTTTGTCCTTTCTGCCATCGAAGTTGATGGCGTACAAAGACTGTGTTACTTGTGTAGAATTAAGCTGTGATCGTACCTTTTGACGTTCTCTCCTCAGTCTTTTCCTGTCAATTTTAGATGGAGTATCTTTGGATACAATACCTATATCACGAAGCACAGAGGATGCAATGATAGCAGCTGACCTATCCGATACTCCCGTTCTATCAAAAGCAACGGTTATATTTGGCAGTGATATTCTCATTTGGCCTGTCTTGGAGGTTGAGGGAGATTCATCGTCAGTTGTTTTCCGACATTTGGCTTCATGACTAACGTAATCGTCATCATCTTCAGAGATATCCAATCTGAATCTTCCAATTCTGAATCAGACGGCATTTGCTTCTAAATCTGTAATATTTTTAGATGAAGAAGCATTATCTTTCAATTCCTTTGCTTTAGCTTCCTGAATTTCCCTTATACATTGCCTTTCTCTTACACGCTTCAGTTTTGGAGTTGCAAAAATGTCAATTGATCCTAATGCCATTTTTCTCTCATGCCGTCGGTCTGCAAAAAAGTTTCGTTTCATACTTGGAACTTTCCCAGAACACTTGCATTGTTCGTAATTTAAACATTTGCATACAGAAATATCAAATAAAGTACTGTTTGCTTGGTCAAAAAAATCTTTCCTAATTTTGTCAACCCCCTGTCGAGATTTGGGCATTCATTTTACGTATATTTTTCTACTTTTCATTGTAATTTCTAATAAGACTAATAACTTCTTGATAACTTACCACAGGCAATGAGTCTTTCTTCCAAATTATTTCAATGTCACAAGAAACAATTTTGCTGATATCTTTTACAGAATGACCTTTCTTGTTCCCCGTCCTCCACAATACATCATAGGAAATGCTTCATTAAATCAGAATACGAGGGGAACACTGTCTCTTTCAGATGTACTGGAGTTCCAAAAACACTACAAAAAGATTCACGTCTGGTTGAGGTCATGTTTATGTTTATGTTTTAATTAAAAATCCGTATTAATATAAAGCACGATTGATACAACTTATTGCTTCAAACTACAAATTAGAAACAAGTTGTTGAAACAAAGAAAAGCATCAAACAAAGACAACAGTCGCAAAAACGAATCATTCCACACAATAAAAGTCACGTGCCTGCTTAGGTCATGATAAAATAGTTATCAGAATAGAATATGTGCTGACATTTAGTAGATTTTTGGAGTACAAAATTGTGATTTATGTACGAAATACCATTTCTAGCACTGACATTTGACAATAAATATTAATAATAATTATTAAATAATTATTACTATTAAATATTAATTAATATTAATTTACAAATTAATTAATTATTCATTTAAATAATTATTATTTTTTGATAAAAAGGCATTAAAAACTTTAAAAAAAGGCAATACAAATATTCACTTCAGTTGTGGAACCTCAAGATAGCAACATTTTGAGCTGAAATTTGGAGAAAATTTGTTTCAGCCAGTTTCACACCAAATAATGACTCAGGCAATGTGAATTTCGAGAAAAGGTTTTTTTGCTCCACCCTAATGCATACATATTCTATTGCATTTTTTTTTGGCGAAAAACTGGTTTCAACTAAATCTTTTCCATAATTTTTTTCCCTTTCTTAAAAAAAGTTGCGAGATTTTTTTTTTGCTTCACTTCTTTTTCTTTTGGGATCAGTGAAATAGAGTTGATGGATGTGTCTAAACTTCATGAAATGCTGTGAAACATGAGACGGTTTTAAAGTCGTTTAAGGTTTGGTTTGGAGCGCTACGGTCAATGTTTTGCTGCACGAGAGTTTATTAGGCCGAACGTACTGCTTAAAGCCGATTCCGAACGGCTGCAAATGCCCACGGTAAGAGTGGGATTCGAACCCAGCGCCCTAACCATTCGGCCATCATCAGGGTTTTAAAGTCGTTTAAGAAATGTGGAATTAGTAACTCACTTGATGGAGCGGAGGAGGAATTGTTGTTGGAGACTCTTTCTGAAGGAGAGGCTCGAAGTGATTCTTTATTTTGCTCTGGAGAAGAATTTTTGGGTTTTGCTAATTCTAATTAAAAGGTACCTATAGCATAAAACTACACAATTTTGAATTTTAATTATTGAATATAATTTTTTTACAATTTTTCCCAGCGCCTTTTGATAGTTGAAAGAATTCAGTCACTTTGCATATTTAGTAAAGTTCTTTTGTCCATTTTATCGCCGCAGACTTTCACCGCTGACCAGTTCCATTGCGTTTTTCTACCAGAACGGGTTTTGTGGCGAGCGCCAAATTGGCGAGATTTTTTTCCCCCTTTTCGCCTGGGCGCGAATTTCAACATTTGTTTTGCGGGATGTCTAGGCGCTTAGACGGGTTTTTTGTTAATCTAGATGCGTTTACAAGCTGAAGAAGCACGTGTTGGATATCCTTAATAACTAGGCCTAAACTCTTTCTGCATCACACTCTCCAACCCCACAAAGTTATCAGCTCTCCTTAAATAATGGAAAGTGTTACAAGTATGTCTTGCCTATAATTACTGTTGTTAGCTATACGATCACGACCCACTTCACCACATAAAAATTGGTGCCGTGACCAGGACACGATCCTGGGTTACATTTTTATGTAATCCAGGTATTTTTACATAAATAGCTATAAAATAAGTACAGTAAATCATTATGGAAGTTCATGAAAAAAGTAGAATTTTTTTCCCTAAAAAATGTGTATTAAGAAGAGGATTCGTATTATACATCGCTGTGTCCTATATGTCGGCAAATACGATAAATGCGTGTCATTTATGTTTAATACCTTATAGGTATATGACGGACCTAACTTTTACATACATATACTTTACTTTTAATTTATGTTTTCGCTTTACTTTTCTTTACCTAAACACCATTGCCTCACTGAAAAATTAAGTACATGAATTTCGCGTGTGTTAACTATTCCAAATCCGTTAAAATTGGGATTTTATGAAAATATTCCCGTTCATCTTACATTTACACAATTTCTGAATGACGAGAAAAAACTTAGTTATTTTATGTCCTCTGTAAGTAGTTCATATTCATTTCTGTTAATTTAACGAACTTCGCAGAAATCAACCTTCTACTCATGTTAATAGTAAATTGAATTTTAACAAACCTTGTTACTAAATGCAAATAAACATTCTATGGACTAAAATGCAATTCACTTTGGTCTTTAGAGATATTTAAAACTGGATACTTTAGCTCAACATCGTGTCCGGCATGCTTGACTTTAGAGTGCTATAATTAGATGCCTGGCTATAATGAGATCTCGGGGTAGTATTTCCGCGAAGTTCATTTAACTATTTCTAGATTTCGTTTAAATGGGAAAACAGAAGTGCTGCAATTCCCTGATATTAAATGCTATATACGTAAAGGCCATCTGTAACAGGTTTATATGCAGCGATAAGATATTATGCTTATTTTACCTGTCCGGTAAACTTGTGTCAGAAAGGTTTAAAAGATATTTATTTGGACTGTTTTGTGTTGTTCCTAATGCCCCAAGGCCGAAAAATATACATTATACAGATTAGTATTATGGTATCATACGACGTAGGCCTGGGTTTGAATCCCGACTAAGGTCTGGACTTTTTGTTGTTCCTTCTTCATAGAGAACTATACTGGGTTCCTTATATGTAGTTCCTACAGATGTTGTTGTAGTTGTTCCTAATGCCCCGTGGAAAGAAGTTCCAGATCAGGTTCATAGAGGCTTCTGGCTGGGTAGTGCGGACCCTGTTTATAATAGCACCATAAGGTTCGAAGTCCGACTTGGCTAGGTGCCACCACATTTGTGACCGAGCAACCCCAGGGGTGACATTAGGGGGGATCGTACATTCCCCACCCACTGAACTCATAGAAGCACTTTCTGGTCTACGGATTTACTGCATCACTATCCGGCCTAGACACGAAGGCAGTCAACGACGCTTATCGGAAATTGATCCGAGCACCCGCAGTACCGATAGCCGGCGCGCTACCGACAGGCTACTTGGGGTCTAGTCTGTTTCATAGTTTCTTTTCTTCTACAACAAAAACCGATTCATCTTCATAAAAGTGTGATATCAAAACCAACTGGAATGTTAAATGCGTTAAAACATAAAACATTAAAACGTTTATAAATTATATAAATATAGGGTCATTGAAAAAGGTTGGAAACATTTCATATGATCATATTTAATGAAATAATTACAATACAGACAATTCTTTCGTTGTGTAATGTACAGAATTTAATAGAATTTTACCTTAATAAGTTTCAGTATGAGCACCGTTGGTTGCTCTACACATATCAAGTCGATAATCAATCGCAGAATTCCTGGCGTCACTGGGGTAATTGCATCGAGAATTCTCTCCCGTAAATGTGTTGAGTCCCGTACCTTTACTCTGCAAACAATGTTCTTGACGTAACCCTAGGTTTATACTCCGCTAACCACAACACATATTGAGCTTTTTTCTGAACGGTCGACATTGCAGTGACGGAAAGCCGAACGAAGACCTCTTCCACCTTTCATCGGTTCTGCGTAACGTTCCATGATGAGTACTAGTTACATTTAGAAATCTTTGACACTTGCCAAGTTGTTTGAAAAGAATATGTTGCTTAGCTCAATTTCTTTTAGAATTATGAACTTTCGAAATGCGTCCAGGCTTTTTCGATGACCGTGTATGTATATATATATATATATTTTAAACTTAGTTTAAAGTTTGAGTTTCATATTTGTTATAAATAATATTTTTCATTATTCCAGTATCTTTTAAATGCATTAATATATTTAAATAAAGAATTGCTTTAACCCATTAGTTCATAGCGTCCTTTTAAAAAGACGCTTACATAATAAGCTCTAAATCACTGAATTTTATATTTTTTTTCGATCCAAATAGCAGAATATCATGATAAAGTGTTGTATTTCTTATTATCCATCAGTTGGTAGCACTACATTAATGTTCTATTTCTGCTTTGAGGGTCTAAAGTCAAAGTTAGTCGTTTTTTAGGTTTTCAAAAGAGCGTCACACAAAAAGTAAGTTTATTTTATTGTTTTTAAATGTTACGAAAATATTTTATGCTGTTATCACAGTCAATACTCTTTTCTTAAATATGTATTTTTCAAAATTGTTAAAATTATTTTTTAACACTGTTATATTTTCTTTTGCGTAGCGTTCTATATATAGGACGCTAGGTACGAATGGGTGCATGTTTTTCTGACCTGTTCCGCTATACGAATGCGTTTTTTTCTCAATATATGATGTTTTATTACCATAGAGAAAAGGAAATGCTATTTATTTTCAGAAAAATGATGTTATAAATTATTTTTATAAATAAAGATTATTGAGTATTCCTTATTTATGAAAATAATTTAAAAATAAATGTTCTGTTGATTAAGGAATGATTAAAAAAATTTCTTAAGAGAAATATTAGCCTATTGATAATGAAATGAACGTATTAACAAATTAGCCTCTTAAATACAAAAATTTTAATCAAAGGATGTGTTCTGTATTTAGTGATTTTAAAAAATAAAGAAAAATTACGAAGTACATAAGTAATTGTCTGGATTTTTTAAAAATATGTGTATTTAAATGTCTATAATTTAATAAATTTTAAGAATTTTGACTTTTAATCCAAATTATATTTGATCTAAATATACTGAAATTAGCAATCGATAAGTTTTAAAGCTCTTATTTATATTTTTGTTTTTATTTTAAGTTTGACTGTGGAGAGGCATTAGCTTTAATGGCAGAGTTATCTGATAATGATACATTCCATGAAGCGGATATTTATTTGAACCCACCATCTAATGAAGTTACCGATGACTGGCACTATAGGGTTAATAGAACTAACCGATTTAACATGTCCACTTGGAGATGTTAAATCTGTTAAAAAGAAGAGTAGGGGAAGTTTTGGTTTTCAGCACTGCAAAAATTTTAAAATGGTTCGGTGGAATGACAATAGTGTCGTTACTTTGGAGTCTAACCATTATGGTATTGAACCTGTAGCTCGGGCCAAACGCTGGTCGAATATTGATAAAAGATTTATAGAGATTGACCAACCGTATATTGTGTCTCAGTATAATAAATTTATGGGAGGTACCGATCAAATGGATCAAAATCTGGCACAATACCAATGTTCCATACGGTCTAAAAAATGGTGGTGGCCTCTGTTTTTGTTTAGCTGAGAAGCATCAATCCAAAATGCGTGGCTATTGTACAGATTATGCCCTTCTAATGACAGTAACAGAATGGATCTCCTCCACTTTAGAAGAGAAATCTGTCAGACATATTTTTCTAAGTACAGTAAGAGACCAAATAACAGTCTGGCTGCAGGGAAACCAAAAAAAAAACTTTCAAAAAGAGTGTTTGGTGATGTCCGGTGTGGCGGAAAAGATCATTTAATCATTGTGAATCCAAAACAGATAAGATGCGCCTACTGTGGCAAAAAATCCACAAGAAAATGCAATAAATGTTTTGTTGGATTGCATGATAAATGCTTTGAAATCTTTCGCACAAAACAGCTTGTATATAAATTGTGTAAAAAAAAATTACGAATAGCTTTTTTCATTATTTTGTATTTTAATAAGCCCCTTTTATTTGTAAATTTAAATATAAAAGTGTGTAAAATTTATCATAACACATAATCTATTAAATTTGTGCCTTTTAAGTTATTATTTTTTACATTTTCAGCTTTCTAAATTGTTTTGATTTCTTTTAAATGATTAAAGTACAATTTAAAAACCTCGTGTTTATTTTATTATGCATTTTTTGGCAGAGTTCCATTGGTTTCATGCGTTTATTTATCTAAAAACGACATTAAAACGAATAGTTTTAGAAAATCTAAGGATTGAAGTGTTTGTGTAAAACCTGTACCCTCCCGTGCCTAGCGTCCTTTTTATAGGACGGTAACATTATTTTGAATAAAAATTTAAATTTTAATGCAGGAATTTTTTTATTATTTTTCAGTTCATTTTGCACCTGTACAAACATTATTAGGTAAAGAAAATTAAATTATTCGATGTTGGGCATTAATGGGTTAACCATACTGTAGCTATCATTATGTTTTGCGCACTTTAAACTAGATACCATGGTAAACTTGATAAACTGAGAATTATAATATACTCAAACTTTAAAATAAATAAATAAATATATATA